>CM031674.1:3526012-3978512 GCA_006182925.3 Reinhardtius hippoglossoides
AGCGTGGCGGCAAAAAGCCTGGTTGCATCGTCCATGGGCCGTGCATTTTGGGTCGTTGCTGGATGCAATCCAGCCCCTCCTGAATTATCCGGAGGGGCTGAATGTGAGAATGTCTCTTTCAGAAGCTGAGATCAATCTCTGGAGTATTTCGAATGAGTCCATGTGAGAACATAGAAGTATATTGTCCACTGTGAGGGAGAGGGGAAGTTGATGATGAGCATGAACACACAACCGACCCAAACTGAAAATAATGTCTCAGGGAAAAAAGAGGAGCCACATACAGAGGACACCGACAAAGATGTCAAAACAACGACATTTGAGAGATTTTGCAGAGTAAGACCAACGCTGCTGTAAACAAAAACACGTGATCTCTGCAGCAGAATCAATACGATATGTCCATCTTCCTGCATTTAATTTATGTCACAGTCAATCTAAATTATGTTGAAGGAATCCGCTTCTTGTTCACAACATGTAATCTGAATTTCTCTCATTCTCGTGGGCTGAATTTGAGCGTGGGATTTGTTTGGGCTTGTTTTACAACACAGTCATTGCAGAGCTACAGCGGCTTCATCTTCATCTTCACTACATCCTGTCTTTGTGTCTTTTAATCCTGCAGCGTGTGCCCCTAGCTTTAACCTTATTACCCTGCACACCCGGGGGACGTGTAATGAAACAGTTCCCTCATTCAGGAGGTCAATTTGCTCGCTTTCCTTTATGAAGTCTAAAGTCTCCTTCATCCCATCGGCATACCTGCCTGTCTGATTCTCCTCCTCTCTAGCTTTTCTTTAATTAGCCTGTGTGCTTCTGTGTGTGTTAGAGAGTAAAAAAGAGAATTCCTGTCTTGCGCTGACTTCATTGATTTTGGGTTTGATCTATCAGGAGCAATATTCCCTCTTCTTACTTCTAACATCTTACAAAACCTCGTCTTTATAGTTTGACTGTGTGCCTGTGCGCAGACAGATTGCTGCTCTGGTTTGTACGAGCTTCAAAACAGGAAAATCAAGCTTCACCAATTACAGACGACACACATAGAGCATCTCAGGCCCAGAGCTGTCATCACATTCAATCCAACTGTCAAGGAATCAAAACAGATCAAATGCAGCAACACAAAGCAATGCAGAAAAAATAAAAAAATAAAATAAAAAAGAAGCTGGCTCACATGGCAACGAGAAGGAATTTGTTCCTAAGCAGCCTTCTATGAAATCTCTATTACAGGCTGTTACATCACAATCAACACCCTTCCCTTTGGTTAATTCATCAGTCAATCCGTGATTAAATAAATGACATAATGTGTGTTCACTCCAGAAAAAATATCATGTGAAGGTTTGTGTGTCTCCAGAGGATCAACACTGTTCTAAAGTATACAGCCACAAAATGTTAGTCCTGTGGGGAAGACAGGGTTAAAACCTGTAATATAAAAACCCTGAAAACAAAGCACAGTTATTTCATAAGTACTCCCACTTGTGCAAGTAATGGTTAAAGCAGACGTTAAGAAAATGAAGCCAAATATCCCGGTTATTCCTCCTCTTTAGTTCCATAAAAAAAAAAAGCCTCACCACTGCCACCAACTGTTTAGTCACTAGTGTTTCACGAGTCACAATTATCAATTATCAATTGATTAAACATTACGAGAAGCAAATTTGACCTTTCATTTTATTTTGATGGACAGAAACACAATGGCAACTAAAACCTCGGGTCCAAAAAGCCTGATGGTGTCTTCTCTACCAACAGAATGAACAAACTGGACGTGATGTTTTAAATATGTGAGCTTTACACGACATCGTAAACGTGACGACCGTGACAAGTGTGTTCCGTAAAACAGTCATCAATCTCAATGAAGGGGGAGCAGTATGAGACACACAATGGAGGTGATGAGTATGGAAGGCACAACATGAGAGAGTTAGAGGGAGGAGACTGAGAGAGAGAGAGAGGAGAGAGAGAGAGAGAGAGAAGAGAAGAGAGAGAGAGAGAGAGAGAGAGAGAGAGAGAGAGAGAGAGAGAGAGAGAGAGATGCTTGTATTGCACATCTGGTTCTGTTTCACTTTACATGTGTGCGTATTTGGATGAGACTTACAATGAAGTTACCTTGAACCTCTTTAAAAAAGAAAAATCACTTAGATCTCTCTTTCTTCTTCTGCCCGCCTCTCTTTCTCTCTTCCTCTTCTTTCCTGTGTGAAGAACAAAGAAGGATGCTGTCCAGTGGGTGATGGGGGGGGGGGGGGGGGGGGGGGGTTGCTGAGGGTCAGTGTAATATTTGGGTGTGATATTTCCATTGCCGCCTTAAATGTCTGGTATCAACCAATTCATCACCTGGCAACCAGGGATGGAAAAAGACTGTCCAGCGTAGATGAGCTACGAAGAACAATGGATTAGAGATGAAAGATAAGAGGAAAATATTTGTTTTTAATATAAAATATCCCCTTTATGTTATATTTTCAATAGTATCTGGGTCTTTCACTTTGCTCAGGCCACTGCTGGACCTGGATTTCATTACACTGGATTTCTGTAATGTTAATGTTAATGTTAATCCTTAAAAAAAAAGACTTAAATATGTCATTTATGTGATGTTGGAGCTGATCCAGGATTTCACTGTGACGACTCGTCCTGTCACAGCACATTGCCTTGCAGATGTGGATGCCACCACAGTTAGTGAACTGCATGTTTTAATCCAATGAAGCCGATTAAGTGAGTCCCCCTCAGGCGGGGTTGCACCGTGGTCACCACACTGCACAGCCTGTACGAGACCCACTGTGCCAGTGGGAATCAACGTAAATGAGGCCGAGTGGAAACCTTAATAGTGCATTAAATTGGTTAAGTGTGACTCCGTCCTGAACTTAATCTCATTGTTCAACTTTCCGCTCTGTGTAGCTCAACAGGTTTGATCGAGTTACAGGAAGAGGAAGTGCCTTGATCTTAAATATTGTGATTTGTGGCATTAAGTCATTATATTAGTGTGTGATGTTTCTCTGAATGTCATGTTGTGTTGTTCAAACTGACACGGCAGGAATTGGACCTACGTGTGACGCAGCCCCCCCCCCCCCCCCCCCCCCCCCGCGCCGTGTGTGGAAGGGAGTGACTGCAGAGAGAGGAGGCAGATTAGATTTGATCAGACGACACAGTTGTGAGAAAATAAATTAGATTGAAACGGGATCTGCTGGCAAGAACGTGGAGTTCTCTGTACTTGTGTATTCTCCAGGAAACATGCAGTAGTTCACCGTGTTCACATGGAGGACAGTCAAAATGAAAATCAAATTCATTTCAGCTCAGAAATAAATTGTTCCTGGTGTTCGCCAGGGGTTATTTTGCCAAAATAGTAGTTGCCATCCATCTATCTATCTATCTATCTATCTATCTATCTATCTATCTATCTATCTATCTATCTATCTATCTATCTAACTATCTATCTATCTATCTATCTATCTGTTTTACGAGCCATTTCAAATTTTAAAACATTGCTCAAGGTCTGTAATAGATTAATGAACACTTATAAAACATCTATAATGAAAATGAATTGCTGTCATCGGTAAATTACTCAACTGTGGCTTCAACCCAAGTGTCATCAGAGTCTTTTCTACATTAACTCTGTTACTCTGCACTTCCTCTGTGCTGTAGTTCCCATCACTGGGTGTTGGGGTTAGGAAACTTCCTGTTTCTGTGAATTTCGACCTTAATGTGGGACGGACACAGAGCGATGGTGCAGGAGTTTGACAGGAGCAGTTGATTGTGCTCAGGGGGTTCGGACCAGCTTGATCATTTCTAACATGGGAATTGTTTGTATTTGTTAAAATGTCTTTAAACTCTAAATTAAATCATCTTGATTCTGTCTCTCTTGTACCCAAATGTAATTCCCCTCTCAAACGTCTGTGTCCGATCGGTTTCACGGGTCAAATTTGTTTTTCGTGCTCCCTCAAACCTTTTTCTGCACTAAACAATCACATACATGTGTATTTCAGTAGTAAACAGGAGTCACAGTTTGAGGTTCACAGCTCAAGTACCAACGTGACTCCGTATTTCCACAGAAGAACCACATCAGTCGGCATCAGACAAGAAAAACACAGGCTCACCAGACGGAGACGAGTCAGTGTCTCATTCCATCTCATCGAAATGGACAAGCTGTACTTTGAGCTGTTTAGTTAGGTAAACTTCTCAGGTACAGTCTATCCACTCTCAATATGACATGCAGATCCCAGCGGTGGGTGGAGGGAGAGAGAGGGAGAGAGAGGGAGAGGAGAGACAAAGAACAGCCACACAGAGACAATGAGAGAGAAAGCAATTGTCATGCATTCTTCTCATCTGTTTTTATTAAAAAAAAACTTTATCCTCAGAGATCCACTGCACCAACAATCACTTTTTGCTCATCTCCTCGTCTCTCAACTTTGACACGACCGTGACTTATATCTACGTTCGTTAACATTGCAAGATGGAGCCTTTTATTTACGTTTTCACCAATTTCCCAGAGAATAATTCATGGATCTTGATGAAAGAAAGCTCATATTTGATTTGTTGGGTCCTGGTGGAGTTCTGCGCTCTGTTGAGGACCACTCTAGTTGAACATGACCAGTCCTAAACTCTAGTTAGGATGCACGTGGAACACATCTACACACAATCTTCACTTAATAACACATAAGACCAAAGCCAAACATGTTTTCAGACGTTTTGGCAAATTTATTAAACATCAAAAATTAAGAAACACCTGAGATTTAATCATTCGAATAATCATTGCCCCAAAATTGTCGTGTAAGGCTTTTCACTGTTTTCAGACAAGTTTAAATTAAAGATCAACAATTAAGATTAATACAAAATTAATTTCACACCAAAGAGCTTCAGAAGACAACAGAACATATTAGAAATGTTTATCTCATTCGATCTCGGCGCAGATTAAGACGAACGGACAGATCCAGCATTTCTTCCCCTTTTCTTTAACATTGTCAGATGTTTTTTGTGTCATTTTCACATGTTTCCTGGGAGAAACTTCTTGGCTCTTGATAAATAAATAAAAATCAGACATGTGTGGATGACTCATATGTGTGAGTGTGTGCAATCTGGTGCAGCTTGATTGAATACAAGGGGACAGTTGGGCCTTGGCGGTGGTTTGCACTCTAAGGGCTGTTCTAGTAGTAAATGCATTAAACTGTCTCAAAGTGAGCTGACGTGAAGGGTCTGTGATTTTAATCTGCCATTTTTCTTACCTTCAGTTTGAAAGTCTGACAACAGAAAAACATGAAATAAGTCATTCCTGGTACATCTGAATTCAGGATAACTCACGATCACGAGGACAGATGTGAGGACAGTGCAAAGTTATTCTTCATCTGTTCATATTGCCACACACACACACACACACACACACACACACACACACACACACACACACACACACACACACACACACACACACACACACACACACACACACACACACACACACACACACACACACACACACACACACACACGCTACTCCTCCGTCTTTCTGTTTTCCTCTCTCCTGTCCACTTTGTCTCTCTCTCTCCCTCTCTGCCTCTCCTGTGGTATGAAAACTTTATTGGATGCCGGCAGAGACCTTGAGGGGAAACACTTTAAATGTCTGCGCAATTATACGTCTAATAATGGCTTCACACACACGCACAAGCACACGCACGAGCACGCACACAAACACACACACACAACGAGACACATATGCAGCTGGGGGCTGACAGTGACACAAAGGAGGTGGAAGTTACTCTGTCAGTCAGTAAATCTATTAATCTCTGTCACCTGAAGCTGTGAGTGTGCGTGTCTGTGCAAATGTGTGTGAATGGCACTTGGCAGGAAACAGCAGTGTGTGTGTGTGTAATGTATATGTCTGTAAACAACATGTCTTAACTTCCTCTCACTGCACAAAAATGAAGCCGAAATATCTCAGGTATATATATGGCTGCTGCCATTTTGCACCGGTGACGTTATTGTGAGCCAGAATCGAGTATCGAGTATCGAGATCCGGCCGAAACATCCACTCGACCAATCATGAGTAAGCCTCATTAAGTTTGTTCCGTATCCCATCACATGAACATCACAAGAAAGAGGTGTGGTTCATACTTCTGCATTCCACCAGGGGGCAATCCAGGTGATTTGGCTTCACGTTTTGGGAGCTGTCCTGTCGTCCATCTTTATGAACAGTCGATGATCCTAACGTGGAGCTGCCTGCCGACCTACACAGAGCGATCCTGTCACGTCTCATATGCGGTGACTCGGCCTCTTCATCATCTCATCGACACCCGGTTCACTCGGCTGTTTGCAGCCACGCGTCGCTTTAATCTCCGGCTGATGAACGGTGAGTACGAGCAGGATGCGACGGCAGCGTCTTTGAAGCAGCTCTAATGAACGTCCACATTCTGTCTCCTGCACTAAAGACGCACAATTAAACCTGCGTCTCTGTCAAAAACTTCCTTCAAAGACAGAAATGGCTTTCCTCTTAAACCCTGAGTGTGTGTGTGTGTGTGTGTGTGTGTGTGTGTGTGTGTGTGTGTGTGTGTGTGTGTGTGTGTGTGTGTGTGTGTGTGAAATGCTTCACCTCCACAGCCACAGAAATGAATGCACCACATTGTGGAGGCAAACGTGTAGAATAAGTATTAGATCCACTTCAGTTAACTGAGCTGAGCATTTTTGTGTCACGGTTTTCTAACAGGATTATTTCTGTCAGGTGGTAATTGTGCTTGAACTGTGGAGGTGTTATTATTTTTTGTCAATACACACTTTCCTCAGCTATCACAATATTTTAGAAACTGAGTCAAGAAGAAGAAAACACTGTGAGGAAACGCTCAAAACTAATTAGCATGTTCCTCCTCTCATAGCTCTTCCTCATTACACAAAAATATTTATAGAATAACTGTTCAATTTGTTAAAAGTTGTTAAATATTACCCTCTTCAAAAGAACTACTACTACTAATGTAGCATCGAATATTTGCCAAGCTAACTGATCTTCATGAGGGCAGGACCACTTATATGCTCCATTCATGTTGTTAGAAATTAAATTACAAGATAAAAGTTCAGTGTCTGAATGTGAAAACCTGTAAATAAATATAGACGACACGTCTCCACTTCCTCCGATACTGAGACAAATGTATTTGTCATTTAGGCTAACATGTAGGAGGCGGGGATTATCACATATACTGCAACCAGCCACCAGGGGGCGATCCATTTGTTTTGGCTTCACTTTTGGGGAGCTGTTAAGTCGTCCATCTTTAAATACAGTCAATATTGTAAACTGGATACAAAGCTTAAGTTGTCAGCTGTAACTAATGAAGGGTAAAAGTTTACCCATATTAATAATGGGTTCGTAACCAATACACAATTTACTAATTATTTTTGATCAATTACAAGCAACTAACAATCCCAGTGTTTATTTTAAACACGGTACATGTGGAGATCAGAAATGGTGGCAAAACAGTGATAGTGATCTTTATCATTTCACTATCTAAACGTCCAATCATTGATTCAGATTTTCAATCATCAACCCTGAAGTTTAAAATGTGAATACGTTGTAGGAGCAGATTTTGGATCTGATATCAGGAGTCTGTTTCTTCTTCTCTGGGTAATTTGCGATGTTTACCACTTTCCTTCTTGTCATTAGGGTTCATGCCAACATCCAGCTGCCTCACATCTGCTCCACGTCGTGTTTCGAGGTATCTCCACCCACACTTAATGGATGTGGGGTATTTTTAACTCGCACTCACACAATGATCTTGAGACGTCAGCGGATTTGTTTTGTCCGTTGATCACATGAGAATCTTTTTCCCTTCGGCAGCAACTAGTCTATCAGACGTGAACACGGAGGAAGTGATCAGATGGTCCAACCATTCAGAATATTTGCAGTAATATTACAACTTGTAAGTATTTATAAAGAATTCCTTACTTAATGGTACATTTTCTGTATTATTATGGAGCTTTTCTAGTCTCAAAGCACTTAGTTGTTTGTCATTCACACACACATTCATGCACTTCATCTACCGGCAGCTCTTTATTGAGACGGGCAATTTGGGGTTCAGATTCTTTCCCAAGGACACTTTGGAATGCAAATTAGGGAAGGCTGGGATCGAACCTCCGACCTTCTGGTTCGAGGATATGACCCGCTCTCCAGGAGGGTGTAGTTCACACACTCAATATTGCCTGAAAAAGGTTTGTGAGATAATGATTTGACTTCCTGTTGTTTTCCTTCCAAAACTGGTAAAATGTGCAAACTATGCATCGACTGTACCTGGAAAACAAGACATTACTTATCATAAACTTCTAAAATCTCATAATTTCTCAATTTATTCTTGTAATTCATTGTAACATTCACTCTTATGGCATGAATGAGATCCGGACCAAAACAGAGGACGATGGGGAGCAAGCAGCGGACGACATGATTGCAGGATTCCTCCGCAGCACACAAGCACTAAGAAGCTTCACTAAAGTAAAGTTTAATATAATACCTTTATTTTCCACTCATGATGGAGAGAAAAGGAAAAATATTCTCTCACTTTGTCTCTGTTCTCTTATAATCTCTTCTTCCTTCTTAAGTGCTTCACCAAATCTCTCTCTTGCTTCCCATCCTTCACCGCTGCTCCTCCAGCTTCTCCTCCAGCTTCTCCCACCGCACTCGCTTTGCCCTCTGTCTTTGTTATTTGGCTTTTTCTTTTTTCTTGGATCATTATTACGCCCTTATCCATCTCCCTCTGTTCCGCTGACCTTCCGCAGCCCCCTCCTCTCCTCCCTCCATCCTCCTCCTCTCTCTGTTTGATGAGGAGAATGAGAGGAAAGAAAGACACCCTGACGTGAAAGATGCCAAATGTCTGGGTCCCTCACACACTGACAGCCCACCGCTGTGTGTGTGAGTGTGTGTGAGTGACAGTAGAACAGTAGGGAACTCAAATGAGGGAGTTGGAGTGTTTTTGTTAAACTATCAAACGCACGCCTACACACACACACACCCACACACACACACACACACCACACACACACACAGACACACACAGTATTGTAAAACTGCACGAAGGCTAAGTCAGTATCATGCTGTGTAAATTGTGGGTTTTGGGATCTTTCACATGTCTCAGGTTCACTTCAGCTTACCGAAGCACTTCACTCATTAATACTGAAATTCAATCAGACGGCAGAGAGCGAACATTTTGCATAAACGTCTCATCTACAATTCAGATCCACTGTAACTTCTGTGACGGAAGAAGAAGATTGTGTGATGCGACGGAAATCTCCAGTTTCCATATGGACCTTGTGGTGGTGGGATCTAGAATTTAAATATTTGCAGATATTTTATATTATCAGGAACGTGTATAAATATGCGGCACAGTTTTACACAAACTTCGAGGATGGATGGATGAAGCAGGTGGGACGTGCTGGGGGCGTGGCTAAAGGCTGTGGCTGTTTTACGGGACAGTTTCTGAATGTGGGCTCTGAGCATTTCAGGGATTGTGTTTTGGGCCCTTTCTCAGAATTAACACCGAAAATAGACCTGATCAATAATTTAAAAAGTCATGGTAATCTTTACAGTCACATACAAAGTGCTTTAAAGGCACATGGACACAAATAAATGACAAATAACTGAATTTAGACGTGTTTGACTATTCACAATCAGATTTTGCTTTTCGGAAAAATAGAATCAACATCAAGGGAGGAAGTTGCTCTTCTTCCAACACACATTCTCACTGGTTTGATATGTTTTGTGATGGAAGGGAAACCTTGGAAAAAAATCAACCTTGGTCCCAAAAATATAAAAGCTGTAATATCTCTCAGTGAAAGTCTGTCGCTGATGGATTTGACTTGATACAGCTTCGAAAAAGATGATCGCTCAGAAAATGTGTGCAAGTGTCAAAACAGTTACTGTTAATATTATTGTTATAACAAATTCTACTTTTACAGTATTAATTCTACTGGACTTTACTGCAGCACACAAGCATTTAAGTGTTTTTATAACTTATTTAATATGAAACTCAACACACTGGTTGATTTGTACATCTTCATCAGTTCCCTTATCATCTGGAACTCCAAGTATCTGTTGTATGTGAAAGACCTGAATCTGCTCACATTCAAACAATATGCGCAAATATGCATTCTGTCAATTCTACGACACAATGGTTCACGTGAAATCCATGTACTTTGCACATTCTCACACTGTATTTATTCCATTCATATTTTCTATATTTTCTATATTTCCTTACATTTGAGTATTGCATGCTACTTATTATTACTTAGTGATGCCTAATTTAGCAAATTTCCACATTGTGGGACTAATAAAGGATTAACTTACCTTATTCTATCTTATCTTAATACTCACACACCGCCCACTGACAGTCTGCGAGCTGTGGAAGCTGTGGAAGCTGTGGGAGCTGTGGGAGTCTCTGCAACACAAACCTTCTGTTGTCCTCGTCTTAACAGAGAGATACAGGGACAGAAACTCCAATAAGTCAATCCACCCTAATTTGCTGCTCTGCTGACAGTAATGTGCACTGAGCAGAGCGGAGAGCGAGAACATGGGAGCGAGGGAGAACAACCACGAGTTTCTGTGGGTAAAGGTGTCCTTGCATACTAAAGGGAAGGGGCTGCAGATAAATGTTGTTCTCCACACAGCCTGCGTCTCTCATATATCTCTGTTAGACCACAGCAGCCATGGCTGCACCAGACAAGGCCAAGCTCTCAGTGTCTGTGTGTCTCTGTATGTACGTGTGTGTGTGTGTGTGTGTGTGTGTGTGTGTGTGTGTGTGTGTGTGGTGTGTGTGTGTGTGCTACATGTGAACCTTTATGAGAATGGATGGGACGGGTGTGTGTTTTTCGCCTTTGAGTGTTTGTGGGATAACGCACGAGAGCTCAAGTTGAGGGATTTGCTGCCGTGTGCTAAAGATGTTTGCGTGCACTTTTTTCTTTGTGCGTGTGTGAGTGTGTGTTATTCACGTGTTTGTATGAGCTGTTATTTAAAATACTTAAAATACCTTTCACACTTTCCGTAAAAGAACATGGAATGTGCAGACACTGATCTTCAAAATGTAGATGTGTATTTATAATGTTGTTTATTTTTAATATCAAAGATGACTCATTTTTTTCTGTCACACTTTACCTGGTGAGTGTCGATTATAACAGGGGAATAAGTGTGACTTTACGTTAAATGTGTTTTGACTTCTTTTTATTTTTCACGTCATATATTCAAAGGCAGATTTTATTCATATGTTTGTTTCCATATTTACTAAATAGTCAACACATGAAAAACAAGCAGAAACTAGGTTTGTCCATGGAAAGAAGGAAACCTAAATTGTTCTTGTTTACCTTTGTTTAAACACAATATATGAAACTGATTGCTATAAGGAAATTACACAACAGCAAATAAAACATTTTCCTTAAAAATGGCATTTAGAAAACCTAAAGATAAGAAATGTATATTTAGTTTTTGCAGAAACGAAAAATTTGACATGAAAATAATCACTTCTTGGGGTCTAATTTCATCCAAAAAGGAAAAAAAGAACGATTAATTAACATCTATAAATAACACGTGTCCCTAAATGAAGCGACTGCACTTCATGATTCTTTTCTGTGATCTCGTCTGTGGGCTGAGATCCTCCACATTGAGTTAAACAAAAGGCCCCACACCAGTGTTGTCTTCCAGATTATTGCAGGATACATGACAGTGACAGGTCCAGACCCACTTCATCCGCTCTCTGTCTTCAAGTGCGACCATCAACACACAACTCAAGGGTCCATGCAAGTCCAGTTCAGTGAAGTGAACTGATTTCTGTTAACGAGAGTATGCACATTAGTCAAATCAGTGAATCTACAGGACACCGAGATGTAAGTAGAGTACACTCAGGTGTTTTACAGTGTATTATATGGACAGACTTTACTATGAATACACAGTAGAGATACTTCCTCAGGATTATTCTGCACCATAGTGAGGCGATATATACAGTACGTCTGAGTGTTTCAGGGTGTGTGTGTGTGTGTGTGTGTGTGTGTGTGTGTGTGTGTGTGTGTGTGTGTGTGCGCACGTTGCTGCGGGCACCTATTAAATTTAAACACTGTTTTTATGACGGTCTTTGTAAAAACAGAACACAGGCAGAGCCACAATTTACCTCTTCCACTTAGCACTCTATCACGCTATCTCTGTGTTTCCCCGCACTCATCCCTCTCTCCTCGTAAATCTATCTCTCGTTCTCTCCACTCAAAAGTCCATTACAGCCTCCTGCCTGCAGCTTTCTCTGTTTGTTATCTGTCCCACTCACATTATCTCTGCTTCTCCCTTTGACTCTCCTCTCTCTTCATTACATTGGAAAATCAGATCTGATGTTCTTTCTGATGCTGCCTCTCGTGGCGCAGACACTTTTTCTTGCCCACCTATTTCTGTCCCTCTGCAGACAGTCCATGCAGATCGTCTGCATGTGCTATTATTTTAAATGTATTGTCTTTCCCCCTTCTGATACCTACAACCCCCATTCCCCCCCTCAGCTTTTCCTCATTTCTGCCCCCCCCTCCCGCTCCCCGACTCTCCCCCCTGGTGCTGCATGCACTTTATCACTTTTGGCAGCGCCAAGTTAAAAAAGAAGAGAATTTATGCAAATGTGGGTCTGAAAAATGAGTGTTCACCTCAGCTGCAATGTGCAGAGGAAAGTAGAGAAGCTCCTCATTACAATATTTTCTCTTTGTTGTGGATCCACTGGATAATAATTAAGAATGATTTGTGATGCTGGAACGAAGCTGAACCTCTTCTCCTCCCAGGAAATTCACCTAATACAGTAGTTACTGTACTGTACGTGTAGACGGACATCCAGTCCAATACAATCTGATGAGAAAACTACGTATTTTGACAATAACCACATTGTTACACGTAATGTAAAAGATATAGGGAAGTGACTTTGTATGCTCATATCCAGAATTATACTTTGAAGTTGTTTTATCACTAGAAAAGGTTTATATGCTCTAATATTTAATGTTTCAGGAGCTTCAGGGTTTTCTGCGAGTTCCCTTTCACATGAACTTTGGGCTTTTTCCCCAAAACACACCAGAGGGACGTTAAAGTGAAGAAGCATCATATATCTCCTTTACATAAAAATGACTTGGTCCAAGTGAAACGTGTGTGAGCCGTGGTTTAGACTGGTTTAGTTTCCTGTCCTCTTCTCTCCGGCAGCTTTCAGACTCTCTCTGCTTCTCTTCCTCCTCTCTGGCTTCCCCCTCATCCCTCTGTTTGCTCTTTGTGACTTATGAAATTGCTGCAGCACTGCTGAGGCCAGATATCAAATTGTTAAAGGTGCAGAGGTCAGAACGGGGACGTGATCCACTGACACGGACACAGACGCTGTATATTTACACAAAGACTTATGTACACAGGGAAAAACCCTGGGTGAGGAACATAATGAAAAAACATTCTTACGTAGAGGAAATAAGGGTCAGAGGTTCAAAGTCAAGTGGTTTGATGAGGACGAAGATCATCTCATCTTCATCAGCTCTCCAGATTCCAGAGCATCAACTGCTGCAGAAACAGAAACAGACACAGACACAGTATGTAATTACAAGAGCGGCAATCAAATCTGAAAACTGACAAAATGTATGTAAAAAACATGATGAAAATCTTTGCCTCATGATTATTTCACACACATCTGAAGTAAAGAGGAAAGTCCAGTGACGACCATTGGTTCAAATCCCCCTTTGCTGCATTTTGCTATTGTCATACACCAAATTTTCCACTTTAACCAAAATGACTTTCTTTCTTTCGCCGTCTTTGTTCTGTTTTACTTCTTCATTTAGTTTTTTGATTCCATTCTTATGAGTGTGAAGCTGAACTTTGACCCTTGAGAGGAACAGAGTTAAATACAGTATCAAAAAGAGATAAATAGAGAGAACAAATAATGGTGATCATAATAATAATAATAATAATAATAATAATACACTTTTATGTTTATATCATCTTTAAAAAAGTGCTTCAAACAACACAAAAACTATAAGACCACACATTGTTCGGGTAGAAGTAAAAGTACTACAGATGAGCAAAAAGCTAAATCAAATATTCTAAATTGATTTAAATTGTCAGATCCAGATCAGGACCTATTTATTAAAAGATCAGACACACAGAAAGAAAAAAGAGGCAGCAGTAAAACGTACACAAACAAATAAGGCGTCTCTCCCTGTGGGCCAGTCGCTAACCAACATGTCCGCCTGCTCCGCTGGTGACTGCATCAGAGCTCCAGGGCCAATCAGTGCACGGACGCAGTGGCGAGATGCTTTATTGTTTAAGTTTTGTCGTAGGCAAGGCAACCGGTTTGAGAGGTGACACGTTATGATGATGTGCTGCTGCAATGCATCAGTTTCTCTCCCTGCTGTGTGAAGATCAGACGAGGAGATGAGCCAAACTCGCACTGATTAAGATATAAAGTTTGAGTCCGTACACACACACACACACACACACACACACACACACACACACACACACACACACACACACACACACACACACACACACACACACACACACACACACACACACACACACGTACAGGACGTGTGGCTGCCTGCATTCATTAATAAAAGACAATGACCGCGGGGAGGAGCAGAGGTAGAGCGGGAAAGACGGGACAGGACAGCACAGACAGGAAGGAGAAATAATAGCCAATTTAGCCTTGTCGTCTTAAAGCTACACCTTGGCATTTTGAATTTTGCCTGGTTATTTTTCTTCACCAGACACTTGTCATATTGTGCGGAGGGAAAAGTTTCACTTCCCCCCCCCCCTAAAAATGGCTTGTTAGCATCAGGAGAATGCCACATGGAAACCCGAGGGGGCACAGTAAGCGATCCCTTTAAAATCTGTTTAGAAAAGTGAGAGGCGGAAGGAGGAAGAGGGGACAGGAGGAGGAGAGGAGACGGATGAAGAGGAGAGGAGGGTCAGGGAGTGCGGCCTCGCTCCGGGTTTTTTATTCCGTCGCTTCTCGATGTCCGCTGTGGCAGGAGGGGATAATGAGGAGAGAGGAAGGGAGGTAACAGCGGGTTGAAGATGAGGGAAGGAAGGAAGGAAGGAAGGAAGGAAGGAAGGAAGGAAGGAAGGAAGGAAGGAAGGAAGGAAGGAAGGGAAACTGAGAGAAAGAGAAAAGGGAGAAAGATTTGATGTAAACGTTGGAAAAAATGTGAGAATTCACAAATGATTTTAAAAGGTCAAGGAGAGGGCGCAGTCAGCGAAGGTTACTCACAATGACAGCTGTACAAGGATGTGTGTGTTTGTGTGTAACATACATTTTGTTCTTACTTGGATATGTGTGAGATTGCATTGAATATGTGTTAATGTTTGTGTCTTGCATGCTGGGATTCATTTGTGTGTGTGTGTGTGTGTGTGTGTGTGTGTGTGTGTGTGTGTGTGTGTGTCACCTTTTACACAACCCAGCATTTCAATTAAAGGCTGAAAGCAGCTCTTTGTTTGGCGTTCTGTTGAGGAGGAAGAAAGAAAGAGTGAAGCGTATTACTCCATTCAAACCTTCGGTGGGAACCAATCGGAAGGTTTCAATTCTGTCCCCATTTGCCTCGTGCAAGGACAAAGTCTTTTCATTGGTTTTCAGAGGACGGAGAGACGGACGGACGGACACACACACACACACACACACACACACACACACACACACACACACACACACACACACACACACACACACACACACACACACACACACACACACACACACACACACACACACACACACACACACACACACACACACACACACTCTCTACCTACTCCCATTCAAACAATGTGTATTACATCAGCTAATGAAAAATAAGAAAAACAGGTGAAACGATTTGTTTGTAATTTTGTGTCATAACTGCACCAGTTTACACAGAAATCCTATTCAATGGTAACACGTGTAAAACCACTTCACACGTCAATGTTCAAATGTGCACATTTTTAACTTCAGCTTCACAGATCATTTTTCTCATAAACATTCCTGAGTTCACAAAATATGACAGATTTCAGAATCTATTCAGTGAATTCAGAGAAAAAAACGATGTGTAATTGAGAAGAAAATCACAATATCACAAGAATAAAGAAAGAAATACTCCTGGATTCCTGAGAAACTTCCAAACCCCTTTGAATTGAAGTATAACCAAGGATAACCTCGTAGTCCAACAGTATCACGTACACGTATTTCCTCTTTCATCAAAAAGGCAATTTCCTCCAAGTCTGTTTGGTTCTTTCTTCAGAAAATACTCAGTTTCTTACACAATATTTTTAAAGTCCTGATTCTCATGATGAATTGTAGCTGATTCTCCTTTTTACAACATTCATATTACAACTTAAATCTCGTAATATTTTCACTCTTTTGAACAGTTTTCTTGTAAATGTATGATTTTATTGTATACATAGTAATATTACAACTTTATTCTCGTAATATTTCAAAGATTATATTACAATTTCATTTTTCGGGATATCAAAACATTATTTTGAAAATCCCTTTTATTCCCTTCAAGAGGCCCTAATACTCCTTCAAACTAAAAACAAGGTGACATCCCTTGATATTCCTCAGATCCACGTGCACAGATCAGCTGACACGTTATATTAGGAGGTTTCTTGGTTCTCTTGGTTTCCAGTGCTGTGTTTAAGTGCTGCTGGAATTCTGGGCTTTCAGTAAATTCACGAGCAGATTCAAAGTGGCTAAGAGGTTTTTCTCAAGAGACACACATTTACTAATTATAGACTCTGTACAGTTGCCAATAAGTGTAAATAAATGGATTCTATAGACGACTGCTGGTTAATTAGTCTCATTTTTCTCCATAAACATGCAGCTCCCTGCTTCCGATCACACACTTATACAGTATGAGCACAGTGGGTGGTCTGCTGGTGCACTGCTCTGCCTCCAGTTATAAAGATAAACGTGTAGCAGAACTCTCTCTCTCTCTCTCTCTCTCTCTCTCTCTCTCTCTCTCTCTCTCTCTCTCTCTCTCTCTCTCTCTCTCTCTCTCTCTCTCTCTCTCTCTCTCTCTCTCTCTCTCTCTCTCTCTCTCTCTCTCTCTCTCTCTCTGGTGAATCTGCATGCTGCGACTAAACTAACTAAACAAACTCTATTCTCCTAAAAGACATATTAGACCGTAATTTGTAAAACTACACTTTCTGAATAATAAAGTGCCAAACTTTTTAAAGAAGATCTACCCGTCATCCTGATTCTTAATCTGTCTAATCTGATAGTAGCGTAACAAAAGCAGAAAGTAATTCCGCCATGCTGCCGGGCGCTGACATTGAACGAGTGAATAAGACAAACACGTCTTTCTGGTGATTAGAATTGGAAATGTGGAGGTCGGCTAATATTTGAGGAGTCAACAATTTTGTGTTGACAACTTTAGATATTCTTGGATTTTTAAGTTTTGTTTTTGTTGCAATGATGCTCGGCCAGTGCTTTCAAGTCTGAGTCTCAAGCTGCTTTCAGACATTCACTGAAATCTGCAGATCCGCCGTTTATATTCTCCGCCTCTGTCTGCTGCACCCGGCTGCTGCACCCGGCTGCTGCACCCGGCTGCTGCACCCGGCTGCTCCACCTCAGGACTTGATGCTGTGGTGAACACGTCTGTGCAGAAAACCTCCCGCTGCTTTGTGCATGTGTGAAAGACAAACTGAGTAAAGTCTGCAGCCAATTCTCCGGATTTTACCCACAGATCATGTCTGAAAACGGCTTTAGAAACAAACTGAAAGTGCCGAGGTGCAGGAGTTAGATTTGAAAATAACATGGACAGTATTAATGCTCATGTAAATATGAACCTTCATGTATCTCCGTCTCAGAATGTACGGCAGCAGACCTTCCAACTAACTCGCATAAATTTGCAAATGTTGAGTTGCTAAAATCCTTTGAGATGGTCACAGGGTCAAGAGAGGACATTTGTCACCAGGGAGGTTTCAAGTCCCGGCACTCGTGCACGCATCATGATGGGGAGCACTTCAAACATCCAGCCGTCTATTTATTAGATAAACCACAAGTAGTTCTGTTGCTCAGAACCAAACCAAACTGTGAAGGAAATATTAAAGAACATAGCAGGTTGAATATGTCAGAAAACCACAACTTGCTCTGTACGTGGACCTTGTTTGTCTTTGTACTTCCTCATCTGACTTCTTAGCTTTTACCTCAGGTAGTATTTTCTGATAGAAACACTCTAACCTTACTCTTTACTTTCAAATAAAAAAGAGAAACAACTTCCAGTGTTGAGTTTAACGATCACATGTGAAACCAAACCACTGTCAAGATTAGTAAATCTCATGGCTTTTAACTTTATACATCTCGGATGTTCACATGTTTGTGTCTGAAAACAACAGATTATAGTAAAATGCATCAGTTATCGGGGTGAGACGTAAACAACAACACAAACAAAGCACATTACAGTACAAGTAGCATTCACCCATTCGTACAGCGTTTCTCTCTCAAACACGATTCATAGACCCAGATGTCTGGGGCCATTTGGGAGTTGGGTGTCTTGCCCAAGGACACTTCGGCTCGCATCACAACCTTCTGATTAAAAGCAATTATTTGATCATATTTGTTGAAATCCTCTTCATGTCCCATGACCATCATGGAAACAAAACCCAAACCTTCTCTCAGACTAGATTCAAGGCTCATTTATGCTCAAGGTCAGATACCGATGAAGATTTCTGTCTGTGCTCGAGGTTCATTTCGTCTTTATTTGAGCACGTCTTCTGAAAGCTTACGGATTTGGACAAAAACAGAAGAAAGCGGCGCGGCACCGCTGGAAGTCGTGGAGGACGGTGAAGCCAATAGTTCAAGTGAAACAACCATCACAGAACAAAGATATTTCAACAGTGTTGCATCTTTACGAGAGAGTTTCTTAAGTCTCTTTCTTAAGAAGTATTTTGTCACGACCTCTTCTACCGTCGGCATTTTTTATTGTTGTCAAGAAACTCTAGACTCTTTGTTGCCCTCTAGTGGATGTATTGCTTCACAACCATGCCAATGCAAACAAAACATAGAGAAATGAGCCTTTAGTGGACGACCCACGTTACCTCCTGAGCCACAGCTGCACCAAATAAACTTGCTTAAGTTTTTTGGGGGGTTTGTATTTCACACACTGTTAGAAAGAGACATCAAATGAATTTACATTTGCAAAACATATTACTGTGCGTTGAAAAATGAAAAAGATCAACTTCCCACCAGCCTTAAAGCCCATTAACCTTCCCAGAGTTCATTTCAAAACTTTTAGAAGTGTGTACAATGAATCTATGACAACATCCATCATGACATGTTGCCACTGTAACAGATATTAAATTTAGCATTCCGAGAAACCACCATAATAGAAGCCTGAACAGTGTGCAAACAAAGCTCCAGCAGGAGGCTGCACAGGTTTTGAAAATCGAGGGAGTTCTGGAATCTCACCTCCGCAGCTACAGTGATAATGAGAAAAAAAATCAATGTGTGATCCAGTGTTGAGTGGCAGCCAATGGAGAAAGAGAGAGAGCGACGTAAATCTGTTTTTAACCAGGGTGTATTATGGCAGTGTGAGGAGTGAGGTTCATTTACTTCACCGCAGTGGGGCCTCTTAACGTCTGGTTCTGACAATGTGAAGAACATCTGACTGAGGTGAAAGACACGTATAAATCACTTAAAAGAAACGAAAATCTATTTGTTGTGCACACCTGCTAATCTGGAGAGGGTGGGGTTATGACCTATACTAGGGCCGACCACCAGGGGGTGATCAAGATGCTTTGGCTTCAGTTTTAGACAAAATGAACATCATGCAAGACTTGACAAGAGAGATTTGAGACGTAAACTCCTTAAGAAAATGTTAACTGACGTTATGGATCAAGTCAGAGGTAGAGACGTTTATTTTCATTTGAGAGAATACAATACAGACGAGTATAAGTCAATTTTTGTTTATAGTTTATGGTTGACAATAACATTTAGACTAGAATTCAGCTCTGTGCAGGACACACAGCCACTAGCAGGCAAGTGGGGGTTGTATAAAAACTATGCTCCAGCTACTACGCTCAAAACAATGAGTCTGTAAAACACACACACGCAGAAATATGTGTTGCTTGATAATCACCAATTAGCTAAACTAACGCGCTAAATATAGTGGCAAAGACTTTGACACCATCCTCATATTCAAACAAACAACCGGCCAAGTGCCGAGGTTCCACAGAACAGGCGGAGTTTCTTCAGCTAATTAAACGACTGCTTGGCCTCAGCAGCAGTTAATGCTGTTCAATTATGAATGAGAGAGACGGGGTGAAGAAGGCAGCCCGATCAATGGACGGTGCAAAGAAGGGACAGAAGATATAAGAGCAAGGCAGAAGGGACGGAGTAGAGAAATGAGAATGAGTCGAAAGAAAGGAGGGAAATAAAGGAAGAGAAATCAAAGAGGAGATCGGGGGGGGGGGGGGGGGGGGGGGTCTGAAAACAGAGAGTGAAGAAGGGAAAAGAGAGAAAGAAGAAACAAACACAGGAGGAGAGTCTGACTGGATGTTGTGTCGGTGTTTTGCTGCTCTGAACTGAACAGTGGAGGTTTAATTTGGTGTCAGTCTGACTGAAACAGGCCCTTTGGCGACACGGCACCCGGTGTTTGTTTTGGTCCGCCCGACCGCCACCGGCACCTCCCTTTATCTCTCTCTCTGTCCGACTGTCTCTCTGTCTCCTGCGACATCTTTGTTTAGATATAAGTTGTTTCTTTCTGCTGCTGTCACCCCCTCTGCTGCTGCTTCTACTCCGGCCTCATATTTTATTGCCTGTCTTTATAACAGAAGACGGACTTCTCCTTCGTCTTCCTCCATTTGACCCAAATATTCTGGGAAATGTTTAAGAACAAAATCAGGCTTCTTGTGTAAATGCTCTTAAATACATAATTATTAGCTATATACATAAATGATATATACAGTAACGACTAATCCTATGTCCTTGACAGAGATTGTACAAGAGTGTAGCCAAATCATCTTGCTGCCCCCTGCTGGCTGGCGACATTATAGGTCATAAACCCCACCTCCTCCATGTTAGCAGATGGTACATGGACCAAACTAAAAAGGACTTTTTTGGTTTGATTAAATAAAATGTCCTGCTGTTTTTTTTTGTCTTTCTATGGAATCATTGTAGTGGCAAATAATGAGTGATTTAAACTATTTTTAAAATAAAAATACACCATAATCATAGTGTTTAAAATCTTCCTGTTGGAGTTTCATGTTGTTTGTGTAGTGTTTTGTCTTTGATTCAGAGCGACTATATTTAGCTTTTCAGGTTTTTCCATTAGTGAGTTAGAGCTTTTAAATGGTCTGTATTTCTATGGCAGGTGATGACAGGTGTGGTTTCACCATTCGCACACTCATTCATACAGTGCCTCCATGTGCAGCACTTTCTCTATAAGTGTCCAAGGACAGTTGGGCACACAGAAATGGGGATTGAACCACTGACCTCTCGGTAGGTGGGTAACTCTCTCTACCTCCTGAGCCACAGGGCGTTTTATTCTCCTACAGGAAACTCTGCTCCCTAAGAGCCTGAACCGCCTCGTGTCACTCATATTAGTTCAGCCGAGCCGACATTGTAACCGTGGCTACAACAGTGTTTTCAGAAAACCTCTTTAAGTGGGAGGCGGGGAATTTGTGACACACGCTGCGAGCAGTTGGCCAATCACAAAACATCTGACCAATCAGAGCAGACTGGGCTTCTTGAGGGGTGGAGCTAAAACGGAGCGTTTCAGACGGCGATGCAGCCGTGATGGTTTAAGAGAAGTAATACATATTTCATCATGTTAACCTTTTTTTTTCCATTCCTGAACCTGTTGTTGATCTGTTAATAGGAACTTTAATCTTTTCCTTCACGTTCCAATAAAAATATAAAAGAATAAAATACAGCAGAATAGAATCCGTCTCATATCTGTGTGGTTAAATATAACTCACAGGTTTATTACAGCATTTCTCTGCAGACACATCTCCAACTACAGATATAGAGACATGTGTACACAATGCTGCATATGCAGTATAGACACGTACGTAGATAAATGTGGACACACACACACACACACACACACACACACACACACACACACACACACACACACACACACACACACACACACACACACACACACACACACACACACACACACACACACACACACACACAGAATTAAATCAGCATAGAGCTTGGCACTTGTGCCTCCCTGGCCCCCAACCTGCTGGCTGATTCAATTTTCTGGGCAAATCTGCCGACAGTGACCGCCAACATTCACCTTTAGATGGAGGGAGGGGAGGAGAGAGGGAGGGAGGGAGAGAGGGAGAGAGAGAGAGGAGAGAGAGAGAGAGAGAGGAGGAGGAGGAGGAGAGAGGAGAGAGGGAGTTGGCACGTTGGGGAGGGAGAGAGAGAGGAGAGTGAGAGAGGAAGAGGGTGACTGGGGAGGGTGAGGTGGGGGGCTGCGTACTTTTAGAGATCGAGGAGTGGTGTGTGACGGAGGTGAATGCCAATACTATTCCTGAAGGGAAGTGGACCTGGAGGAGAGTCTGGCAACATTCAGCCTCACTCTGAAGAATCAGTGTGTGTGTTGAGAGAGAGAGAGAGAGAGAGAGAGAGAGAGAGAGAGAGAGAGAGAGAGGAGGAGAGAGAGAGAGAGCAGCAGAGAGCAGAAGACAGAGGCGAGACAGACAGAGAGAGAGATGTACGAAGTGAAGTTCTTGTGGTTCACGTCTCTGGCTCCAGTTTGCTGGTGGAGATGTTTTCTTTTGGATGAAGACAGTAAAATACCCAGAGAGAGAGACAGTGCACAGCTACCATGAGGTTACTATAGATTCTTATGTTGAAACCATTATTCCTATGAGGGTCATGTCCCAACAAACAGCACAGGGGGTCAGCACACACACGGCCATTAACTAAAGAAGAGGGTGGAAATTACCTGTAGCTTTTTATAACCGCTTAAAGTTTACAAACTTATATGAATAAGAAGGCTTTTTGTGATTCTTATTATTTTACAAAAGCTGTTTTCAGACATTAACACCTGAAAATGAGTTCCTCTGGTGTCGGCCCTTATCGCTCAAAGCTCTAGAATCTCGTTGTCTTTCCAAGTCGGTGTCTTCCACGTGTGTGGCTCCTATTGGTTTTCTGTCAGTTTCACATCCGTCACGTGTTAGAAACATCATCAACATGCCCACTCGCTCGCTTTGAGTTTTCCTGTTGTATTCTCACGTCGCCACTTGTAACTTGAAACGTTGCTGTTACACCGAGTTAGTGTTTCTCCTCATCTTCTATTGGATGTGAGGGTGCACCTGCTGTGTGTCCGTGTGAAACCCTTTCACAGCAGCATTGACGTATGTTAATTGTCAAAATAAAAAGCAGCAGGATTCCCTCTTGAGTTTGCAGCGACACCTTTAAGATCTAATATCTCGACTGATTCCTGTCACTTTGAAATCGATATGACAAATTAACGAGAACACAAATAAGATTACAGGCCGCACTCACACTCACGCGAAACTGATTGGCTCGTTCTTAAAAGGCGTCAGACACAGAGCGATAGATAAGATGCGAAGGATCAAATGTTTCAGAGACGACAGGAAGACAGAGACGCAGGAAGCCATGAGACAGACAGAGTGATACACTGATGGACGGATAGGAAGACGGAGAGCCAGGTGGAGAGGGAGGTGCAGAAACAGAGGAGGTCACATATGCTCACTTCCATAGACATAAGCCGTGATTAAATTGAGTGTGTAGTAGCTGGCCGCTCTTCAGGTGTGTGTGTGTGGTGTGGTGTGTGTGTGGTGTGTGTGTGTGAGAGCGAGAGTGTGAGTCCTGTAATATTGTCTGCAGTCCCATGGGCTGTAGCTGAGCAAACTCAATCAACTCCCACTCACCTCTGTGGCCCTCCCTACACTGTCAGGCCAGGACGAGACATCGGGCCTGCCTCTCCTCTGGCCTGAGAGAGAGCGAGAGAGGGGGGGAAGAGAGGGGGGGGGGGGGAGAGGAGAGAGAGAGAGAGAGAGAGAGAGAGAGAGAGAGAGAGAGAGAGGAGAGAGAGGCAGAGAGATTGTGTGTGAAAGAGATGTGCAGCAGTGTGTGGGGTATGTAAGAAAGAGCCAAGTGAGTGTGTGTGTGTGTGTGTGTGTGTGTGTGTGTGTGTGTGTGTGTGTGTGTGTGTGTGTGTGTGTGTGTGTGTGTGTGTGTGTGTGTGTGTGTGTGTGTGTGTGTGTGTGTGCGTGGGCACATTCAGGTGTGTCCTTGAGAGAATCAAAAGCCTCGGCAGATTGAATGCATCAGTATCACAGAGGAGTGTTCAGCATCCACGTGTTTGTGCTTTCTGTATCAGGACATGTGACACTTCCCCCACGATGCACCTCAATGTGTTCCTGAGCTGTAAATTAAATTATAAACATTTATAATTACATGTATTTCTTTGATGAAATACATGAATGTTGCTTTGGATACCACATTTATCATAACAATCTACACGTATATGTTGAACACGGCTGAATATGTCACTTCAAACAGATAAATGACATATGATAGAGTTAACACCCTCTAATCAAAGACTGGTGCCTCCCCCCCCCCCCCCCCCCTTCAACAACGAACTCTCATGAGTGGGAATTCTGGAAAGTTTTGCTAATTTTTCAAATCCAAGATGAAACTAAACCCCTGGTGTACCATTCAGAGACGCCCCCCCCCCCCCCCCCCCCCCATCCTCTCCTGCTCCTCCATGTCCTCAGGTGTTCACTAAAATCCACAATCGAGAACTTTTCCAGACTCTTGGTTTTTAAAAGTTATTCCCATAGTTCAACCGGATTATCTTGTTGTATATTAATCCAGTGTTTAGGTGTGTGAGGACACTCTCTCCCTCACAGACCCCCGACACCCCCGAACCTCTGGCCCTGCCACCGCGGTTGTCAATCACAAACATCTGCCGTGACAAGCCGCTGCTGTGGGAGTGGAAGGTCTCCTCGCAGTGGGACACGCAGCAGCGCACGGAGGCGGGCGGCGCAGGCAGATCCAACACCAATCAATCATCTGATCAATCATAATTGGCTCTTTTGCATATTCGCCACATACTCACAATCACCATTCATTTATTCAAATGTGCAGCGGGACGCAGGCTCCGGGGAGAGAGGGAGGTCAGGACTGATCTTTGGACCTGTTGGTTGCTGAGAGATCAAATTAGGGCTTTATTTAGATTTATGCAGATGTTAACAGTAATGATATACAGCAGGCACAGCGCCCTTGTGTGTCAGTGAAGACATTAATGCGTCTGCAGCAGCAGCAGCAGCAGCACAGACACCGTCTCACTGTGGGTTTAAAATACCACACTGACCCGGGAGCCTCATTTGAGTTGCAGCCTATACAGCAGGATTCATATATTCATGTTATTACTAATTTTAAACTAGACAATGACACAAAGTCGTATAAAGTCTGACCGAAAAAATGAATACAGCCCAGAGTCTCTCAGTGTGTCGGCAAAAGTCTCATCGTTGAAAAAGAACTTCAGCGAAACTGCAGAATCTAGAGAGAAAGTTTAAAATTGGCCTAAAAAAGTTAAACCAGACTCTAAATAAAGAGAGATGATGTTTCACCACTGTACAAATATGAGGCCTAAACATTTTATATACGGGCGCCACCATATTGTACTTTTGACATCAGAGTCTACGCAGTTTGGTCCTCGTCCCGTCGGCCAACACGAGGGAGGCAGGAGGCCATCAACATATTTTGGTTCCTTCTAGGGCTGCGTCCATCTTTATTTACAGTCCGTGGTATGAAATAGGCTCGATGGCCCCTCACAGTGCATTTTACATTTTTCTCAAATTTATGTAATTTAACGTGTGTGGGTGTGTGTGTGTGTGTGTGTGTGTGTGCGCGTCTCAACTTCAGTAGCACTTACTGTCAAAGACACGCTGACAGGTTATTGGCTTCAAAACAGTTCAACATGTCAAATAAACACACGGCTCAGTGAACAGCGAGAGAACAGAGCGATGAGAGAAAGACGGAGATAGAGAGAGCGAGGGAAGGACAGAGATGAAAAGAGAGGTAAAGAAAGATGGCGAGAATAAGAAGTAGAGATGTGTGAAAAAAGGGGAAAGAAAGAGGACGGTTATATTAATGATAAAGGAAAAGATTATCAATGAAAAGGAAACATTGAGGCTTGAATCATTTTGTAATTCTGAGGTTAAGCCTGAGACTAGTAGCTGTTGCAGCACTTTGGACTTTGATTACATATTATATTATGGAGCTATTATAACTAATATACAATATATAATAATAAATTGGTAATAATTAAAATTTACTGTTGTTTATCGGTCAAGGTGAAGCTCATTCTAAACACTTTATAGGCTGTTTGCTAAGTAAAGATATTGTCAACAGTGTTATTTACCAAAAAAATAAAGTAACTAGTATCTATAAAGTGGCCGTCTGATAATTTGATTAGATATTTGTCTGTGGAATTTATCTGACGTGTAAGAAAGTAGTAATAAGTATTAAGTACTTTAATTTACTTAAATCAAAGTACATATGAATAAACACAAGTAAAAATATCACATTAACTTTTCTACTTGTGTAAGTACTTGCTTTTAAATATACTTATTATAATTAACGTATTTATGCTTATATATGTAATAAATACTTAAGTAAAGACAAATGTGTAGTAACTAAGTAGATTTACTTGCTACATCTCACCACTGCTGAAATTAATGAACCAGATACTTACAATACTAAACCACGCTGCACAATTCAAAAGGTTGTGTTACTTGTAAGCAGCCAAATAGATTTTCTATGTTATTCGAACCTCGGAGTTGGTAACATGCACGAAGCAAAGTCTGCCAGATGTTGTGTCTTCCACTTACAACTTCCGGTTATTGTCATGAAACCTGAGTCCTTGTGTTTCTGTTGTCATCTGTCGGTGTGCAGTGTGTTTCTGCCTGTGGGTCAGTGTGTCAGAGTCAGTGTGAGTCACTCTGGTGTCTGTCACCAGTCACACTGATGTACCCACAATCCCATCTGTTTATCATGGCTCTGATAAATGACAGCTTAACACCAAATATGTCGCACAAACCCAAACGGGAGGATTAACACTGAATGAAATCAGAGAGTCAGAGTTTGTGACCAGAAAAGTCAAATCCTCGACGCCGACAGAGGAGAAACACAAACAGAAGCCGGCTGAACTAACAGTGTAAAAGAACTTAGTCAACTTGTAATGTGGCTTTGTAACGAATATCTGATATATTCCATTGGTTCGCGTGCCAGATGGGAAATGTTGTTTGGAAAATCACCAATCATCATATTTTGGGGGAAATGACGATAGGGTTCATATCCAAGAAAACAATAACAACACATGAATGACACATGGACTTTAGAGAAAACGTTCAATCTCCAGCTCTGATTCGCTGTCGGTGTCTGTGCCTCCTCCACCAACACAGGGGAAGACGTCAAGTTCGAAGAAATGCGTAAAAACAGACAAATGCTCCATATTCACGAACATCGTCCTAAGATCATATAGAGTGTTTATGAAAATGGACATGGATTAGGGAGTGGTAACTGTGCGATTGTCAGGTATCATCCAATGGGTGGAGGTTACAGGTGTAGGTGGGTGTGCTGCTCAAGGCTTCGAAACAGCAGCTCACAAACCAAGAGGTGACAACAAGGTGGGTGGACAACTATGCATAAACACAGATGTAGGATCCATATATTTAATATACTATATATTATAACTCGTATAACTGATGTTGTATATTTGGAGCAGAAGTGATGAAGATGATGATGATGAAGGAATCTTCGCGGACACCGTTCTTGCTTGTATAATAAAGTTTATTACACAGAAGTTACAGGTCAGGACGGGCACCGGTCACCCGGAGACGTTCTCAGCCAATTCAGAAGTCTCCCGCGCCAGTGTCCGACGAGCATTCATATAGGGAAGCTTGTTTACGCCCAATATGAGAGATAAAATGACATCATACATAGGGGCTTCTAATTAAAAACATGCTTCGTACATGTAGATGGAAACCCATCCATCTAATAGGTCAAAGAGCATTCTCAGAGAGAGAGAGATAACAATTAACATCTGGAATAATAGTTAGGGAGTCTGAGAATCCAGACTCGAGGGGTCCCTAGCTTTAAACCTGTCCTTATGTTTTACACCTATGTCAAAATGATCCATGTTAGATAAATACACCACACTGACACCAAATTAGGAAATTATGGGAATTTTGGCATCATTGATCGTGTTGAGAGTAAAATGATCGGATATCTGTCTACCCTGTCATTAGTCGCTGTGCACGTTGACAAATAAATTCCACTGCAGAGGTTTAAAAACTTGAGAGATTTCAGGGACAAAACCCGTTTGTGCTGCGATGTAGAAACCGCACTTTGTAAAGTGTTTGAAGGCTCGTCACCTATGCAGGGATCCATTGTAACACACACCCACACACACACACACGCACGCAAACGCACACCCGTACTCTTACACAAATATGCATGAGGAAGCCTGATGATACATAGAATACACGTGATAGAGCTGTTGAGTACTGACCTTGGCTTTAATTGAGAGAAACAACATAAAGAAGCAGCACCGATGTTTGTGTTGTGGTTTTGCGTACGTGCGACTGTGCGTTTGTGCAGAGTGAATTCACGACGGAGCTTCTACTTTAGCTTCAGGCATTTTCTTTCTTCTTCAGCAAACAAGATGCTGTTTGTCATCAAGGCCAAAACACCGTCAACAATCAAAGATATTGGGAAGCGAAGCAACAACCTTGAATCAGAGTCAGATCAGATCCCCGTTTGCTTTAATTGTTGGTAATAACTTTTGTTTCTGTATCTATTCTGCAGTGACCTTGACTGTGTGTATGCAAGTGTGTGTGTGTGTGTGTCTGTGAGTGGGTGGGAGAACACATTGTATCTGTGTGTGAAAGCATGCAGAGAGGATGACTTCGCTTCCTGAGTCGTGCATGTGTGAGGGTTTTACTGAAGCTGCAAAATACTGAGCAATTACAGTGCGAATATTACAGATTTTGAGGTATTTAAGGTAATTAAATATGAATTCAAAGCAAAGAATGATCCAAATATGTATCCAGGACGCCTGAAGGGATCTGAAAACAGGTTTAGAATTAACGGAACCGAGTACAGCAATATTCTTTACTGTGTTATTTCTCCCATTGAGACAGAGAGAGAGCAAAGTGTCAAGGCAGTGGATCAGAAGGGGGCAGTGAAGAGCACAGACACTGACAACACCGGGAGAGAGAGGGAGCTGAACACAGACCGACTGACGCTGAGTGACCATCTGCTGAAGTTTCTCTTTCCTTCGGTTTCGTTCGTCAATTAAATCTCATTCTCTCCGAGTCTCACATGCACATGAGCAAACACACGTGCACTCCGTTCCTCTGGATCTGTCATTTCTCTTATCCGTCTGTTCCCTAGGCTGCTTATTGCTAAGAAAGAAATCATACAGTAGATCCCACCTGTGCCGTGACTCATATGTTCACGAGCACGACACCCGTTCAATGTCGGAAAGCCTCTGTTCCCATACAGGGAATATTAATCATTGACCACTGAGCCACCAGCCGCATGTTTCTGAGGCAAATTCAACAGAAAAATCATAGCACAAGATTTGGGCTTAGTGGGGAAATGTTGAAGAATCGTACCAGAAGCTTTAAATTATCGTAGTTTGAGGAAAATGATGGCACGCAACCAAAGTAGGGATCGGATGCTGGATACCGAGGAGATTTAGTTACAGAAACGATTCTTTTCAAGGCACAAGGCTCTTATTTTGAAACCTGAGACAGGAAGGACTTGCGTTAAGCTCGTCAGTCACGTTCATCATCACAAACAGGTAAGGACTGAAAAGACACGTGACAATAGATGCGTAAATACAGACGTGATCCATATTTAATTATCCAGATTACAAGTGACAAAATTATCGGACATTGTGCAAATATTGATCGTACATCGTACAGAAGGCAAAATGATCGTACAAATACGAAAATTATCGTACATACAGCAACACTGCTCGACATACATTTCCTTTCCAGACCGATATGACGTCACCGTGGCCTGGAATCTAATCAGTTCATCTTTGAGTCCAAGTGGCAACTGATCAAAATTTGAATAACTTCCATGAAGGCAAACTTAAGATATCATGGCCAAAAACCTGAGGTCAACATGACCTTGACCTCTAATCTTCGACCACCAAAATCGAATCAGTTAATCCAAGAGTCTAAGTGAACATTTGTGACAAATTTGACAAGAATTCCCTCAAATCTGACATTGAGGACCGTCTCTGAGAGGAGGCCGGAGTTCAGTGTGTCAGCTGATGAGACAATAGCAGTTAGGACACACTAATTATTCCTGATGACATATTTATGGCTATAAAAAGACAAATCAAGTAATTGGAGGCAAACAATGTCCTCCCAAGTACGACACGACGTTTGTGTGCATGCATAATCTCAGTGATCCATGTGAAAGCCTGTGTGTCATGGTGCAGTTGTGTGTCTGTATCTGGGCCATGTGCCTGTGGGTCAGTGTGACACAATGATCACGGCCTGAGTGATTAACGCTGGTTTCTGTCAACTCAAATCAGCTTCTTCAATATGGCATTTATCGGCTCCGCTGCGCCGGGTCACTGCTTCCAAATAATCGGAAGCTGCTCGTCACATTTGACTTAAAGTTGCCACTCGTCTAATGAAAATGTAAAAACTCAGAGATGCAAATCGATGCAGAAAACAATGAAGAAAGGGTTTAATAATATTCACTGGTATGAAGGCCTGGAATAGACTGGGACTGGGACTTCACGTACAGTAAGTGGCTATTGTATGTGTGAGGACTTCACAGGATCCCAGCATGAAGGCATTTGCCGACACTTCCTTCAGTTAGCTTCTATTAAAAAGGTGAAAAACATGAATCTGTTAGGCGTGTAAATGTACGAGCTTGAATTAAATACTGTGAAGTTTACACTCAGTTGGTACAATAATCCAACAAATGCAGTACGGTAGGAAAAGTCCTGTATCTTTAATATCCAGAAATACACATTTTTTGAATACTCGTTATTTTCTCATTTGTTTCTTATTTGGTGCATTCGACCATTTTAACACCACTTCTCAAAATATGTGAGTGGATTTATTTAATTTAATTCAGGTATATTGTGTCCTATTTACATTCATAAAGGTTCATGTGTGCATTATTAAAATAGTATGAAGTGAACTGAAAGTGAACTTTTAAATCACCCACAGTGCAATACAGATGTGAACCCTGTTTACCTCCATGTGGCAGGAGCGACAATAACAGTATATAAAGCTGTTTACATCTTATCATCTGTGGACAGGAGCAGGAAAAACCATAATACAAATGATTTTATTACTTTAAATTAAAGTTTATCGGTACTGGCTGTAACATATGGGACATAACTGCATATTTAAACAAATATAACAACAAGTAAATCAAATAGATTATCAATGCCGTCCTCTCCGCCATCACAAGCATTAAACCACTGCATCAGTCCACCGCGATTTCGATTTCTCTAATAATCTGTCTGTCAGCGTCAAATTGCACTGATGTGATGTGATATAAGCAGGGAGCCAATGTCTCTCTATAGATGTCTGGTTTTCTAATAAAAACCATGTGCACAGTGGTTCTCTGTGGCTCAAAGAGAGAGAGAGAGAGAGAGAGAGAGAGAGAGAGAGAGAGAGAGAGAGAGAGAGAGAGAGAGAGAGAGAGAGAGAGAGATGTACGAAGTGTGGACGAGGAGAAGAGAGACTGGTGATTATTAGTGTAACAACAAACCAGGCCTGTACTGAGGAGAAGGTGAAAACAAAGAGGAGGAGAGACGTAGGAAACAATGAAGAAAGAAAATTAGGAGTGTGAGGGAAGGAACGATGGACAGGGAGGACAGGAAGATGAGAGGACGAGGCAGAGACGAGAAAAGGGAGGAGGAGACGGTGAGAAATGACATACTTGACATTTACCTTCCATATTCTTCAGTAAACAAGAACAGGAGGGAAAATGGGTGAATGAATATGTAACCGTTACTGCTCGGCTGTATAAACACCGAGCGTGACCCCGGGTTCCATCCACTCCTGGTCCCCAGCAGAGGGACGGTCCTCACACCTCAGAGGCTGGTGCACGGAAACACACGTCGGTTTAGCTGTAAAGCTCAGGATGTTCGGACGAGATATGAGGAATTGATTTCCAGTGCCACTATTTATGAACCATATGTCCGTCATTCTAGATTCCTGTTTGTGTTACTGAAGAAAAGAAACTAGGTGAAACATTAGCTGAGTCCCAAGAAAGTGTGTTTTAAACCTATTTGGTTGAATTGATACTCAAGCGTCAGAGGTTGTTGCTCGCCGGCGCCATTACCTCTTTGAAAAATGATCAATCACCAAAGCCCAATAACTCCTGGTATAGGTCTGTGGCACCTGACGTCTGCGAGGGACGTGGTGATGTGGTGTGTGTCCGTCCTGTCGGGGGTTTGTTACGGCCACAGAAAGAAGGAAATAAACCAGAACGAGTTCCACAAGCAAATCACATCTCACAATCAAAAACAACCGAGGAACACTCCACCCCTCATTCACCTAGTTACACGTGTGTGTGTGTGTGTGTGTGTGTGTGTGTGTGTGTGTGTGTGTGTGTGTGTGTGTGTCAGAGTGTTGGTTAACCTCCTAGGAGAGCGGAGCAGTCACTGATTCAGCAGAAATGTCCAGCGTGGGATGAACTCTCTCAGCGGTCATACAGGAACACCAAAACACACACACACACACACACACACACACACACACACACACACACACACACACACACACACACACACACACACACACACACACACACACACACACACACACACACACACACACACACACACACACACACTGAATCATTTCACTCTCACAGACAAAAAACAGCCTATTTTTCTTCCTTCCACTTGTTTCTGTTTTCTCTCTTCACCTCTTCCTCCCTTTGTTTCTCCTGTTTGTTCTTCCAGCGAAACCAGGAAACCAGCCTGAGCCCGACATGGACGTCCCACTGTGAACACTGTGTATAAAGGCATTTTCATCTTCCTCCCTGCATGTTGTTGTCTGTGATTCCCACGGTGAACGTCTCTGTTCACCTGCCACATTTTCACTTCCACTTCCGGTTTGTCTCTTAGACGTCGCTGACCTCAACGAATGATAATAAAAAGCCACAGTTTTTCTGTCTCACAGCCAAAGGTGCACATGTACACATCCATGAGGAGGTTGTATGATCTATGCAACTAATCCTTTGCTGATATCAATTAAAAATAAACGAAACGAGTATCCTGCCCTGATTCCCAGTAAGATTTTAGTTTGTGTAATTGTGTAGCAGACATGACACAGCCATGTTGTGGCAGAGACGCCCTGGAGCTGCTTCAGCTGTTCTACGCCCGTGATGTCAAAGGTTGCAGCACGCGTGCGTTTGCTGGAGTGAACCTGCTTCTCCATGATGCTGTGGATAATCTGATATGTCCTAGTTTAGATGGCGGCTGGGGGAGCGACATGAAAGTGACGTGATGTGTCTCAGTTATGAAACATTAAAGTCCAGGACGTTTCCAAATGCTCCAGCAGACCTTGAACATACGTGCTCTATATTACATTTAGTCTGTCAGTTTGTTTATGGTTAATCGACACTTCAACAATACACAAGCCAGGTGTGAAGCTGAGAAGTTTCTCAGGATTTGTGAGACACAGACAAACAGACTTCTGAAATTATTTGACGACTGGATAATTTGTGCCATCAACTGTTTGTCTTGGTGCATCCAACTATTAATATTCACATATTACATAATGGAATAGAAATACAGATACATTTACGATTTTGTTGTACAGATCTACAAACCGACGTTTGGTCAATGCTGATCTGTTGGTCCGAAGATTTCACGACCAAATATCCACACGAGGTCGTGCAGCACAAACCACCTCTCATCAGTTTGCTCAATATGTTTGATCATTTTTTCATAACCTCTGTATTAGTCATCACCTACAGGCTCTCAGGCAGGTGAGCACACGTCCGCTGGTATTTTCACCTTTGAATCCGTCGGGGTGGATGAGTGTTTTATACTCAAGAGATTGGGATGGAGTATCTCTTGAACTTGTCTCACGTCAGGATGTTTGTTAAAGGTTTTATTGGAGGCAGCTTTTGCCGATACCTGTCAGCTTCATGCAGTCAGAAAAACAAACATCTCGTCTCCTTCTTACGTGTTAGTTCCTGCTGAGTGTCGTTGACTCTGATGGTCGTCGGGTCAAGAGGTCAAACAAAACCTCACAGCCGAGAGAACGACTGGACATTAATATTCAATACACAGCCCAGGTTTATATAGAATAACTTATTAAAACTACAGTTTCCCGAAAATACATGTACCTGTTCCATACGCTAACATGGAGAAGGCAGGGTTTACTGCGGCCAGCCACCAGGGGGGGCGACTGAGACACTTTGGCTTCACTTTTTGTGAGCCGTCATGTCGTCCATCTTTATATAATATGATCTCATACAATCAAGTTATAGTGATAATATGGAAATCATTACCTGTAGAGTTCAGTATTAATGTAGGATAATCATCAAGTATTATTTTGCAAACATACAATTAACTGCAGCATTTAATAAATACTTGTTGTTATATCGAAACATTTATTATGAGAAGAGGCTTCGTGCCCACGTATCAGTTTGGGATTGATTAATGTGTCTGTAATAAAAATCACTGCAGGGCTGCTGTTTAGAATTTTCTGTCCTGTCAACCTGACGACTGTGAGCATCTGCTGCCGAAACACGGCTTCAGGCCAGAAGACACACAGAGCTGAGGCCCGGCACTGCACGTGTTCCCCTCAGCACCAATCCAAAGGTAACATGCTCCCACTCTCGGCAGCTGCAAGCTTTCTCCTGCCACATTTGATTGTTTTTCATCTGTTTACATATAGATTTTTATCACCATCCCTCTATCTTTCCTTTCTGCTTCTCCATCCCTCTTTGTTTTAGTTTCGCCCCCGCGCTTCTCTTCTTCCTCACCTCCACAGGTGACCGAACAGCTGGGCACAGAAGCAAACCACTGTGATCCAGACGTGCACCTGGAACCGGCGAGACAAACCCCAGCTGCAGCAGAACAAAGAGACGCGACTGCTGTAAAGACTAAACATGCAGAAGACTCTGTCGTATTAATCATCAATCAAAGCAGCTGCAGTTTGACCTGCTTCCCTATCTCCCTCTCGTGTGATGGGTTTCAGCTCCCAGGTCGTCTCCTCTCTCAGCGGCTGACTCAGCGGCTTCAACTTTTCTGAAGCAATCTTCTTTAAGAGAAACAAACGTGTTTCCTCCTTCCTTCTCCAAAACACAAGACGCACCATGAGGCTCCACGTAATGTGAATAGGATTCAGAATATCATTTGTTTTCATAGTGTTTTTCTATCACACAGCAATGAGTCTCTGACGGCCACCAGGGGCAGTTTAGGGTTCAGTGTCTTGCCCAACCTCCACTGGAGGAGCCAGGGATGGAACTACCAACCTTCTGCTCCACCTCCTGAGCCACAATCACCTCTTACCTGCTGAAAACACGTTGTTCCATGATTTTTGCCTCCCGGAACATTAACTATTCTTTTTTGAGGCTTGAAAATCCTTTGCACATCAAATTTGGTTCAAATTTACAAGCAAAGTTACACCAGGAACACGAGTCTCACAAAGATCTCAACTCCACTTCACGTCCCTGGAGGAGACGACGCCACATTCATATTCTTCGTGCTGGTTTGAGTCCATAATGTAAGCTGGAACAACACATTGTAAATCTGAATGGATTTTTTCTTTATAGTCGGTATAAAAGGCCAAAAGGGAAAGATTGCATTAAACTGACTGACTCAATTCAAGCTGCTGCTTTTCTCTGCTCGATAGACGAGGAGAACATTGAATATGATTCATCGAGCCTGTAAATTTGATTATATTTTATCATTAACTGGCACCGGACAACAGAGTCTGTCTATGTATGCAAATGCACATTTCTTTTAATGTGTGTGTGTGTGTTGGTGTGTGTGTGTGTGTGTGTGTGTGTGTGTGTGTGTGTGTGTGTGTGTGTGTGTGTGTGTGTGTGGGCAGAGGTTAATTTAGCCCAGCAGTGAAGAGCCCTTGATAAAGAGCAGCCTGATCCCTGTTTAATTACCTTCCGTCTACATTTCATTGGCACACTCTGGGTCATAGGTGTGTGTCTGTGTACGTGTGATGAATTTAAGATTTGTGTCGTAGCAGGGACACACACACACACACCCCCACACACACACACACACCCACACACACCCACACACACACACACACACAGAAGCTCGAGATTTATCTCATTCGCCGCCTGTGTGAATAAGAGCTTGTCTGACATTTATCCGTGTATATTTGTGTCATGTATGTGCAAGCTGGTTTGACATATGAGGTTTGACATATGAGGCTTTGCTGAATACATCAACTTAAAGTGTGTGTGTATGTGTGTGTGTGTGTGTGTGTGTGTGTGTGTGTGGTGTGTGAGAACCTCACATTGGCAGCACATCCTCATTGTTATTTCTGTACAAATAACAGAATCAAGAACATGCATCTGCAATTATTGTCTAATTTCATTGTTGTGTGTGCGTGTTGTGTTTTATTGTTTGTGCCTTTTCCTTGATACACCTGTGGTTTTACATTTGTACTTTTCTTCATGTTACCAAGCGTCATACAGTTACATACATATACATATTGATTTAGTGGATGTGCTTCTATTCATTTATATGTGGATGAAAACACGCCTGCTTGGCTAAATCGGGCACATTTTCATGTTGGACTTCACTTCCCTTTTAAATAAATAAACATCCACATTCTTAAGATAATCAGAGATTAAGTGTGCTTATGAAAATCTGCAGGAAATGAAATTCACCATATTTCAGCTTCTTTGCCCAAAAACTCTGCATCTGCTGCGTCAAGCTCTTACTGGAAAGTTTTAGCAAATTATAAAAACCTTATTTTGGTGACAGGTTTAATACAAAAGGTGGGAAATCATGGTCCTGTGTTCCCACACAGAAACAATCATTGTTTTTCAAAACAAAGGACGATGAATGAACACATCATTTTTTACTGTTGTCTTCTTCTTGTGTGTGTGTGTGTGTGTGTGTGTGTGTGTGTGTGTGTGTGTGTGTGTGTGTGTGTGTGTGTGTGTGTGTGTGTGTGTGTGTGTGTGTGTGTCTTCCACCTTCATGCCGACTCCCTGACGCTGCAGGTCTCCTGGTGTAAAAGGGGATTTTGCTCTGGATGTTCTCATTGACATTTTCTGACTCCGCTTTGCTTCAAGAAAAAAAAATGAAGATGTAAAATCAATACGAGAGCTACGGCTGAAACTGATAATATCTGAAAAGCTAAAGCTGTATAAAGGCGGGCTTAATAAATAAATAGCAACTCTTAAATTATCTGCGGTGATTAAAATGTTTGTAATATTGTAAATAATGAATTATAGCAACAGCAAAAAAATATATATATTTTGATGTTGTCATGTTGCATCCCTGGTAAAATAACATGTTTTTTATTATATCTTTGACATGGAGGCTGTGATAACTTGTATTGCCCTGGAGACGACGGTGGAGGTGTGAGGCCACAGAAGCTCAGAGGGAGAAAGTGTCATGACAGGAAGGAAGAAGCTGAGGCACGTCCAGAGCGCCGGTCAGCAGGTGGGAGGCGAGAACAAGTAAACGTGTGTGTGCTCGGGAGAGAGAGAGTTTGAGAGGAAGACGTGGGGGGGGGGGGGGGATAAGAGAAGAGAGAGGTTCAGGGAAGTGAGTTAAGAAAGGAGAGAGAGAGAGAGAGAGAGAGAGAGAGAGAGGAGGGGGTAATGACTGGGGCGTCCACGCAGACAGACACACACCGTGGACGAGTTCGTATTTTCTGACGTGAAAAGTATAAACCATGTGTTTAACTCTGTGTGTGTGTGTGTGTCTCATTATATTGGAGCTGCTGCACTTATTATTTTTTCTCCTGCAGTGGAACCATCAAAACATTTCCACCGCAGACGCAAGTGTTAATGCGTGTACAAGAGTCAAGCCTAATTTAATTAGGTCTAATAAAACGGCTGAGTGCAGCAATCAGCGACCCGTCGCTGGGGCGGGAGACGCCACCGGAATTAAACGAGTGCACACGCATGTTATGTGAAAAGAGCTAATAACATAATTACATACACAACAGCTTGTGTTGTCGCCCGCTAAACAACGCAGGCACAGTGCCAACGCCCCCCCGCTATTGCCCTGAGGTATGGTGGCGCTTGGCCAATTTCACTCGTCTCTCGTTCGTTACTTCAGCAGCGTCTCCAGAAACAGTTAAATGCTCGTCTTACTTCAACCCACAGCCAAACTCCTGTATCACCAACATGTGTTTGTGTGAGTGTGGACCCACAGCGACGAGCAGCCACAAGCTTTAACATGTTTCTGTGCCTGAAAGCTTTTTCTATACTGATTTCCTGGTCTTTCTAAGAGTGAAAACATATAGTAATGCAAACATTCACAAGAGTTCGGTGGTTATATAGACGATAAATTATCTCTCAATGAACCTGCGTTGACTTCACGTATAGAAAATCGAGTGATGTATTCGGGGTCTCGACATTGCCACAATCCTGTTTATGTATTTCCGAGGCTTTTGAATGGAGATGTTCTCTAATTTATTGAAAAGCCTGTATGTATTAAAATGAAAACCTTTTCTCTCTCTCTCTTCCTGTACCGTTCTGTCTCTCCATCACGCTCTCGCTCTTTTGTGCCTCCTGCCGCCTCCCTTTTTCCGTCCTTGAGATGAAAATGGAGAGAGGTAGGCAGCGGTGAAGAGAGACTGATATTGGTTTGACACTAACATTTCTTTCTTAGCACCAAACTCATTCAGCCGTGTGTGTGTGTGTGTCTCTCTCTGTGTGTGTGTGTTGATGAAAAGCCCGGTGAGCTGACTCAAGGCTGGAGCTGCTTACGAAACCGGTGAACTATCTGGCAGATTTCAATGAACATAAATGAACATGTGAACAAGGAGGAGAAGAAAAAAAAATACTGAATTGATGGGGTGGTCTAACAGTTGCTAGGCAATTTCAGTAACCTTGATCGGATCGAGCGATGTAGCTTTTACTAACAGGAACTAAAGCTCTTTGCACTAGAACTTTATCGTTGCATGATTATTGTCTAATTAATGTATACACAGACTTTATGATACATTCTGTGATTGTACGAGTGCATACAGCTCTTTGTAATCATAATAAATATGAAACTTTCTTTCGTTTATAACCTCATCCAGATGTTAAAAACTTTGTCTTTTTCCATTCTTCATTTAAGACGATCATTCATATTCAAGTGTATTGACTTGAATGCATTATAATCTGCATGCAAATGGCCCCATTTTGTTAAGTACATAATTAAATGTTTGTAGTAGCTACTTCCTGTTAAAGCAGAAGCTCTACCAGGAAGCCTTGTGTGCGTGAAGTGAAGAAACATTAGTGGTGACAGTTATAATTGTAGAATGAAGTGTCATGATCTGAGGGTTATTTAAGTGTTTTATGTTTATTAATATATCCCTGTTGGATTGTCTGGCTACTTTAGTTGTTCCTGTGTTTCATGTTTTCACACTCCGGGTTCTGTTTCCTGTTTTATTTTGTAGTGTCTGGGTTCTGGTGTCTCGTCTCCAACTTTACTTCCTGTCCCTGATTGTCTGCACCAGTCCTCATGTGTCTCACCTGGGTCTAATTGCCCCTGCCTTCCCTGTGTATTTAAGCCTCTGTGCTTCTCCTTGTCCTCGTCGGATCGTTGTCTCTTGTCGTTTGTATTGGTGTTCTCATGCCTGTCCTCCTGTCCTAATCTCCTGTCCTGTCCTCCTGTCCTGATCTCCTGTGCTGTTCGTTTCTAGTGTCTCCTGAGCCTCTGCACCTCTGCATCCCATGTGTAAGCTTCCTGTGTTCTCTCCCTTCGTGCTCCCAGTTGTTTTGTATTCTTGTGTCTTCTGAGCTGTTGTTTTGTATTCCTGTGTCTTCTGAGCTCCCGTCCTGATTCCTGTTCCGGTCATTAAATCCCCTTTAAATTAAACTCTGCATCTGGGTCCATCTGCCTGACACACCGTGACAGAACGATCCGACCAAGAATATGGACCCAGCAGATATTAGTTTATTTTGGAGACAAGTTTTTTCTTTCGATGCCCTTGTACATAAACTTTGTTCACCGGGCAACCAGCACCAGACTGAGACACTTTCAGAGATCTCAGTACTTCAGGCATGGCTGAAGGACCGTCCGTGGGTGAGCCATTTTGTGCCACACCTTGTGGTGGTGCAGGACAGGCTGAAGGGATTCCTCAACCCTCCAGCTCCATCCGCAAACCCGTACGAGGGAAGAGGGGGCCCTCACAGCAGGAATCCCTCACCTCTACAGCCTGATCACAGGTACCAGCCTCCGGTCCCATCCGCAAACCCGTACGTCGGAAGCCGCCTGGCATTGGGAGGACCCCGCAGCCTTAGGGAGAAGGCTTCTGCTGGGGGTGGCAGACGTCAGCGAGGAGGCACTTACAGCAGGAACTCCTCACCTCCACTCCTGGCTGGGCCGCTGCCACCTCCAGTCCTGGCTGGGTCTCAGTCTCCTCCTGTCCAGCGCCGGAGGGTCCCGGCAGACACCGCTCCAGTTCTGGCGTCGGGGTTCCTGGCACTGATTCCTCCTATTCCTGTTCCACGCCGGAGGGTCCCGGTTGATGTCACTCCAGTTCCGGCATCGGGGGTCCTTGCAGCGCCTACTCCAGTTCCTGTTCCGCGCCGGAGGGTCCCGGCTGATGCCACTCCTGTTCTGGCATCGGGGGTTCTCGCGGCATCTACTCCAGTCCCTGTTCCGCGCCGGAGGGTCCCGGCTGACGCCACTCCAGTTTTGGCGTCGGGGATCCTCGCTGCGCCTACTCCAGTTCCTGTTCCGCGCCGGAGGGTCCCGGCTGACGCCACTCCAGTTCCTGCGTCGGGGGTCTTCGCGGCGTCTACTCCAGTCCCTGTTCCGCGCCGGAGGGTCCCGGCTAACGCCACTCCTGTTCTGGCATCGGGGGTCCTCGCGGCATCTACTCCAGTTCCTGTCCCGCGCCGGAGGGTCCCTGCTGACGTCACTCCAGTTCTTGCGTCGGGGGTCCTCGCTGCGCCTGCTCCGGTTCCTGTTCCGCGCCGGAGGGTCCCGGCTGACGCCACTCCAGTTTTGGCGTCGGGGGTCCTCGCAGCGTCTACTCCAGTTCCTGTCCCGCGCCGGAGGGTCCCGGCTGATGCCACTCCTGTTCTGGCATCGGGGGTTCTCGCGGCATCTACTCCAGTTCCTGTCCCACGCCGGAGGGTCCCTGCTGACGCCACTCCAGTTCCTGCGTCGGGGGTCTTCGCAGCGCCTACTCCAGTTCCTGTCCCACGCCGGAGGGTCCCTGCTGACGCCACTCCAGTTCCTGCGTCGGGGGTCTTCGCTGCGCCTACTCCAGTTCCTGTTCCGCGCCGGAGGGTTCCGGCTGACGCCACTCCAGTTCCGGCGTCGGGGGTCTCGGCACGGACCATTCCCATTCCTGTTCCGCGCCGGAGGGTCCCGGCTGACGCCACTCCAGTTCCTGCGTCGGGGGTCTTCGCTGCGCCTACTCCAGTTCCTGTTCCGCGCCGGAGGGTCCCGGCTGACGCCACTCCAGTTCCTGCGTCGGGGGTCTTCGCTGCGCCTACTCCAGTTCCTGTTCCGCGCCGGAGGGTCCCGCCTGACGCCACTCCAGTTCCTGCGTCGGGGGTCTTCGCTGCGCCTACTCCAGTTCCTGTTCCGCGCCGGAGGGTCCCGCCTGACGCCACTCCAGTTCCTGCGTCGGGGGTCTTCGCTGCACCTACTCCAGTTCCTGTCCAGCGCCGGAGGGTCCCGGCTGACGTCACTCCAGTTCCGGCGTTGGGGCTCCTCGCAGTGTCTAGTCCAGTCCCAGCTCCTGTTCCGGCGTCGGGGGTCCCGGCTGACGTCGCTTCTGTTCCGGCGTCGGGGGTCCCGGCAGAGGTCGCACCTGTTCCGGCGTCTGGGGTCCCGTCAGCGGCTACTCCGGTTCCTGCCCCACGTTTGGGGCTGAGGTCTACGCCCCTTCGTGTTTTTGGACAGCTGCAGAGGCAGCTATCTCTGCCTAAGTCCCAGTGCTCAGTCCCTGACCGGCCTCCGGGCCGTCCACCTGAGCCCTTGTTCTCAGTTCCTGAGCGGCCACGGTGCCGTCCGCCTGAATCTTTGTTCCCTGTCCCTGATCGGCCTCCGGGCCGTCCGCCCGAGTCCCCGAGCCTTGCCCCTGATCGGCCTCCGGGCCGTCCGCCCGAGTCCCCGAGCCTTGTCCCTGATCGGCCTCCGGGCCGTCCGCCCGAGTCCCCGAGCCTTGCCCCTGATCGGCCTCCGGGCCGTCCGCCCGAGTCCCCGAGCCTTGCCCCTGATCGGCCTCCGGGCCGTCCGCCCGAGTCCCCGTGCCGTGCCCCTGACCGGCCTCCACGCCGCCCACCTGATACTCGGTACTCTGTCCAGGATCGGCCACGGTGCCGCCCACCTGAGACTCTGTTTTCTGTCCAGGATTCCCTCCTCCGGATCCCCCCTCCTCCCTCCCGGCTCAGTTCATTATTTCGGTCCGTCTGGAATCCGGACCTTGAGGGGGGGGTACTGTCATGATCTGAGGGTTATTTAAGTGTTTTATGTTTATTAATATATCCCTGTTGGTTTGTCTGGCTACTTTAGTTGTTCCTGTGTTTCATGTTTTCACACTCCGGGTTCTGTTTCCTGTTTTATTTTGTAGTGTCTGGGTTCTGGTGTCTCGTCTCCAACTTTACTTCCTGTCCCTGATTGTCTGCACCAGTCCTCATGTGTCTCACCTGGGTCTAATTGCCCCTGCCTTCCCTGTGTATTTAAGCCTCTGTGCTTCTCCTTGTCCTCGTCGGATCGTTGTCTCTTGTCGTTTGTATTGGTGTTCTCATGCCTGTCCTCCTGTCCTAATCTCCTGTCCTGTCCTCCTGTCCTGATCTCCTGTGCTGTTCGTTTCTAGTGTCTCCTGAGCCTCTGCACCTCTGCATCCCATGTGTAAGCTTCCTGTGTTCTCTCCCTTCGTGCTCCCAGTTGTTTTGTATTCTTGTGTCTTCTGAGCTGTTGTTTTGTATTCCTGTGTCTTCTGAGCTCCCGTCCTGATTCCTGTTCCGGTCATTAAATCCCCTTTAAATTAAACTCTGCATCTGGGTCCATCTGCCTGACACACCGTGACATGAAGCACACATAGTAGAAAGGACAGAATCTGAACCGGTCTAAACTTCATATATCACTTGCAGCATTTGTTGAGCGCGGCATCCAGAGAACAAGTCCAGAAAAGTTCTCAGTTTGTGTTTGATTAACAGAATAAGGAAGCAACACGTACAAGTTTGATTTTGAGATTGAGGACGATGAGAACTGGCCTCAGACTCTCCAGCTTCACTGAACTTTGAATAAGCAGGTGAACAGGTCTAAGTGGCTGCGGCTCAATTACAGCAGGTCACTTTTACACTTTCCTTATGTACATGTATGCTGTTGTTTAAAATTGTATTGATTTACTTCACACTGGACACATCTGGTTGTCCAGGAAACTGAAAGTATATTTCACACACAATCACAGTGATTTATTGGAGCCACGTCTCTCGCTCCTCAACTTTCCTCTAATTCTCTTTTCTCCTCTTTTCCCTTCTGAACCACTTTCCTATCAGTTTACATCTAGTTCAGCCATCTTTATTTCCAATCATCCGCAACCCCCCATCCTCCCTCACATCTCTCTCTCTCTCGCTCTCTCTCCCCCTCTCTCGTTCTCTGTCCTCCATCCATCTCCTTCCTCCCAGCCCTCGCTCTTCTCCCAGTTGGTTATTAATGGTTTTAATTTACAGGAAGGAAAGACCTTGGTGCCCACAGAGGCGTCCCCTCTGCCCCCAGTGTGTATTTGTGTGTGTCTGTGTGTGTGAGGGGGGGGCAGAGAGACCCCCAGCTTGTCCCTGCGTAACCAAGCAGCAATAATGCTTTGTCTTCTTTAACTGTGCTTCTCCTCCGCGGTCTCCCTCATCCTTCTCTCTCCATCCCTTCCTCCAGCTCTTCCACTTTCCTCCGATGTTCCAAACGATCTCTCTTACTTTCCTTGACCTGTTGTTTCTTTGCTTGTGCGCTTTCTCAGAAACACGATGACGTCCCGATATCACCTGCACGCAACTACATGTTGCCTGGAGGTCAAGGCTCGCCCGGTGGGCTGGTTAGCTGACACGGTTTCTAACTTTGAATTCTGGTACCATTTTTGTTGCAGATCAGCGTCGTGTCTCTTTCTACCCGTCTTCTGAATCACTTAGTTTTCTGGAAACAAACGACCAGACACTGGATGTTCAGAGCAGCAAATCCAAACTATTGTGGATTGAATCTCCGTGGTGTTACATCTTAATGATGACAGACTGAAGAACAGCCATGATATGACTTAGAGACAACAGCATCATTAAAGTCTCATAAAACTCCTCTTTGTTTCTCAAAATTCAAAAAGACATCCTCCCTTGGCCTTTAAATAAATAACTAAATTAATTCATTTAAAGGCTGGTATCAATGAATATGCTGATATGGCCCCACCCCTGTTCCCTGTCTCCCCCCCCCCCTCACAGCGCCACCTGCAGTTTAGGAGCCATTTAAAGTTGATGAGTTGACAGGATGGCTTTTCTTTGTTTGTGACATCACAAAGACTGGCTGTTTGACCGCTTACTTACGTACTACATCCAAATTGAGTAAAATAAAAACAAAATTTTGAAAGACGCAGATGTGTAAACATGTTTAAACACTTACTTTTCACCAGAGGGAGACTTTGACCTTTTACACAGTTATGTTCAGGCACTTGGTTTAATCTGGTTTAATCCACACGAAATGTTTACACTCACTTCAGACACAATGTGTTGATTCATATGTCACAGTCCTTAACCTTAGCAAGGCCTTTATTGGCTAAACTCCCCTGGTGACTCCAGTGCCACTAATGAAAGTCGTGCTTAATTTCCTCACACAATCCAGTTTGTAATTATGTTTCCTTCAAAACCGATTTACTGTAGCACGGTTGGTTTGTTAACATCTAAACGAAAACATTTCCAGAAACTCATCCAAGCTGCCTCTGCTGCCTGACGGACGAGTGTTTGGACCCAGACTCTGTCTCTGCTTCATCGCTCCTCATCCACTTCTGAACATCATCCAGCCATTGATCACCTTGGTCAGCTCAAATAACTGAGACACAGACAGATATTAATATTTCTAGGAGACAGAGTTGCATACTTTTATCAAAAGTGGTCGGTTATACAACTCAAGGGTTTGTCCGTTACCCTGACAACTACCTCTTCAGTATTTTATTGAACCGCTCTGAATGACATGTTTTAAATAAGATTAGAGTTCTCAGTGGTTTTGCAGGTAAATACATGTGTACACTGCATTCACATAAAGTTTTACAGGTGGAGATCACACACTTCAGAACTTAGTCTTAATCCTACAGTCAGACCCAAAGTATTGACACTACTTTGTTGTGTTTTGTATCGGTAGCTGTAAAAAGTTAAACCAGATACAAACAGAATATAACTTTTATTAAATTAACTGAATTGTATTGATGCCAATTTTGAATTTTCTTTTCTTTTAACAGTCAGCATTGTTTCATTTTGACAGTGTCCAAAATTAACTTCTCTCTGCATCTGAATAACAAGTTGGTGTAAGTTACAAGGGCCCGTAAATATATGGGCACGTTCCACAGACCTCGGGCAGCAGGTTTCTGCGTTGATCAAATGTCTTTCCATACTTCTGTCACTATATCAGAATAAAGACAAATAAAAAAGGCTGATGTAGTTTGTCCCACACACACACAAATGCGCCATTTTTCTTTTCTTTTCTGGGAATTTCATTTTTTTCCTATTATATCCCCCCCCCTCTCTCTCTCTTCCAGGCACCTTTGAGTGATCCTGCCCTTATTCATTTTTCTCAATCTCTCTCTCTTTCTTTCTCTCTCCCTACCTCTCTCTCGACCCAATTACTTCAGCCTCCCTTCATCTTAGATCGCCACAAAGATTTCAGATCTTTGTCTGTTTGTGTGCAACACACACACAGACACACACACACACACACACACACACACACACAGCCTCTGACAGGGAACTCGTGCACAAACACATACAAGAAGAGGATATCAAGCAGGCGTGCTCACCATTAATATTTTACTAATATGACAGTTGGGTATGATATGATTTGGTGAGTGTGTGTGCGCGTGTGTGTGTGTGTGTGTGATGTGCACCCATCACTTTTAATGAGGGTAGACAAAGCATATGGAGAGAGGCAGGGAAGCAAGGCGTATTCCATTGCCTTTTATTTTCCCTTTCAGTGCAAGTGTGTGTGCGCACACTGTATTTTTGTTGTGTTTTGTGTGTGTGTGTGTGTGTGTGTGTGTGTGTCTGTGTGTGTGTATATGAACCGCACAGAACAGACCAAAAACCTGAAACAATAGTGAGCGATGAGGGTGTGCATGTGTGTGTGTGTGCGTGCGTGAAGCAGCTTGTTGCAAAATGAACGCATGTGTCAAAAAGACAGATGGGTGATGTCGAGCATATTATGACTGTGAAGTTCACACCTTTCCAGATCGTATTTAAGCAGACTCCCTGGCTGTAAAGAACTCTATATTATTTACAGTAACAGCCTGCGGGGAGGTATTACAGGGGGCGGCAGGTACAGTGTACACACACACACACACACACACACACACACACACACACACACACACACACACACACACACACACACACACACACACACACACACACACACACACACACACACACACACACACACACACACACGTTTTTATTGGCACTTCCCCTGTGAGACACTTATCAATTCTGCTGGAGCATTAGAGGGTTAAATGCTTTGCTCGAGGGCATCATCTCAGACTCCATCATTTAACAAAATGACTCTCTGCTGAAAATCAAAAACAGTCCTGGTGTCAAAGTTTTGCTTGTTTTTTCCACATTTGTATCTGTAGTAGTACGTTCACTGGTCAGTAGCTCACCAGGGTGAGGAAGTTGTTTCTCTGTCCGTTGGTTTGTTTGTATGCAGGAATATCCAAAAACTACAGAATGGATTTCCATGAAACTTGTTGGAAGGTTGAGACTTGGACCAAGAAAACCCTCTTGAAGGTTTTGCACCAATCGGGGCGAAGGTAAGGAAGAGACGATGTTTCTGTGACATTTTGACCAATTTCCCAGAGAATAAATCATGGACTCATCAAATCAGGCACAGTTAGGGGACTCAGGGGATCTACAAGTTTTTGCAGTTTGGTGCGGCTGAATTGAAATTTAAATATATCAGCTTCACCCAGATATAACTGCAATTTTCTCTCCTGGAAATCAATTCATATTCACTGCTTCAAAACAGCAGAAGAAGAAGTGGATTTTCTGTTTTGTAGTGTTGACCAGAGTTAACTATCAGTCATTGGTAATATTTCACACTGGATGCTAAGAAAGAAATTGTTGTGTATTCCTAGATCTTATTTGTGTTCTTTTTCAGTTTTGATTGTCAAACTACATCATAAAAGTTCTATGACATTCACTCTCTGTATGCATTTGTGTAACCTGAGCCATCAATGACAGCCACCATCACTTCCATGCAGTACTAGTAGCATCCAGCTGTTACATCTATTGCTATTTTTATGAATGTGCTGGTATCGTATATCAGAACTTGGTCTCAGTGGATAAGCAAAGTCCAGGGATCTGCATCAAAAAGGGAAAAATGTTAGCGGAACATCTCTAAAGGCCCGTCACACATTAGCACAGTTGCATCACATGAAGTCTGTCATATAAGTGAAAACATAAACCCACCTCACACATGATCAAGTGTTCATTTTCCTCATGTGACTCACTCTCTGCGTTCACTAAGAGTTCTTATTTTCAGCTCCAAGACCAGTTCTGAGGCAGGAGCGCTCCGAACTCCTCATGTGGGTCTTTAAGACGTCAGCTCTGCTTCATTCTGTCACTTTAATGCACTTCCATAGACCTTTAATGTCTAATATTAGAAAGGTACATGGACTTTTTTTTCCCCCTTCAAAATGGAAACCTTGCTCAGAGCTCAGTGTCACACAGGTCAGGTGGTTTATAATATAATGTTTTTACAAAGTTGTTTATCAGGTGTTGATGTTGTGTGGCTACGTCAGGGACGATCGACGAGGGGTGTAGAGAAGTTCAGTGAGAAAAATACAGGAAATGTGAGGGCGTCCGTGTGAGTGTCAACGAAAGACAAAGGAAGAAGAAGGAGGTAAAGAGGAGTGTGTGTGTGTGTGTGTGTGTGTGTGTGTGTGTGGGACACTGGGCAGTCTGAAGGCCAGACACTGAAACAGAATTAGAGTCTATGGTGCTTCTAAATGTCAGTGTCGTGTGTGTGTGTGTGTGTGTGTGTGTGTGTGGGTGTGTGTGTGTGTTGTGTGTGTGTGTGTGTGTGTTTAACTCCCTCTGTAGGTGTCCATGCCCTAAACTCCTCTTAGCCACACACGCACACACCACACGCACACACACACACACACACACACACACACACACACACACACACACACACACACACACACACACACACACACACACACACACACACACACACACACACACACACACACACACACACACACACACACCTCATTAGGAAGAGGACATGACATTTCTGGACCACTCCGGCCGGCGATGTGACGTTGGGGCTGGGGGGGTGGGGGGGGTGACAGAGTCTTTAATTCCTCATTTTGACCAGAATTCATATTCATTTCGCCATTAAAAGATAAGTAATAAAAAGTCCTTTTCATTGAGGAAGAATCTGTGAGACAACAAGGCAGCGAAGAACCTGCTTCATACACAAAGTCAGTCAACTACAGACAACAGCAGAGGAAGGATAATGAGGGTCAATTAATGCAATCAACACATTCAAAAAACGTGTTGACAACACATTGTTAACCACCGGAGGGTAATAGTCATAGCAGCAGGTCTGTAAACCACCACGCACGCACACACACCACACACACGCACACACACACGTCTCTGATGCTGCTGGTGTTGCCTGGTCGCCGGCTGCTGGTTAATTACTGTGTTAATGTCAGTAAGCTGATTGGTCAGTCGGGTCATTTTGATATTTGCGAGGAAATCCACAAGGCTACATGACAAACTGGTCTGACTCATTTCCTCTCTTTATTCCATCCATCCATCTTTCTATCTGAACGTCTGAGGGTCGGGTTTACATGCCAACTGTTATTTCCTTGAACAATTTCCTTTTATATTAATTGACTGTCAGCGAACCTCATGAAAGCTGCAGAGTAATGAGTCATATCCTCCTAATTACAATGTTTGTTCCATGAATCATTCTTTCAGTGAAGGATATGGAAACTGGACGATACAAACCAACCTCAGATTTGTATCACATGTCCAATTTGGCACTAACCAGATCAGGTGAGTGTGGGGGTTTCTGATATTAAATCACAATTCTTCAAAATGATAACAGCTATTTTCAACTTGTGAAGCTGCCAAATGCAACTTTAATGTTTGGAATACTCACATTCTGAACTGTAACAATGCTCAATTCAATTCAACACAGCTACATGGATCAAAGATGAGAGTCGGCCTGCACTAATTTTCTCTCCAAAATTCCAATTTGATAAACCTCGGAGTTGGGAGACGTATGATGATACTTCAGTTTCTCTCTCCTCTAGTATGTTCTATAGGTATTTTGAGAATGTGAAAGTTCTTACACACTGGACCTTTAACACCTCGTCAGTAGTGGGGCTAACAATTCTAATCTGTATAACACACCTATGACCAATCACAACAGAGTGGGACAGCCGGCCAATCAGAGCAGACTTGGATTTATCAGGAGGAGGGCCTTAAAGAGACAGGAGCTAAATCCAAGTGTTTCAGACAGAGGCTGAAAAGAGGAGCTGCAGCAATGGACAGTTTGAGGAAAGTGATGCGTTTTCTGATTTGAGCTTGTAAACGTTTTCAAGTAGTGACACAAATTAAAACGATCAACCTGAATATGAGCATAATAAGTCTCCTCACATGCAGAGATGAGAGAAGATTAACTTTACCCTCGTATTTGTGCTTTGAATCAAAGAGAGGAGAGGAGGAAGAGGCAAATACAGTAGAAGAAGAAGAAGCTAGCCTGACTCCAGCTTCTCTAAAGCACACTAATTAAAATTAAAGTTGTATATTATGTTTATTCAATTCAGGAAATAAATTGTCAAAATGAGAAAAGAGCGAGAAGAGTCCTTGTTTCCAGTCTTTATAATATAATAATGTATAATAATCTAAATGAACCCGCTTCTGGCTCCAGCTTTGTATTGAATTGACAGATATAGTGGTATTAATATTCTTACGTCTCATTAGGTCAACAAACTATTTTCAAAGTACTTTTATGTAACGTTATAATTGATAGAAATGACACAAAACTAAACCAAAGTGGCATTAAACTGAAATTATCCTTTGATAAAAACGCTTACTATAAAAATGTTTCCTGGGTTTGAAGCAGCATTCCTCTATTTTTTATTTTATTTTCATTTTCTAGTGCGGCATCTTAAAAATTTTAATTTCTTTCTGCTTTCTCCCAAATCCTCTGTCGTTTGTTTCCAGTTTATTTTATATTTTGTTTCATACATTCTTGAAATGCTCATACGTCCTGCATCTTTTCTCTCTTGCCCTCTTCTTTCATTTCTGGTCTTTCTTAGATCCTTTGTCCTCTCTCTCTTCTCCCCCCCCCCCCCCCCCGTCTTCTCTCTCTCTCCTGCTGACGGCTCGGCTGACATACAGTATGTTGATTTAGCACTTTGCTTCTACAAGAGACGTTTGGCCTGCGAGGCTGAGAGCGACGGTGGCGAAGAGAAGAAGAGGGAGGGAGCTGGTTAAAAAAAAAATTGATAGAGGAATGAAAGATTGATAAAGAGACTCACTTCCCTTCTTCTTCTTCTTCTTCTTCTCCTCTCTTGCTCTCTTTTTCTCAATCTCCCTCCATCTCTTTGGCCTTTTCATCGTATTGATCAGTGACAGACGGCCAAAAAAAGAAGGAGAAAATGCTATGTGATATTTTGGCAAGTGAGCGTGAGGAGGGCAGAAAGAGGGATGGAGAGAGAGAGAGAGAGAGAGAGAGAGAAGACAGAAGAAAAAAGAGGGAGGGAGAGAATTGAGACAGAGAGGAGGGGAGGTCTGTTTGAATTCTCCATTAAAACAATCAACTGCAGCTTCCCAGGAGAGACGGAGATAGATGAAAAGACAGAAAAGCCTGGAAAGAGAGAGGGGGGGGGGGGGGGGGGGGGGCTCTATCACACTCTGACACACACACACATGCACATTCATACATGCAAGTCAGTATTGACAAGAATCCCTGGAATTGATAGTATAATTCTCGCAAAGCCCCATCACCTGCAGTAACAGAGACGTGTGTGTGTGTGTGTGTGTGTGTGTGTGTGTGTGTGTGTAACCATGAGGATTAGCTTTGCCAGATAGAAAATGTTCTGAACTGCCGTGACGGAAAATTGGGTTTAAAATGATCGTATTTGGAGGAAAATCACATTCAAGGAAATATGTGGATACACTTTGATAAAACACATTTTTAGACAAATGAGTATTTGACACCACCTCCAGATCCGACCTTATAAAACACGCTGACGTCCATAAACTGCGTTAGTCTTAGTGAGTTTGAGCTCCACCTGCGATTCACCGTCTGCGCCAAGGATGATGAGCTCAGCCGAGAAGAAGAGTTACTCATGGTCCATATTCAAGTTCATCATCACAGATTAGCACCGATTATTAAAACCTAATGGGCGGCATATTGTTCGTACAGAGCAAATACGAAATATTAACGTACATGTGGCAAAGCTGATGATCGGATGATCTGCTCAGTGAGCGATCAAAACAATGCTGAATATTAGTCACACGTGTTTAATGTTAGCTCCAGCCCGAGAAAGTTTTAGTTTCTGACCAATATTCAGAGTTAAATTGCGATTCTTTTTAGGAAATGTAACTGCACGTATGATCTCAAGCGATGACTGACCATTTTTAAGAGTCCTGCAGGTCAGAATAAATTGTAAATCCTTAGATGTGAATGTTGTTGCACGATATCTGTGTCGTCTCTTTCAGTTAAACTAACGAAGCAGAACATCTATACATGAAAAGATCTTCATCATCCATACTTATACGTTACTGTCGTTGCAAGTGTTTGTACTGTCAACATCAAGAACGCAGCTTAAAAAAAAAGAAACAGCGGACGGAGCTGAGCTGAATTGAATTTTCTCCGCACAAAGGATCTACGTGGTATTCAGGAATCTTTCATCCTCAAGGTCAAGGTGCTTTCATTACACTTTCCCCCTTCAGGAGGATGAGAATGTTTGTTTGAAAGGGCGACGGAAATAAGACGGGCAGAGAACGGGAGGGAAACATGCAGCTGGCTGGAGAGAACACGGTTTTGATGAGACAACAGATATTGCACCTTTCTCGACCTATAGGCAAAACAGGAGGAGGACATCGGCGGGAGAAGGGAGGCGGCGTGAAGTGAAAAGGAGAAGAACAAGATGTTGAGACGGGGACAGGAAGTGGGTAAACAGCTTTCATTTCCTTCATATTATATTCTACTAATCAGGTCCTACGTGTCATGTTCTGTGGCTTTGTCCACAGTGAGAGGACAGAGGCAGAGGACATTGTAAGAACGAAATGATTTTCATTCAAGACTTAATAAAAATCAGGATCCAAGTTTACTACAGATATTCAATATGATCATCAAGCCCTGGGAATCATATTGGAAAATAATCAGAAATGTTAAAAAAGGTATTTTCTCCATCAATTTACGAAAACTTTATCCCAACATTATAAGCACTATAGTGATACAGTAGCTGTCAATCAACAGGTATACAATGTACAAAGTATGCTGAAATATGTACCAAAATGTATATAGTATATTTTTAAGGACTCACGGAATATTAATTTGTGAATTTAATGTCAATTTTCTTGAATTATCCAGCAGCCAAACACACTGGTGATGTTCTTCCTACAACAGAAAGTTCCTCCCAACTGTACATCTACATTTTGTGAGTGAATTATTGAGCAAAGTTTCCTCGTTGAAGCTCCGGTCACTGAAAGATCTTCTTCAGAACCCACCTACTGTGCTCGTTGACCTTCTCGTTGCAGGTTCACGTGAGCATTTCTACATGACTGTGTGTGTTCTTATACACCTGTATGTGTGTATGTGTGTATGTGTATGTGTGTAAAGGCCTCACACACTTTGACCCCTCCTCATTAATCTCCTCTGGAGAAGAAATGAGCTCCATCCATCAAGATAACATTGCAGAGGAAGACCCCACTACTCAACTGGCTAAAACTCCATCATCCTCCTTCCTCGATTTCCCCCTTTACACACGGGCCAAAAATCTCTATATCCCTGCATCAGGCTAAAGACCGACCCGTACAGACCAGCGCTGCCGAGTCCGCGCCAACTCCGGGTCTCCTACAAACAAGATGGATGAGATCACAGTGAGAACCAGGAGACATCACCTCATCCCGACGCCTCCTGCAAACAGCTGTGTGTGACGGTGTGGTTGGATACTCCAGCCAACGTTAAGCCCCTGTGCGTGGAGCGACTTGGTCTCAGGTGGGATGGACGGAGACAGAGAGACAGAGGTGTAAGGAGAGGATGTAAACTGATGCAGTCCTTGTTGAATCATTGCAGTAAAAACAATTGAACGAGAGTCTTTATTCACTCCTTCCAAAACAAATGCACTTGTCATCTGGACCGAGGTTTAAACAGGTGACAGGGAAACTACCGCTTTAGTCCAAAGAGGCAAAATCAACAAGTTCCTTTTGGAGCTTTAACAGAAGAAACCATGATCGATGAGACGCGGGACAAATTGGAAGTATAAGCTCATTTGCTAAACATATTTATCAAACATGATTAATAGATTAATGGCGTTCGAACATCTGATAATCTTGAATAATTTGGGTGCAAAAACAACACTTGCAGTATCAGATGTGTTTTTAAATGTAATTTTGTGTGTATGCGCCCCCCCCCCACTCTCTCATGCTCACTCAGGCATAGTCTTTAGTCTTTTGCATTAAATAGTGTCTCTCTATCCTTCCACACTCTCTCCTCAGACCTTGGTTTTTCTCCCACTATGTGCCTCTGCAAGAGCGGAGAGAAAAAAGAAATTAGACTTAAAGCAGAGGGCCGTGTGATGAAGGTTTGTGCTCACTACCAAAACCATGGCAACCCATCAGTGTTACCTTGAACCAGGAGAGTGGTGCCATTGTCGGTAAAGTTTGAAAGAAACGCCGTGTGCAGTACATCTCTCGAAACAAGCACGTGTGACAGGTAGATGGAGTCACGACCGACGCCACGTGCACCGCCGACCTCCCCTGTGAGAGACGGCCTCCTCCCCGAGCTACTGCGGCTCGCACACGTGCAAGTGTCCACGCCACCGGCGCATCTAATCAACATGTTTTACATCTTCAAGTTCATATTCAACTGAAAATTCCCTCGTCGTGAATAAAGACTTCCATCAAATTGGCGTCTAGCTGAGCTGATTTTCTCCCTCAATAGATACAATTAATGATAAGCTCAGAAATAATCATTTTGTGATTGTACATTAACAATAAACAACGAGGATGAGAAACCTTTGCTTTAGGTATCAGCACACATTTAGCTCAGATATTCATTGAGTGTCACATCATCAAAGTGACCCTCACACCCTCACAGACTCACACCTTCACAGACTCAACCTTCACAGACAAGCAGACTCACACAGGGGTTAACAAATGGCTATAATTAGCCGTACTGATCAATGAGACTTTAAATGAAACACACTCATCATTGTAATGCCTGCAACTCAGCTCTGGTCCTGGCTGACAACACGGTAGAGATGTGGTAACACAGTGTTCAGTGAGTGTGTGTCGGGGGGGGGGGGGGTTTGTGTAATTCCCCAATGGAGACAAGGTGACGAAGGGAGTTCTATTAGCTGAAGTCACAGCTCTTAACACTGACGGAGAGAAGGAACAAGGGAGAAGTATAGAGTGTGTGTTTGTTGTCAGCGGTTTAATGCATTTGTCGAGGCCAAACTTAATTCCACCATTAATACTGTCAATGCTGATACTGAGTGTTCGACTCAGCCGGCACCTGCACTTGTTTTCTTGCAGGCGATTGTGCTAATTGATAAACTTCACCTGGAGCTAAAATCATCCTTCATGGGACCCGGACTACTCAGCCGCCGGAGGACGCAGAGGACGTTGGCTGAGTAGACCGGGTCGGGCAAAACAAGATGAGGTGGTCTGGTTTTGAGCGTCTTTCCCGTCAACTTGGTGGCGTCTCTTTTAGTTCTATCAACCATTGGCTGAACAGAAGCTTCACTGGTCCACTGGTTTCCATCAAGAAACAGGTTTTCATCGCGTAATCTGACAAACAGAGGGCGCTTAAGTGAGTTTTGAATTATCAGTCAACAATTTCGGGCAGAAAATTGTTATCCACATCACCACAAATATAACTGAACCAAATTGAACAAACAGCAGGATAATGCCAGAGGTAGAGAGCAGAGTCTAGAGAGGGACGGGAAAGCCCAGGTTAATGAAAAGGGCTTTAAATCTAAGACGTTGTTGAGGGCAGAGTGGAGACACACATTAAAATACTGCTGCTTCAAATGCAAGCTCTTATTTCTTGTCAATACATTTCTGTATTTCCTACATACTGAGAAAACCCCGTCTCAAGCAGTTCCTACATCAGTGTGACCTGACATGGGTGTTATGTCCTTTGTGTGCAGACCTGCGCTCCCACGGAGTCGCCCTCTGTAATACCTGCAGCTTACCTCAGCACATACATGCACTCTATGTCCCAGTACATCTATATACAGCTCCACTGAAAACACAAACAGATGACACTGCAGGCGGGGCATGTCGAGTCCCACGGGTCCATCATGTGACACTTTGTTATTGAAATGCATCAAACACTATGTTCTCTGCTTGTAGCAAACACCAAACACCAATTTGAGTGAAGACGTCGCAAAGACCTGATTTCTAGCTCCTGATTTTGAGCAAGCTATGACTCTATGATAATTTATTCCAGACGATTGGCACTAAGTCATTTATGGTGATTCAACAAATGAAGATCTTTCGATGCAGGAAACCAGTTAAATTACTTGTGACTTCCAGCAAGCAGTTCATGTTTTCACCCCTGTCCCCTCGTCTGTTGTCTGGTTTGTTTGTCAGCAGGAGAATGCAAACACCACAGGGCAGATTTCCACAAGATATTGAAGAAGAGAGAACAGGGCCAAGAAAGAACCCAGACATGTTTGGTGTGGATCAGGAAAAAGGACGCCCTCACACCGAATATTAGTAAAATGTTGCACTTCATGCCCTTTTCCCCATGCTGATCTTACAAAAACTGAATTAATTGAAAGAGACAAATAAAATAATTGACTATTCTACTTCATAGAGATATTAAATGGTGTAACTACATGCACCTGTCAAAGAGCCGTCTACATGCGGTAAAACCACCAGCCACAAACAAGCAGTATAACAGTGTGAGCTGTCGTACTAAAGAAACATTTTCTAAACATGTTGCACTGTGTAGAGAGAAGTTAACTCCGACTCCAAAAGAATCGCACAATCAAAGTCCTTGAGATCCTGTGAAGTGAATTTGCTAATGGTGGACCGGAGCTAAAGATTACGCGGTTAAGAAAGCTGCGAACACGCTCCGCAGATTAAATCAATCGTGAACAACAAAGTGTTTGGAGCTCCACACCACTCCTTGCCTCTGACTGAGTTCTTCTCCATAGCAACGGGGCCCAAGGCTCATGGGCATTGTAATGTTAAGACCTGTCTGCCGTGTCAAAAATGGCAGATATAAAAAATGAGTTTCTCACAAACAGAATTGAATTGAATCAAAGTGAACACTGAACTTACAGGGTCGTTAAATGATCCATCAACCTAGTGTTTCTGGAGTTGGACAATGTTGGGAAAAAATGGAAATGCGAATACAGAATGTAACACTTTAAATATCTGTATATTGTGATTGTGATGGGGTTCCTGAGAATGAAAAAGTTATGTTTTCATCATTTTGCTCAGACGGTGATACAGAAAAATAACCGGGAGGCAAAAACATGGCGACGGCAAGAGTTGTGGAGTTAAAGAAATAAATACAAAACGAAGAGTAGGATAAACTGCAACATGAGCAGAAACAAGGAGATGAATGCATAACAAGAAAAGAGAGGATGAATGATTGGAATAAGAGCGGTTGGACGGAGGAGATGGATGAAATCAGGGACAGGGAAGAAAGTGGAGATGGAGCAAAGTAATAGAAGAAGAGGTGGTGGTGGTGGTATAGGTCTGCAAAGAGAGAGAGAGAGAGAGACGAGAGCTGTGGAGGCAAGAAAAACAAGCAGAGAATAAACAGATCGAAGGACAGAGGAGAGAAAAACAGGCTGAGAGGGAGAGAGCGGCACGGAGGGCTGGAGGCAAACTCAGCATGGGATGGAGAGGGGAGACAGTGACAGGCAGAGGGAGGAAATAGATGGGGAGAAATAAAGAGGGAGAAAGACTTCTACAGGAGGAGAAAATAAAAAAGATGGACACCAGACAGGAAAAAACGGGGAGGATGAAACAAGCGGGAGTAAAAACCCATTTTACCGTATGTTGACAGGGGGAAATGAAGGGACAACATGCTAAACGGCTGTCAGTGACGGACAAGTTAAGATAAACCGATAAGCTGCCGCACAAGAAATAAAACCATCGTGAAAGACAGAGACGTGAGACGGAGGGAGAGACGGAGGGAGAGACGGATGATGAAGGGGAGGAGAGGAACAGAGTGATGGAGGACAGATGGTTGAACTGGCTGTCAGAGCTCTCCTGTCTTTATTACTTTTCTACAGAGCTGTTGGGAGGAACAAAAGGGAGAGTGTGTCTTCGGTGTGTGTGTGGGTCGTGGGCGCCCAAGGCTACCAGGAACCACTGTGTGTGGTGTGTGTGTGTGTGTGTGTGTGTGTGTGTGTGTGTGTGTGTATACTCTGCACACACACACACACACACACGAACAGGGTGCTCATAGCCTGCCGATGGGGTCTTTTCATCGCAGCCCAAGGCTCAACCTTCAGCTAACATAAGAGAAGCACAAGGCCAGCAGGACTTAATAGGACAGACACACACATATACACACACACACTCACACTCACTCACACAGACACACACACCTTCCTACGCCTTCTCTTCAATTCTCCCTCTTGCCATTTCTCCTCATGTTTTTCTGCAGCAGACGAGAAGGCCTTACATTCCTGCTTCTACTTTCTCTCTTCTCTCATTTTGTTGGTAATTGTGATGGAGTGGGGGGGGGGTCATTGTTCATCGAGTTCACATGTACACTATATAATGACACAATGAACAACACACCCCTGTGCACCACAAACGCTGACCTGGCTAAAGGTTCGGTGAAGAGGCAGACGGTCAACCAGTGCAGCAGCTGGAATCTGTCCTGGTATCTCCGACGACCAGTACAACACACTCGTGATTTATAAACAGTACATGCAACCATTGTGATTTCACGACACTCTGCACAGACAAAGCCTGCAGGGGGGGGGGTTAATGGATGCAAGGGAATTGTGGAGATTCCTCCTCCTGCAACTCACTATTAACGAAATAAAAACGATATTGTTATATAGCGTCGCACATTATTAAGAGGGTCTGCAGAACCTTTCTTTTACAGCAGGGCTATTCAATCAAAATTCAGAAAGGCGTAGATACAGAAAATATCTTCAAGTGAGGCTCCTCAGAAATTTAATAAACTTCACAGTCTCGACCATTTTTTCTTTACCAATTTCAATACATCTTAACAAGTGAGCAGCTTTTCTTTCCTCTGACTCTTCTCTATTCTCTCTCTCCCTCACTCACCGACTCTGAATGCTCATCCACACTCACAGATTTGTAAACAAGGTCTTAACATGTAAAGTTCCTGGAGATAATGTTTGTTAGGATTTGCCACGATACGACAACAAAATGACAACGAACACATTTGATGTGGCTGAGTGGCATCACGTGACATGATTTATAATAAATGTAATTGTTCTGTGAGCCGGACCAGAGCCGCGAAGGCTAGAAAAGCGATTCTGGTTTAAATAGAAACACTTCTATTTTCTAGGTCTGGGTTCGAAATGACTTCTCGTCCCTGCCTATGTTTAATTACCTCAGCAAATTCGACATGAACACTTTTACCGGTTTTATTCCCAGTAAACCACCTCTAGATGGCGCTGCAGATGACAGGTGCCTGGTTCCCGGGGCATTGTAACCCCTCTCTGGATAAAGACTTCTACCAAATGGCACTTGGATAATTAGCGCTGAGCAAGACGTATGCAGCCGAGAGAACGAGCTCCTAATGACTTCAACAGCTCACTCAGCGGCTCATTCATTTATTTCCAGTGGACGTCTCCCTCAGTTCTAAAAGCTCTCAAATCCATCTCCAGTCTTTCTGTTCCAGAGGAAGTGTGTGTGTGTGTGTGTGTGTGTGTGTGTGTGTGTGTGTGTGTGTGTGTGTGTTTGTGCATATGATTGAGGGAGAAAGACGGATGCAGACAGATAAATGGAGCAGTTTTATAACTCCAGCCAGCTGGTAATCAGACTTCAGATACACAGTGAGAGGGTTGGGTTCCACTAAGTGGCGATTGATCGCTGTGTGAGTTAGTTGTGTGTGTGTGTGTGTGTATGGAAAACGTGGGATAATTTGCCTGATGCTGCGAGATGGACTCGTACACACCTATCTCACTTTTGTCTCATCTTCAGTGTTATCTCTACTCTTCTTCATCACCCCCCTCCTCCTCTCTGCTTCAATCCCTTGCTCTGAGGGGTGGGTGTGCTCGCCGCTGTCCTCCTTCAATCTCCCTCCTCAGTGTGTGTCCACCGCTACCATGGACATGCCACACACACACACCTCTTCATTCTCTTTTCTCCGCCTGTCTCTCTTTGTCTGTTCCCTACAACTTCCCTTCCTCCTCCTCCGCCCTTCGTCTTATCTGCTTCTCCGGCTCCTCCACCTTATCTGCCCCTGCTCCTCCTCATTAAGCCTCCACCATCTCCTCTTTGTCTCCTGCTTAGTGCTCACGTATCGAAGCTACGTTCAAAGCACAGGAGGAGATCGGAGCAGAGACAGGTTAGGTAAGACTGATAAGGATGTGTGTGTGTTTGAAAGTTCTCATCTACAAGTGTGTGACTGTTGCATTTTCTTTCTTGCCTGGAGCGATGTGGAGTGGATACTGCGTATATTGAATCACTACCCTCCGTCTCCATCACAACAAAGCAATTACGCGGATGCAGACATGAGGGCTCCACCTCTGGTGGCCCACACATGTTGAGTCAACAGGCGAGAGCTTTTGATCTCGGCTACCCATAATTCCATCTTTATAAACTTTAAAATTTAAATTCTCATGATACTCCTACAATCTCTAATAAATAAATAAATAAATTCGACTGGAAACTGCATTTACACCTTGTTTTTAGCCTAAATGTCCTCTAATGGAACTAGTGATGCTACCCCCCCCCCACCTTGGATGAGAGCTTGTGTGTAGTGTGTTCATGAACGCGGCTCCAGTGTAGGATATCAGAATATATAAATATTTTTTACGTACAGTAAATAATAGTCATTTTTTTGTCAGTCTGAATTTAGTCCTGGTGGTTATGTTCTCTGTGAAGCACGAGTTAATAATCTTGTAGGAAGAGATAAAGGACAAGGGGTAGTGAGAAGGCTAATTGAGTGATAATGGACATTAGCCTTTCAGTAATGTCCAGTGAGGTGATAGAGAGAGGAGGCTCTGCCCTGAGAGAAAATACAGAAGGTTAGACGAGGCCGCAGAGCGGAGAACCAATGAGAACCAGCTGGATTGATATCGGAGAAGGATCAGGTGTACCTTAAAATGTCAGTGACACACATATCTATCAGAGCCTTGTGTCGTGGGCACAATGAAAAGGTATAACTTGTAATGGAAAGACATTGTGACAAGGCAGCTGCTCCATCAGGAGGCACTTCCCTCTCAAAGACTTGACCTCATGACGCCCACACGGAGGAAGAGCAGCATTCAGAACGTTCTGTGAAAGACCTCGATTTGCATGCGCTCGTGTTGCCATGCAGTTCACATCCGAGGCCGCCTGCATGTCGATGGAGCTCGATTCAATCTGAGCTCTTCAAACACGCTCGATTGGATCCGATGGAAGCATGAAAAAAACATATCCTTCCTTCTCGAGGATTTGGTGATTGGTAAAACACAGTTCACGCACAAACACACACAGTTTGGACCGGTGCAGAGGAATTCAATTAGGAATTAATACACCAGACATATTCATTTAAGCAGTTTCCCTCCTATTTTGATGTTGCTTTAGTGCACAAAGTAATTAATGATAAACTATAACTTAATATCTTCATCAACAACTTTGATAAAAACCAATCAATCTCTTCATGGATGGAAATAAGAAGAGAAAACTAAATTACTCAATGTTCCTCTTTGAATTCTAGATAGAAGAAAAATTCGACCAACTTTAGGACGGTGCAGGAAAATGACAATGTTCCAGCCAATGCAGCCAGGAAATGATTTCTTTCACCTGACCTGAGTCCAGCTGAGCACAGGTTTCCAACCCACCAGGACGTCACCCTTTGGTTGGTGAACTTCTGGCGTTTTGGCCAGCGCCATATAAAAGTAACCATATGTGGAGGAGTAGGGATTGGAGCCTGACTGAGAGCTCAAGGGCGGAACACGCCGACCTGCGACCTCCATCCAACGCATAAAGAATGAGCATAAACACCTTGGGAAATGTGTACGGACGTGAACAAGAGTCATTTTCTCATTGACTTCTGGAGAAACTTCTTTTTGTGTATTTTTTTATATGAGAAAAGAAAAACTCACACAAACTGTCACTTCTTTAATCGGAGTCGTAAATGAACCAAAAAAAGTCTGTTTCAAATTTTCTGTGCGTCTTACTACAAAGTTTAGTGTCCTACAAAAAACTACCAATGAAATATTGAAGTGTTTACAGAATCTCAGCTTCACTCACTCCCGACTTCCTTCTTGTTTTTCTCCCCCTCTCATCCCTTCTCTCCTTTCCCTCCACGCCCTCTCCTGCCAATCACATGCCAGATATTATGCAGATTTCTCCCTTTGAAATCGTGCCGCATTCAGAATTTACGTCCTCCCATCTCTGCCTAAAAATGGATGACCTCAACTTCATTCGGAGGGGATGTATTTCACTCCCTTTCTCTCTCACTCCTCGTTTCCCTCTCTCTTCGGCATCATTAAAGGTTTGACCTGACAGGGAGGCGTGGTGAGCAAGGTTGAGGGGTATGTAAATATGTATTGGTGTCCTTGCTTTTTGTGTGTATCCATGTCAGTATGTGTTGGTGTGTTCACAAGTGTGTGTCCATGTCTGCGCGTCAACAACGTGCCCTCGCAGGACGAGATATGTGTCAAGTGAGGCAGGGAGAGGATGTGTTTTCTGTATAATGGGCTGACATTAACTTTCCCTTCCAACCCTTCAACCTTGAACTGGAGCGTCTGTGCGTTTGTGCTGACCACAGCTAACGTCAGACGTTTCCCGACAGGCTGAGGCGTCGAGCCCAGTTACTTGTGAGGAGACTTTCCAAACTCTAAACTTAGTGTAGCCATCTGTGTTGTCATATTTGGCCTGATGAGATCAAATTACTACATGAGTAAGTATTAATATGGGGAGGGAATGCCCAAAACACTCTGTTTGTGAGAGTGTGGGTGGATTCAACCCATTTACAGATTATAGCGACAGAGATTTTCTAACCAGATATATATGAATTAGTCCCGAAGAGTATATTAGTGCAGCCCCTAACTGAATTCAAGTACTTAGGCCCTTTTGCAGATTGAGATTAGACCTTTACTCACCATTAGAAACATACATGTCACACAGAAACATTTTAAAACACTGAACCTGCGACCTCACAATGTTTTTACGGTCTTAACATAGACAACACAGTTATATTAAACTACGGATTTCAGTCCTGTACGGGAGCAGATCCAGACAGAGATGAACGGTTCAGAGGTTTAATAACAACAGAAGGGACGGCACTCACAGTTGGTGGAGGCAGGTGGTCTGAAGTCCAACAAACAAACAAACAAATCCAAAATGGAGTCAGCCGTAATCCCAGAGAAACAGTCCAACAAGTCCAGAGCAAGGTGTGATCAGTTGAAAGAGGAAAACCCAGTGGAGAGCAGAACAGAGGCCGACAGTGAACGGGGCATCAAACAGAAGTCATCGACTCATCTCACACATGTGCTTCAGAAAACAGACACACACAGGAAGTCAAACCTCACAACAAACAGATGGGAAGAGATATTTCAAAGTAAAACAGGATTTCCAACGAAGAAAGGGAGCAACAGATGCCGTGAGAAACAGAGCACGACAACAAAATAACATGAATGGAGACGTGTGTCTATGTTTAAAGTATTTCTAAAACATCTAAGTGCACATTCTCAACTGCTCACGTCCACACATTGACTGTATATTCTTACAATCATGTGCTGCAAAATAAAAATAGTCTGCCTGCTGTTTTTAACTTTAGATTTCAGTAGATTATTTTCAGGACCCACGAGCGGCACGTTGGGGCAGGAAGGTTCCTGGTTCAAATCCCAGCTTTCTGTGTAAACCATGAGTTTGACGGGTCGTCTCTACGTGTTGGCCCAGCGTCACAGTGGTGGGCTGCACCCTGCCTCCAGCTCCCCCACCCTACGACCCTTAAAGGAGAAGGATAGGTATAGATAGTGGATGTATAGATTCTAGTTGGATGGAGACGATCCATGCAGCCGAGTAAAAACAAAGCTTGAGCCTCGTGATGTCACAATGTACTGACCACACACAAACAAAAGTTGTTTTTCACATTCAATGCATCTCACACAATCGCATTTTTAGTTTTTTTGCATTTCTTCGTCCTGTCAAACTTTCCTGTAGATAATGAGAAATTCACTCTGGATAAAAGATGCTGTTCTGGGCAGCAGCAAAGTTTGTTGTTTGGCGACAATGTAATTAGCTTACTCTACTTTTTAAAACTTTATCCTAACTTTGACCACTGACTCCAATTTAACTTTCTGTTTTGGACACTTGTATTTGCAGCATTACAGAGACAATTCCACTACACCATAACACCTTTTTTCCTCCTTATCCAAACACATACATATTTGGGTCTGCAGTTTCAGCATTTTAAATTATCTACATAAATAAAAGGTGAAAGCTTTAGCTGGCTTTCACCAATTAATGATGATGATGATGCCATTTCCCCGTATTTTCTGTTTTCCTCTGGCTGCAGTCTCTCTCTCTCTCTCTCTCTCTCTCTCTCTCTCTCTCTCTCTCTCTCTCTCTCTCTCTCTCTCTCTCTCTCTCTCTCTCTCTCATAGACCCACAGTGTGAAGCTAATTATCTCGGGTCGCACAAGCAACATCTCACCCTTTCCCCTTGTTCCTCTCTCCTCTGCCTCCCCCCCCTCCACACACAGTGGCATGTGTTGTATTCACACAGGTACAAATAACCACACACACACTTGTGGCGTCATTGCCTGCGGACATATTACATATGTGTATGTGTGTGTTGGATTAACAAATTCAGATTATTCTCACTTGGAGAAAGGTGCAGACAGGATAGCGAAAGGTGTGACAGAGGATACGCAACATTACGGTAAATCGAAAATGTTATTTTTGTTAAATTGTGGAAAAGGAAGTGAGGAGTGAAATGAGAAGGAATTAAAAAAATGTATTTGTGAGAAAGCAAAGAAAGAAGAAAGAAAGAGAAAAGTAAGAGAAGGAGGAATAAGTATAAAAAACAGCTACAGGTGAACAAGGGAGGATTTAAAGAGGAGAAAGGGACCTGATGGGGATGAGGAAGGTGATGATGTGAACATCAGGAGACTTAATGGGAAGGTGGAGGGCGGTGATGTGAAGTAGAGAGAGAGAGAGGAGAGAGAGAGAGAGAGAGAGAGAGAGAGAGAGAGAGAGGAGAGATTTAAAAAGAAACAGAGGATGATGGTGGAGGAGAGGAATGTGTGAGACTCTCTCCTTCTCACTTTCGTTCTCTTTTGTCAACCTCTCACCTCTGATTATGGATCGGCTGTGAACACGTAGCTTTGTAACGCACATAAACAAACCTGGAGTCATGTGAGACACAGTTGGTTTAACACTAAGACGGGAAAAATGTACCTGTGGCTGTTTTCTTCAATGTGACTTTGTTTCAGTAGAATATTCGAGGCCTGAAGTCTTTTCTTAAAGGTTCAGTTATGCTCATCGTTTTTTCTACGTGAACAGAAACGGACGGAGCTTTAGTGATCACTGTTAGCAGTCGACTACTAGAACAGCACTGTGTAGCTTCAAGTCAAGAGATCTTTCTGTATAATAGTCCCAGAACTTGAGGGAAAGGTATCGGCACACACACACACACCACACACACACACACACACACACACACACACACACACACACACACACACACACACTCTTTCACTGGGTAAAAACAACAGAATTTGTAAACAAGACAATGTATGGAGAGCGGGAGGAGATGGCGGGGGTGCGCTCGGCTTGGGTCGATTGGGTTGACAGTGCACAGCGTGAATAACAGAGAGACAGAGAGGAGCAGTAAATTACTGACAGAGCCGGTAAAAACTGTCAAAAATAACTTTTTTACCATCCAAACATATTTTTGAAAAGACACAAAATGAATGTACCTGATCACTATAACCAAATTATTACTATATCCGTGATCACTATAAGCAGTTTACGTTTTAGGTGGGCAGTGATGGTTACGCATGAAACGTAGGTATCTGTTTTTGGACGTAAAGGCGGCATAAAGTGTTATATAGCACCCCCAATTGTAGAATTAGTGAATAATGAAGTGTCATGTTTTTGGGTGGACAATGCCGAGCGACATGGCCGAGCCATTCTGTGTATACGCTGATACTGATCAGAAACTAACACAAGTCATGTTTAAGAGCAAAAAACGAGAAACCAACAGATATAAGTTAACCAAGTAGGAAACTGTTTGTTGTTTACATCTGACAAAAAGTGAAATCACTAATTTCTCTGTGTGCAAGTGTCACTGTAAAACATATTTTAGGAGAAGATTTGTTTTCCTGTCAGATGAGTTTGATTCCCTCTCCACCAGAGAGTGAAGGATATCAGCCATCTGATCGCTCCCCATGGTTGTACTGCAGCATAAGTGTGTGTGTGTGTGTGTGTGTGTGTGTGTGTGTGTGTGTGTGTGTGTGTGTGTGTGTGTGTGTGTGTGTTGTATATGCGTGCACTCGTGTCAGCTTTTCCATCACTGGTCTTTGACAGTGGGGTGTCAGAGCTCACTGACAGTTGACCCACACTGCCTGCATGACTAATGAATGCATGCAAATACACACACACACACACACACACACGCAAATATACACACCTTGAATTTCTCCAGAATGCATAATTGTGCTTTTCTATACTCCCTCTCTCTGTTTTTTAGCATTTTGCGTGTGTGTCTGTGTGTGTGTGTGTGTGTGTGTGTGTGTGTGTGTGTGTGTGTGTGTGTGTCTATGTGTATATGTGTTTATGGACAGCTGTGCACTGCCGATCTTCTGTCCTTCCCTGTGGACAGTTCAAACTGTGCAGGTGCACACCAGCTCTCCTCTATATGTCCTACACACACACACACACACACACACCACACACACACACACACACACACACACACACACACACACACACACACACACACACAGCTGATGGAAGAGAAAGTGACAGCTCAGCAGAGGAGAAATCGAGTTTAAAAGAGTGTGAAAAGGAGAAAAGAGGGAAACACAGTTCTACCTTGATGCTGTCGTCTCGATCCAGTCCCACTCAGCTGAACGCAAAAATGTGCCTCAACACAATAATGTCAGATTTGAAAATACATCTTTTAAAAAGAGTAAAATCAATGGCATTCTTATTGAAGGAAGGTTTTACATGAACATGAACAGCTCCCCAAAAGTGAAGCCAAAATATCTGGAATGCCCCCTGGTGGCTGGCTGCAGTATAGCTCAGAAACCCCTCCTCCTCCATGTTAGTGGATGGCCAAACTAAGAGGTCAATGGCTGCATCTGAAATCGCTCACTAATCACGATATATCCAATATACAGTGAGTTTGCTGTTTTGTAGTGGTGTCCGAATGTTTATTGCAATTCTTTATACCTATATATTCACTCATTGTTTCCCACAATGCATCGTGAAAAGTAGTGAACAACCAATGGTCACTAATCGAGCACTATGTACCATCATGCATTGCGCTCTGGTGAGAGACGAGAGGCCATGAGTTCACCATATAGTCCTTTACATTGAAGACCCTTTATAGTAAAGTAGATTTCAGACACAGTTCAATGTTTGAACTTTTCTCAATGACGTTTCTGTCATTTAGGGAGTTGTAGTTTTTATCCACATTGATGTTTGTTCAGTTGCGAATTTTTCCAATTAATTAAGTTTTAATTAGTTATTTGATGATTTAAAAACAAGGTGAAACATGATTGACAGTTGAGAAGCGTCGCCTGCAGGTCGGTGGAGCATCTGAACAGATAAGTGAAGCTACATCACAGTGTACAGGTCACTTCCACTACAATCCTCCAGCAGCAGTATGAGCAAACGTTTCTGTGCTCCGAGGGCCTCGGAGCTAATATTGGAAGTGAGTGAGACACGTGGTGAGGTGGTGGTGGTGGAGGAGGATATGAAAGTGGATTTGAAGATGGAGCTTGACTCAGAGTTTCTTCTGCTGCATGCGTCTCTTCTAATATCAGCTCTGGGAATCTTCTCCTCATATTGTTAATGGAGGATTGTCGTGGATGTGACACTTGTGACTCATTTTGTAGTGTTGTCCAAATGTATAGAAGTGTACAAACGATGGTCATTAACTGAGCCATATATACAATCATGCATGTGTAACTTTTGGGGACATTGCAGGAGCCTTATTCAAACATCAACCATAAGCAAAACTCGCCCCATTCAAAATATAAACTCAACCACTGAGCCAAAAAATCAGCTTTTTCCCAAATTCGGATAATAGCTTTTTTCCCCCAATTTGGACAAACTGTCTCCAATCAACTGGTCCTGCGTCTGAAATTTGTCCCCAAGGCAGCCAATGACAGTCACACACACACACACACACACACACTTACACATGCGCGCACACACACATACATGCGCGCACACATGCACGAGCGCTGATGCCAGTGTGAGGGCAGAGTCAAGCGTTCGGTTGATGTTTTTCTCTCGTCATGAATATTGATGAATTGCTCTCTCCATCAAAACATAACCGGTTCTCATTTACTCAGAGACCAGTGTATAATCACACACACACACACACACACACACACTCATATACACACGGTAAGTGCAAGTGTGAATACACAAAAATAGCACATATGTGAGCACACGCACAAATTAATACTGAAAATGTGCCAATAGATAGATAGATAGATAGATAGATAGATAGATAGATAGATAGATAGATAGATAGATAGATAGATAGATAGATAGAATAGATAGATAGATGATGTAGATAGATAGATAGCTAGCTCGATGCTGCGTGATAGCTGTGTCAATGTATAGAAGTGTCAGAATCGATCGCATGAAGACTAGCCTATATCATCGATGCATGTACGCATGCAAGCTGTATCGATACATCAGCCATAAGCACTCGCATGCAAATGATAGAACTCAGACCACGAGCCATAATAGATGGCATTATTCCCAGATCAGATAGATAGGTCTTTTTTTCCAGGGAGCCGTTCAACAACGGCACGGCTTTCTCAAATGCCAAAGAATCACCACAAATGACACAATCAACCCACCAGTTTGGACAATGACACAACAAACATTGAAAACAACACACAGCCTAACAAAAAGACAGGACGCCCAATATAAAAGCAGGGAGGATGAAGGCAGAGTCAAGCATATGGTGATGCTTCGTATAAAATAATAGAAATGTTTCAAAACAACGGAACGGAGAAGGTAATATCACACAAAACTCAACACACGTTGAGAACACAAAACACAACACACCACAATACTGAATCCATAGATAGAAGAGAGAAGGGAGTGGGAAGTAAATGAAAGTCTTTACGGCAGGTGGAGAAGAGGGAGGGTGGAGGGCAGTGGTAAACTGGTGCACACGGCTGTACTCAGATTTCAAGTCAATTAAGTTGGATTTACTGGGTCCATGATGAGATCCTCACTGACTGTGTGTTTTCATATTGGACCGGGGGTACGAGTAAGCCCTGACTCTCTCTCTCTCTCTCTCTCTCTCTCTCTCTCTCTCTCTCTCTCTCTCTCTCTCTCTCTCTCTCTCTCTCTCTCTCTCTCTCTCTCTCTCTCTCTCCTCACCTCCTCTCTCTGTCTCTGTGTCTACCTCGCTCGCCCTCGGCTCGGATGCGTCCTGGAGGCTGGGCTCTGCAACCACTGGTGGATGATTACAGCCGCCTGTAATCAAGCTAAACCTCCCCCGAGGGCAGGAGCCTCACATCGCTTTATGAAGAGAGAAGTGACCCCCCCCCCAGCAAGTGAATACACTAAAGGAAAGCTAACGGTTGAACTGCACAAGGCAAGATCATATATACACAAAAACATATGGAAATTATTGATAAATGATGATAAATGAGAGGCAGGGTACGTCCTGGACAGGTCACCAGTCCGTGACGGAGCCGACACACAGAGACAAACAACCATTCACACCAATTTGGAGTCTCCAGTTAACCCCAATCTGCATGTGTGTGGGGGGGGGGGGGGGGGGGAGCACCTGCAGAAAACCTTTCACACTTTGTATACTCACCCACTTTATTTCACCATTAAGTTGCAACTAATTATGAATATTCATTTCTATAATAGCACTGAATATTAAGTCTTACCATCATCTTGCAACTTAATAATCAGTGCTGAAAATTTAAAATGTTTCCAATGATCACTGCAGTAAAATCTCTGACCCTGAAAACCATCTTTCTGAATTAATGCGATTTACAGTATATGTTAATCTTAGGCTCAAAAATACGTAAATGCATTTAACTTCCCCTATTTCATAAAGATCCATTTAAATGTAAAAATGAAAATAAGTCTAAAACTCACTATGTCAAAATCAGAAGCTACAACACACGTCAACAAAACCTCCACAAACAGTCAAAGTGCTTCATTAGGAATCAAGCGTATAATTGAATTAATACTGTGGAGTAATTAGTGCATGAAATGACAAGTACAGCAGCAGAGCAATGGGAATTAAAGCAAATGAAAATGCAATTAACCAAAGTAGCCGTTAGCTGTTTCTGTTTGGGTTAAGAAGATGAAAGAATATCATCGCCGTAGTAATTTGTATTAAATCAGCAACTGCAGAGACAAAGAGGAGAAATATTTGAGTCATTAGCTGCTGTTCTCTGAATGCTATGTTTGCAATTTGCTCACACACACACACACACACACACACACACACACACACACACACACACACACACACACACACAGCGGTAACAGTTTACACAGCACTTTATTTCTCCCATAAACAAAGAGTAAAGCCCAGTTTGTCCTCAGAGGAGCCATACATTATGAAAAGAAAATCCTAGAGGGCTGCCAAGTGAGTGTGTGTGTGTCTGTGTGTGTGCCAAATTCTTCCAGAAGCTAACTTTATAAATATTAGTGCTACAGTTATTACTGTTTAATTGTTGACAGCAGAAACATCTATGTTCATTGACAACATGATTACTACTACATGGGAAAGTCGACCAGGCCCTGGAGCCAATGGGGGCCCTTTTTTTAATTGTGTGTAGTATGTTGTGTTATTAAAATTCGGGAGTAAATGTGATTTTGGTATTTAATGATTGTAAATATTGTTGAATCGTTCTGAGAACTGCTAGATTAAATCACTTGATGTCTTCTACACTGTTTAGACTGTATCAGGCCCGATTGGTCCATGGGTTCGGTTCAGTTTTAACACTGTGGTCATTTGAATATTTTGCTGCTTATATATTCCGTCTTTCTGCATTTCCTTATAATGACTGATTGTATGTGTTTGTGTGTGAATGGAAGGAGAAGCTAAAATACATGTGGTGGCTGAGTCAGCTGTTATTTACACAAGGAAAACCAGGGACTCAGCCCATAAGAGTTATTAACTACGCTAGTGCATATTAGTATATGGAAGGGTACGAGAACATCAGGCTGATGATTAAGAATAGGAACAAACTCATGAATACGTCAAAGGGTCGATTCATGGAAATCTTATGAAGGTTTTTAAGGATCTCTTACATCATTCTAATGCCATTTAACACTATGTGTGATTTATTGATCTTAATTTCAGAGTATTACATAATGTCTGTAATTACTTCTAACTGGTTAAGCCATAGTCATTAATTGCAGAATAATAAGAGAAAATCCTGTAGATTTACTTTAACGTTAACCATGGTTACTTCTTGCGTAACCCCAACCCCTAACATTAACCTGAACCTAAACTTAACCTAAACCAACATTTTAAAACATGTCTTTGCCTTAAGATTCAATGATTTACATTATGGGGACTTGCTTTTTGTCCCCAAGGAAGACAAGTCCCCACAATGTGTAAAACAGATATAGGTCCCCACAACTGAGCAATACCTGCACACACACACACACACACACACACACACACACACACAGGAAGCAGGAGAAGAAGATTTGAGGTGAAAACATAATTCAAAAGAAATACGTCTGACCTTATTGATAATCATTTAGATAGTGGTGTGATGTTAGTGAATAGACACTGTATACAGTGCGTCTATATAAAATGTTTAATGCATGTATATATTGAATTTGAGTGGGTATGAAAGTCAGGAGGTTGAAAGTGCTCGTGGCCTTTGGAAGACAACACAAGCTGCACATCACATTTACTATTCAAATTGTAAACAACAGGGCAATCAATACTGGAGAACATGATGAACTCCCTCCCACAGCTCTCGAAATGAAACATGGCCGTGCTGTAATCAGATATACAAACACTTGATAAGCCCAGCCCACCTTGGACCAGACCCTGAATGCCACGGCTGACCACGGGGATTGTCGTGTGGCCTCAATCAGACTGAACGACGGCGCAGGTTGTAAAAGACTCTGCTGAGTGTGGGGTTATAGATGAATCGCTAAAGTCATCCAGGATAATGCTGCACCACTGATAGAGGGACACGTCAGCAAGGAACTAACTTTAGTTAGATTTCACAGCAAAGATTTCTCCTGTGGGAGGCTTGAAAACGTCTTTAGGTTGACGTGATATTCTCATTTGCATGGTGTTGGCACTGGAGCTGAGTGACGGTGCATATACCTCACACTGCTGAGAGGTGTTTTTAAAAGACACAGTGAGGAAAGGTCTCCGCAGTAATCTGATACAAAGGCTGCGCTGCTGATCGGAACATGCCAGCCTGCAGTGTAGACAAAAGGTTCACATACTGCTGAACGTGGCTTCAGCGAGTCAGTGACAAAGCATACAGAGATAAATATTGCTGAATGGACTTTTAAAACAGCAAATCTGTGAAGTCACTCCGGTTTTGAAGATCACACGAGCCTCGAGTGTAATCCGACGTACCGGCTGCCAAATGCTGAAGCGATAACTGATGGTCTGCCAATGGGACATGTACATACTCAAGGGAAGTAATCTGGACAAACAACACCATTAAATTGTCTTTAAAAGGGACACATATCATTATATCACAACATGATTGTAGATGTTTCAACAACCTTCAGTGTTCACTGTATTTACAGAAGCCAAGTTCTTCAAAATACACAGAGTATTGGCTGAGAAAATGCAGTTGTCCCTGTTCACTGTTGACGTGAGTGTATTTCTGAAGGCTAACTACAATAGCCAGTGTTCTTTGCCAGTGCTGCACAATGCTGCCAAGAATGCTAGCTAGCATTTTGTGTATGAGCAGTTTGGCTGTTAAATGCACAAACCCAGACATGAGCATGAAGTTCAGGTTGGACACCCAGTGCCAGTTGGAATGAATGAAGTGAGCCTCTCCTGCCAGTTGATCAAAAGCACATTCTCATTGAGCATATAAGCTACTTACAGTACTGCTAAGGATCGAACTGTATCCAAACCTATGTCTGTGCATTTCTCAGAATTACACAGACAGCCGGGTCGTCCAGGTCTGTTTTAGTGACACAAGCATCCAACAGTTTGTGTGATTCGTGCTTTCAGTGGACAAATAACCAGGATTCTTGGCCCAGTGTGCGACACTGGCAGGGTAATGAGACAAAGGCTCAACTCACAAGTGATAAGGCGATGGACAAAACGTCAGTCAGACTCATGTAATCAATATCAAGCAAGAAAAATGGAAAAATCCAACATCCAAAAACACCAGTGAGGATCATACACAAGAGGGCGACCCGAGGGGAAATGTGAGAGAGCACATGAACCCTTTAACAACACTGACATTATGGAACCGGCTTAGACAGAGTATATGAGAGGTTTGCTGTTGGCAAACACAGGAGCTGAACCAATGAACAGTGAAAGTGAAAAGACAGGACATGTTAGTACATATTTAAAAATAAAATGGGAATCACAGAATGAAATGACAACTAACCGAATGTTACACAATGATCAGTATGAAACCGTTCCACAGTGGATCCTTTCTTTAACAGGGTGTAAATGTTACATACACAGACAACCTGTTGTGTGCATAGATGCTCAATGTTAATGGACTCTGAAGCCAATGCAGAAGGGCCTGACGCCTGTATTCTCGTCTACAAGGAAATTACTCTACTTCTCACTTTATTTATAACGTCAGTAAATATTTTCACAAGGACTTATCATATTTATCTCTAGTTTCAAGTCTTCTTCAATACAGCGTGATGTTTATTCTGTGAATTATGGTCCATTCAGAGTCGAATAGACGATAAAGCACCGTCTGCATCTCAGTCAGGCTCACACCAGGATGTGTGTTCAGACTTGTTGGAGTGCACAGGTTAAGATCTACCAATATATGCAAGCAAGCACAAACTTCACTTAATGCTGAGTCATCAGAAGACAGAAGAACACATCCTGGCTCCGCTGCTACCTTTAGGCTCTAGTGACCTGTGAGATTACCACACTCTGCACTGGAGCCCTCATGACCATTGCTGAAGTAGCTTCTTTTATGTAGCGTCCACATTAGGAGCTGAGAAATGATCATCTAGCCACACTCCCAGAGGTCGGAGGGAAAGATGTTCCGGACATTTAAGAAGGCCACCACTCGTGTCTGTACTGTAAATCACAGGCACAGAGTGGACGTAACCTTCAGCACAGCTTGGCTGCAGAGAGAGAGCAGAATTGCTTCGGCAATCTGCTTCTGCAATCTGTCTGGTCCTGATTAGCTAACTGCAACTGGCCCTACTGCTGTGACTGGGAAGCTAACAGGCCCAACTACCTGTGCAACAGTGCAGACCTTACACGTGTCCGTCTCTGACTGATGCTAAGTTCCCACTCACCAACCAAGAAAACAACACTGAAGAATGTCCGTTAGTGAAATGAATCAGCAGCAGTTAGAGGAGGCTCGTGAGGACGGCTGCACTGTCCCACTTACACCTAAACTCAAGCTCTGAGTTGGGTAAAGAAGCCGCAAACATCGTCAGCACCAGATCAAACTGATAATATACTCTGGCAACAACACTTCCTCAGAGAACGATGCCCTAAGCTCCAGAAACCATTACTGAGCACATCAGACAGGAGCCGGTGTGTAGTACAATGATGAACATACCCTTTGCCACAGTGTCGTTTCAGAAACTGAAATAAAGACAGGACTTGTTGCCTGATGCCTTTTAAACTGGAGTTCCTCATCAAATCTTTGTAAATCTAAGGATGTAAAGATGCTGAATAATTATCTAAACTAACATCTTTGCATTTCCAAATATCACCCTAATAATCCCAATTTAAAAAGATAGAAATACTCCCTGTACTTCTGCTACTCGGTGTCTTTTCCTTGTGAAAATGCTAACTTACACATAATTAAGTTTACAATGCATGTGAACAGCCAATCAGCCTCCCAGCCCGTGAACTGAAGCCCAAGCTGGCCAGTCTACAGAACAGAGCCGGTCTCAATGTGCCCCTGATGATCCCCGGAGGCTCCGCAGAGGTCTCACTACATCTGTCCACATTCATTTACCCACCTGTCCATCTGTCCGTCTGTCCCTGTGCATCTGCCTCGGTAACCCTGTACATCCCCTTTGTCCAATCAGCTCATCTGACCCAGTCAGACAGTGGAAGGCACCAGGTGCCAGATGCCCGGCTATAATTGGAGAGCCAGGTTCTTTTCTAAATACTGAACAGTACATTGTTAGTGTTGGACATGAGTCTGTCACCAGTCAACCTTTGCTTCTTCCTGTGAGAAGATGTCAGTGTTCACACAACCACAAGAACAGCACATACAGTTTATATCAGGGGGCAAGAGAAACTAAACAAGGGCTTTTTCAGTGATGTGAGGTATTGTCATTGGAAATTCAGTAACTACACTGCAGTTACTACACTAGTGATGCTACACAGTGAGATAGTTAGTTAGTTGACTGACCTGCTTCTAACCCAATGTGTCATCTTTCATTCATATGTGTTAATACCTGTTTGGAGACAATCGTGCTTTAAGATCTATTCTTTAGCTCTATCGATCTATCGGTCACTCGTCTATCACAAGTCCAACGAATAATCACACTGACATTCACACTTTTTACATTCGAGAGCCTCGAATTGCAAAGAACATGCAAACTCCACACCAGGCCACTAGTCTCTATCAAAAACCAAAGCTCGCTGTCTTGTTTTGTATTTCTACAGGAGTCAAATATATAATTTCTGATATAGGCTAACGGTGCAGAGGTTGAAATGTTAAGGGGTTATTTAAAACAACAGTGCAACAATGAAACTAATTAACAAATAATGTATAAAGAGCTGTTTGTATCAGTAGTGTCGTCCTTTTCAACGAGTCATGTGTAATGAGTAACTTCTCCAACAGTGTCGACTTGTCCTGAACGTGCAGCTCTCTCGCAGCACTGTGGCTGCAGCCGATGCAAAGCGATGCCAACTCAGCCTTATGTATCCAAACTGAATGATATCCAACAGGACCCCAGATAATACACACTGCCAGCTTCAACTCTCCGTCTGTCCATCTCTTCCTCTTCCCACTTTCACTCTTTGTCCCACTTTGTTTATTTTCTGTCCTTCTTTTCTATTTGTAACTCAATCCATTTTTTTAGTTGAGGTGTGAATTCTATAGCCAGATGCCCTTTGCTTCCTCGACATCATTAGCGTCGTCTGAATTACGTATAAACCTACTTTTAAGGGTATATAAGGACACCAAAGTCTTTCACACGCACTCGAGCAGACAAGCAATAATCCAGTGTCGGTCAGACCCAAAGCTTGGCTGAAACCAAGCCAAAGTCAGAGTGCACAAGTAATCCAGCCATTAAACATTAATAAAGGCTTTTAATGTGGGGGATCTGGGTGGAAAAGCACCTAATGACAAAGACTGCAGGAAAACAGGCTGCACACAACCTGCCCATATTAACCAGTGTCCCATCAGACGGCAGGAAACTCACCCTGATTCACCTGCAGGACTGAAAACACTGTTCCCGCCTGAACGTTTCCTAAAGCCTAGCAGGCAGATGAGTAGACAGACAGAAAACTGCTCCTCTCCTGTCCTGTGGTGAATAATGAAAACCGGCTCTGAGAGTTTGCAGTGGTGTTTGTGTTGCACCCATTAATCACACTGGAAAAAGGGAAAGGTGGTTTTTATTGTGAAGGAAAACTAACAGTGATTTGGCTTCTCTCCAGTGGTTCTTACTGTTGTTCTCTGGGTGTAACTGCCAACTCATCCGGCTTAGAACAAGACACAGTATATGGCCACAACCATAGTATCATAATCGCAATGTGACAGTAAGTATTTGAATTTGTCGATGTATCAAAAAGGTTAGAACTCATTTTTATGGCTGATAAATTCTTTCAGAAAACAATCGCTAAAGATCATAATACATTAAAATATATTACAGATTAAAGTACTTACCTACAGGTTTACTAACCACTAAAACCATGCCCCCTGTGATAAATCAGATACTGTAGCTCAATTGTTTAATAGATTACTCATAAATCACAATTTGCCACATTTAATTAAAACTAACAACAACCACAAACAGTAATTTAGCCAATGAGATGTCACAGGTTTGATTATCAAATCAAATAAAGCTTTAATTCCTGGGATGTTGTGTTGCAACATACTGAATAAAATTAACACAATAACTGAAAGAACTAATGATCAAGTTGTGCAATAAACTGATTAATAATAAAATCTAATCCATCAAACCAGGGAAAGGGGGGGGGGGGGGTCCAGGGGGCTGAGCTGAGCGTGTGCAGGTGATCCAGAGAGGATAGAACATAATGATTAACTAGGGCTACGTTGTAGCACTGACGGGCCCGAGCACATGCACGTTGAAGCCTGTTGCGGTCGGTGGAGAGAGCGATCAATGACCAAGCGCACGTCTCCGCGTGGCATGCGTTTTGCGCACTGCGGCAAGGACAAATGCTACACTTTCTGCGTCCGTCACGTGATGTCGATCCTTGCCTGCTAATTGCTCATTACGGTCCACGCTATCAATTGCACATCACACTGTGAACATTTTATGTAAATCGAATGATAGTTGTAAAACAAAGCTTACTTCCTGTTGCCAGTAGGTGGCGCCATCACTATTATTACCTACAGACTAATATATCTGTTCAAGTAGGGGCTCTGATGTAGCGTGAGCAATTTTGTGTCAATTGGTCAATGTTACAACAACTTCATTATCACACTGATCAGTAGGTGGCGCTATGACCGAGTAGATGGTGCAGAGTAGACCATCCCCATGGAGCTGTTCAGGCTTGGTCTCTGATCATGAGACAGCAGTTTAGCAGTGATAGGACAATGCACACTGGAGTTATGACAACATCGTGTCCTTTGGCGAAGGATGAACCTTCGCCGCACCGCAATGTTCACACGGTTTGAGGAAATGTCACAATTCTGACCATGGTCCAATGACTTGACTGAGCTCTTTTGAGCTGTATATTGTAAAGCAGCCAGGAGCAGTGCATCAAAGTATAAAACATGTCACTTTCTTTAGCCAGCAGGTGGCGCTGTAATTTTAATTCATGATTTCTGTGTAGATGTCATCAGGCCGGGACTCTTGTCTTACATGTCTAGTTTGGACTCAATTGGACCAAATATGTCCGAGATACAGAACCTCGTGTTTTGATGGCGTGTAATCAAACTTTGACGCCACGCCACGGTCACACGGTGTGACGAAAAATCGATCTTTGAGTCAGTTTTTATCTCCGTCTTGTTGTGATGACACTCATCTCAATTTGAAGTTGATCTGATGAAAGCTCTGGGACAAGTTCATCAAAGTAAAAATGTGAAAAATGGCCACTAAAGTCAAAATGTCGGGCTTCCTGTTTGGTCTAGCATATCTATCCAAGAGACTTATTTGTTTGTTATGAAAAGACACATGTCCCTATCGATTTTATGAAAAGACACATGTCCCTATCGATTTTTGTACATGTCGGCCAATCGTAGTGCCGGGGCTGCCCTTTAGGGGGCGCTAGTCAGTTATTTTCCCACGCCCATTCCTTAAAACCATATGAATGTCTGCGGGGGGGGGGCTTTCGTGTGTCACGGCGAGTTGATGAACTTTGACGCCACGCCACTATTATGGCGTTTGACGAAAAGTCACAGTAATCTTATGCCTTCATTATCAATGTCTTGAGACCCATTTGATACAGTTTCACATGGCTGCGGGCAGTGGGTGAGGAGGAATACATCCACGTGTAAGACGTTCCAAAAACAAGACATTTCCTGTAGCCACCAGGGGGCGCTGTGATTTTAAGTCATGATTTATGTGGAGATGTCATCAGGGCGGGACTCTTGTCTTACATGTCTAGTTTGGACTCGATTGGACCAAATATGTCTGTGTTTTGATGGCGTGTAATCAAACTTTGACGCAACGCCACGGTCACACGGTGTGACGAGCATCACGTTAAATCAGTGCGGTGCAGAGTCACATGAAGTCAAAAGAACCCATGGTAGCTACCGCTGCTACAGCAACAGTCAATATTTGGGGGCGTGGCTTGTTGGAAAGCCTGGTGCTATGATGTCAGACTAGCTGCTTAGTTATCTTTGATGTGTGTGTTCTCTTTGGTGTGTGTGTTCTCTTTGGTGTGTGAGTTCTCTTTGGTGTGTGTGTTCTCTTTGGTGTGTGTGTTCTCTTTGGTGTGTGCTATAATCTCATCTCTGATATCTCCTTTGTCCTAGTTGATGTGTATGGTAGGGGTAGTACACAGAGAACAGAGAGAGCACTTCCGACAGGACTAGTACGATTTTCAACCCGATTTTTCAAAACTAAGCCTAACAATATCAGAAACATGAAGATGGACATCGACAGCATTCTGCCCATTGTGACGTCCTTTTTCAAAGGCATGACATCAGAACAATGGAATCTTTCAAAAGCAGGCAAACCGGATGTGGCCACAATGACCGTACTCGGAGAGAAACTGCTGGAAATTGTCATTTTGATGACACAATCCATCACGAAGGGTCTTGAGAGCACAGCTGATCCTGTGTCTGAGAAGAGTGTGATTTGCTCTTTGGGCAACACACTTCCTCAGGTTTTTGCTCAGGCTCTTGATGTTCCAGTTGAGATCAATCTTGTAAGTTCAGAGAATTTGACCCAGTTGACTGCTAAAGAGATTGCAGAGTGTGTCAACTCTGTCCTTTCCATGAGCGTGGACAGTGTGAAGGCAACTACTCCTCGTGTCACACCTCCAAAAAGACTACAAGGTATGATTCAACAGGCCGGCAAAATGATCAGAGGACTCATGAGGAATCTGAAACGTAAGTGTGCACCTTCTAAGAGCAAAAAGAAGGTCTACCAACAACTGGTCATTGAAGATGACAGTCAGTCATCATCCTCATCCCAGGAGACAATCTCAGAAGACAGGGAAAGTCTTCTGTCTGCAACATCCCAAACTGTCCAGGAGATAATTAACGAGGAGGTCTCTCAATACACAGAACTGGAGATTAAGGATGTTGCAGATGATGTTAATGAGGTGGTTGTTGATGAAATCATGTCGCAAAAGAAAGAAACAGCCCAGAGCACACCCTCTCTGAAGAACGTGTCTGAACGGATTAAGACATGCGCTGCAAAGCAGTTTGCCCAAGCGTCCATTTGTCATATCGTGGGCAGACTGAATAACAAGTACTTTGACAGCCTTTACAACCCAGCCTTTGACCAGGTTTTGGGTAGGCAGTCAATGCAGTCGGTCATGAGTGATATTGACGCTCTGCTTCCAACAGCAGTTGGTGAGATCCAGCAGGGGCAGAATGGGTCTCAGTGGATGGATGATATTTTCAGTGGTGAAACCCTCGAGTTAACCAACAAGCTGAATAATATCCTAAACAATCACATAGATAGGATGAGATTCAAGATTACCTCACGACCAAAAGCCTCACAACCACGGTGCACAAGCATAACGGTTTGTCCACCACGTGCTATCATATCAGCTGACATCCTTGGCATTGTGTGGGGTTTCCTTGGAGTAATGAGGTGGTGGCTTCACACACAGTCAGAAACTCTCACTTCCAGGGTGATAACACATACTTTAGCTGTGTCAGAGGGCCCGATCGTTGGGGCCAGTCTGCCTTCGGCACCTGGTAAAGGGTCTGGCTCAGAAAGCAAGGTGACCACTCCTGAATTCAATGAAGAATACAGAGAAGAGCAAGAACCAACAGTGGAAGGAAGGAAACTACCCATCAGGATAATTGTTCTGAAGCTGGTTTCGAGGATCTTTGCTAAAGCAAAGTTGTCGAACACTGTCAGATCACCAGAGACCCTCATCGAGCGTCTAGTCGAAAACATATGGGTCGAAATCAAGGATGAAGATTTTGAGATCAACCCAAAAATGATGAAACACCTTGACAAAGCCATTTTCAAAAAAATCTGCAAAAAGTGGCACGGTGTTGTAAGTGTGCTGCTGGAATTGGAAATGGAAGACCCAACACTGGACAAATATATTGTCTCTGTGTTCAAAGATCTGCTTGTGACACCACCAGAAAGATCCAGCGCCATCAGTCGATTCTTCTCCTCATTGAGCTTCTCCAAAATCTTTTTCTGTTATTTAACATACTGTTACCAGTATTTCTGTTTCTTTGAGAATCAAACACTTAAAAACAAAGAACAGTAAACTAATAAAAAGATATTCAATATATCCTCATGTCTTGATGTTTTTATTTATGCTTCTTAAGCCCTTACTCCTTTAAAAGAAATGGTCTATTACAAAAGATTTAGGAATATACATATATAAATATCCATAAATTGTCTGTCATATAACCCCATATGTATCTCTTTTCCACATGACAATGTTTCCTTGTATAGTTTGCTGACATTCTCAACAAGGTGATTTTATTTATGTTCTAGTTTATATTTCGAAAAAAACAAGTAGGTAAAATAAATCTAAAGGACAAAAACACAACCTACATGATCATTACTAACTTCACACGAACAATCTCCTGGACAAAACTGTTTTAACGACTGAAAATGTAAACTGTAAAGTGTTAACAGAAAACTGTCAGGTAGAGATCAAAGACATCTCATCCTCTTTGGAGAAAAATAGGCAGCAGGTAATTGTTCTGAATGTGTAAGAATATAACGTAAGATACTTCATGTGTTCAGCCAATCAGGACAAAGTTATGTTGTCACAGGGCTGGTTCCATAGACTGGTTCCCAGGTGCTGCAGCTGTGTGTAAGACGTTCCAAAAACAAGAGATTTCATGTTGCCACCAGGGGGCGCTGTGATTTCAATTCATAATTTCTGTGTAGATGTCATCAGGCCGGGAATCTTGTCTTACATGTCTAGTTTGGACTCGATTGGACCAAATATGTCTGAGATACAGAACCTCGTGTTTTGATGGCGTGTAATCAAACTTTGACGCAAGGCCACGGTCACACGGTGTGACGAAAAATCGATCTTTGAGGTAGTTTTCATCTCCATCTTGTTGTGATGACACGCATCTCCATATGAAGTTGATCTGATGAAAGCCCTGGGACAAGTACATCAAAGTAAAAATGTGGAAAAGGGCCAATATGGCCACTAAAGTCAAAATGGCGGGCTTCCCGTTGCTTTTTTCCAATTGCACCTCTGACCTTTTTTGTTTGTCTGGTCATGATACACCTGGGCTACGATTTTTGTGAAGATCGGTGAAAGCTAACTGAGGGGCTTTTCCTTAGATGGCGCTGTTGAGCCATTTTTCCACGACCATTTCAAATGACTCCAGAATACAATTACTTTTGGGGGAAAATACAAATCCTTCGAAATACAATAGGGCCTCCCACCGTTCGGTGCTCGGGCCCTAATAATCAGGCAAGAAGCAAAACTTGAGTGAAATGAGATATTATGACGTTCTGCTTCGTCACTGACACGCAATGAATCCTGGGAAAGGAGGAATCGAACAGCTGGATCCTTCATCGCGTAGAAATGGAAGGACGCATTAGTTGGCCGTTGTTTGAAAGTTTGAAGGAGCCTTTGAAAGAATGCAGCCCCTGAATTTTGACACAGCTTAAGTGTCCACAATCCAAGCAAAAGCAAAATGAGCGGTGATCCAGTCCAGTCAACTGAAGACTGCAGCGCTTTAAGCCGACAGCTGCTCTCGTGCCTTTTACTCAGATCAGAAGTGCATGAAATTGAACGGAGGGTATTGAGAGACACAAAATAAAGTGCATACTCTGTATATAAAATAACACATCAGCTACAAGTGAGTGGGCAAATAACACATAACTACTGTATATGCCACATCTACAGAGGACAGCGACATTATCCACGGACGCAGCAAAGGCACGACAAACAAGTGCAGCAGGAAATTGATGATGTGGATCAGTAACATTGATTTAATAAAGCAAAATGTGCATAATTACACATTTATTTAATTCTCAGAGGAAGCTCGTTCTAACCTGCCGACGTGTTATTTGTTAAAAGGCACAACAGGGAGAAGAGGGAGCAGCAGATTTTATTCTACTGCATAATTACTTTTAAAAGGTCAGAGTGGAATTATTGAAACGGGAGATGAAATAATACAGATCGTGTCGTCTTTATTGTTTTTTTGGGTGCCGATGTGAGATGGGACCTCAGACGGAGGGTCGGTCGTACAACACATGTTTGCATGTTTAACCTTGTTAACACACGCACACAAACACACAAACAGCATCTCAGACAATCCAAAATTGTCCGTGTACATGCAAATACAATCCACTTACATGTTATTCAAACACATTCAATTACATTTCTGGCATTGACTGATATTGTTTAGCCCAACAGATGCGATCGGATCTCTTCATCAGAGCAAACGAGCGTCCTCCTGTCAAACCGTGAGATTAATGAAAGGCTGGTAATTAGTAACAAAAGGTCTTTACAGTGAAAAACGTGATTTTCTATTCTCACTGTCTCTTGGTGAATGAATCTGAAATGAGGGGTTTGTGAGTTGGGTGGCGAACACACGGATTTAGCGTCCATCCCGGTTTTCTAAGAAACATATTCTCATATTCAAGTTCATAGTTATATTGCTTGATAAGTATTTCATGATCTAACGTTCAGAAAACACATCACCTTCCTCATACTGTCCGTTGCTGAAGCTCCTCTGTTCAGCCTCTGTCTGAAACAGTTATTGGTTTCAGAGCTTTTTAACTTTGCAAAACTTTCCTATTCATAAAAAAGACTTTGGACAGTGGGAGAAAGTCGGAGAAAACCCACATCATGTTCTTACCTAGAACCTTCTTGGTGTGAGGTTACACTGGTAACCACTGCACCACTATACAGTTATAATACAGTTATAATGAGTATTGGGGATGTACTGTAGTTATAAGGTGCAGAATCTACATAGCAACCAAAGCATGTTTATGTGTATCTAATCTTGTCATAATGGCTTGACCACGCACATGCACGCACACACACACACACACACACACACACACACACAGTTTGTGTTGGTCCTGTCTTTTGTCTTTCTGTCACCGTCCATCTCGTCCTTTACAACCTTTCTCTGTTTGTACTTGTTTTGATCTCTTCATGTCTTTCTTGTTCTGTCTCGTTCTTATCCTCTCTCTCTCTTCTTCTTTGTAACTCTGTCTTTGTGCCCCCCCCCCCCCCCCCCCCCACCCAGTCTATGCTAAGTATTGGTAATTACATTATCATTCGCTACCCTATGAAATATAGTTTCGGTGACACCCAAGTGTGTGTGTGTGTGTGTGTGTGTGTGTGTGTGGAGTTGATGATGGAGAGGCTGTCTGTGTTTTTAATAAACACAACACTGCAACACCCCACACGCTAACTGCCTTAGCATTGAACTTCACACACACACACACACATACACACGTACACACACAAACACACACACAGGCATCTGCCAAGACGAGGCTCAAACTTGCAGGGAATTTATGTACAAATAATTACTTTTTAATAGCCAGTAATGTGATTTCCTGCCAAAGAAATATTCAAATGCATCTCAGGCAGTCCAGTATATTATCTGCCTCGAGCTATGTATGCGACTTAGGGGAGACGGCGCAGGAAAGACAGATTATTGTTTGTGTGATAATAATTATTTTACCCTTGTCATCTGCAGAGGAAAATGGGAGATAATGCCTTTGTCTCTCCGTCTCCGTCCCTCACTTTCTTCCTCCTCTTTTCTCCAACTCTCTTCTTCTATCTGGGTCTGTGGTGGGCGACCTGAACTTTCTTCTCTGCACTAAGGCAACACATCCTCTCGTCGATTAATAGGTGTTATTAAATCACAGGGCGCACTCAAATACATTATGCAGAGTCAGTAACATTTACTTTTGTCGCCTCTTTTCAAATGCCGCTACTAATTCCAGTGTGTTATGTAACAGCTTCTGTTGATTTGCCTAAAAAAATCTATTTAAACTGTAGCCGCAGATTTAATGAGAGACCTGCACTTTGGATTCACTGAGTTTCTTCACAGTTTCAGTTTGTCTAGATATATATACTTGCCAGTAATAATATGTGTTTGTGCATCACAAGTGGTTACTGTGTTCAGCACCATTAATTAGATTTAGATTGACTGTCTCTATCTCTAAAATAGGTGCATATCTGCAGCCCTGCTTGGTTTTAGCCTCCTTCCACATTGTCCATCGTGCATTCATATGATGCAGTGTGTCACTTGCTTCAGGACGGCTGCATTGCTGCAAGATTTGACGCACAAAAAGTTGTTCATTTAGCATCTGTTAAAATGTAATTCATATAGAAGAACAGTTTGTGTATTTGCCTCTGTGTCATTTCTGGGCAGGGGAGTGTGCTGTTTATAAGGTTTGTTCAGGTATTACATGAATATCTGCAAACTGTTTTCCAAGGCCGTGTTTCTGTTGACTGAGCCGAACAGAAATTTAGAAGCTCTTTCAAATGTCAGGTCTCTGTTGTACTGTGTTCCCCTCGCTGCCTCAGTTCCTCTGTGCACTTTAATAAGGCGTTCAGACTCTATGATATCCCCCATTTGTAACTGAGGCCGCACCGAAGCTCGGCTGCAGCTCCTCGCTTTTAAACCGGAAAATATTTAACATTAAAATATATGAAGCCCCACAGGAGAATGCAGTATTTGCAGTGGAGGATGAACAGGCCTGGTGGAGGAGGAACCTCACACAGCCTCCAAATGTCAGCTCATCCGGCGACATGTTCCCATTGGTGCAGCATTTCTGTCAAAATCATTAACTTTTGTTTACGCACTTTGGATTCTTTTTGGATTGGTATATTTAAAATAAAATAAAATCCAAAGGTCCATCTCTCTGTCTTGTCGTCCTGGTCTCTTTCTATCCCACACACGCCAGGGTTCACGGTGTCACAGGTAAGTGACGGCAGATCTAATGTCTAGAATTCGTTTTTTGCATTAACAGCCGACACCTTCCCTTCGCAGGTTCAAGTGCCCAACACCGCGTGGATGTGTGAGAGTGTGTGTGTGTGTCTGCAGGTTTTAATCTGTGCCACTCGTGTGTAAGCGTGTGATATGTGCAATGACTGGTTAATGACCTCTGGAAGAACGAGCCTCCTCGAACCGAACCTCGGGGAGTCTCACCGATTGCCGCGCTCACTGAGTGTGTATGTGTTCGGTGTTAATGCAGCGCTCCGGCCAATCCGCACGAACGAATCAGACTTAAGTGCAGCATCACACGGCAAAATCCTGCAGCCCACGCAGAGACAGAGGAGAGAGCAGGAGATAATGTATATGTGAGTGTAGCAGACAGACACACAGAACAAGAGGTGAGGTTCCACCTTTTCTGTTTCTTGTTTGTCTTTTCTCCTCCATCCCACATCTTCTCTTCCTCTTTTAAGTGTGTGTGTGTTGCCAATCGTAAATGTGAGTGTCTGTGTGTGTGTGTGTGTCCAGTCGTAGATGTGACTGTGTGTGACAGGCTGATAATAGGACTCATTGTGGACCATGTCACCCTCCTGGAAACAGACCTTATCTGTCTCTGGGGAACGCACACACACACACACTCGAAAATGTTGCTATTTTTAGTGCCCTAAAGAAGTGTAGATTTAAAAAAATAAATAATAGATGGTTGGTTACATGGTTATACTTTAAATCTTGAGAAATGTCTCTTACTGCAGCTCCACACTTCTGTTTCCTCCTCGTTCTTCTCCACAAACACCATCTTCCTGTTGGACGTTGCTCCTCCTTGTATCTGTTACCTCCACCTACATTCCTTCTCCATCTAACTCCGCTTAAATTACTTATATATATATATATATTTTTATATATTATATATTTTTTAAATCAGATTCTTTATTTCATTTGGATATTTTTTCATCTTTTTCTCCACCTGTCTTCCTCCTCTCCTCTTTTAGCTCCTCTCTTATTCTTATTGTCTCTCTAATGAATCATGCTGGAGCTTGCTCTCATACACTGTTGATGGAAGCCCTCTGGCATGCACACATATTGCTTACATTCATCACTGCTGCAACACAAGTTAGACTTTGCGAGCAAACACACACAAAGTCTCATAATGAAACATCCATTCGCCCATTTGCTCGTGCATATGTCTGGGTATAAAAATGGAAATAGTTGGAGATGCATGCGATGGTTTATGTGGGAATAATATATTAGTCGGTGGTTCCCTGATTCCAGTCGGTTCAGTTTAACTGTAATAGCAGCAGCACACGTTTACAATAGAAACCAAGTGTCTCCATTACCATGTGCAGGCATCTTTTATCCATTAGAAACACAAAATATACAAAGTTACGAATAATAACAGAAAACAATCACTTAGGAAAAAAGTGGATCAATCCACCAGATACAGGCCAGAGAGGAGGTCTGTAAACTTCATTAGAAAGACAGGAGCAGCAGATCATTTCAGAGGTTGATGTCTGACGTCGGCATCTCAACCAGTAAAGGACACGATGAAGTGTTTGTGTCAGGAGTTCAACGTCATCCCGAGCAGCAGAGGTTTGAGGACGAGTCGTCAGCAGTTTGCAGTGAAACGATCTTCTGCTTTCCACTGTCGGAGGGTGTTAGATACACAGAAACAGGCTGAGACAGCTGCCTACAGTAATTCTACAATGGTGTCATTGCGGTTGGATTTTTTGTTTTGTTTGTCTCATCCAGGAGCTGTGTATGAATATCAATGAGAGAATGCGAGACGCACACAAACTGTACAATGGTCGAGACAAACACACGGTAAAGCTTCATGGTATTTAACTCCACACGGCTCAGGCAGCAGAACGGAAACATGAACACAGAACACGCAAACATTAGAACATGAGCACGTATGTATGTGTCATTTCGATAAAGCCAAAGATTTGGCTTTCTAGAGATTTAACATCTTCTGGTGAATGTGTGAGAAGTGATGAAGAACGGTGACACAGCAAATGAAAGACATTAATGGACAAAGGAGGGTGGAATAAATAAAGAGTACAAACTTCATTTTTAAAGATTATTTTTGGCTTTTTGCCTTTTTATTGCACAATATTCAGTCGAGAGAGATACAGAAACTTTGACATCATTATTTTCCTCTGCACATTTTCAGGTTTTCTGACTTTATACTGGAAATTTCTGACTTTTTTCCACCTTTAACGAACCCAAATTTAGTGAACAACACACATAATACACTGGTATGTGAGCGCACGTACCAGAAAGGACACGGAGACACATATTGTTGAGACACAACCCAATTTTTACCTGCAGATCATTGGCCGGCTCTCAGCAGCCGCCTGTGACATCATCACAGAGGGACAGGTCAATACTAATGAGGTCAGAGGGAGGGGATGAAATCAGATTACGGTTCCCAGTCCATAAACAATATATTTCAATTAAAATCCAGCCTGAAAACAAGAAGAGAACAGCAGACAGAGAGAGAGAGAGAGAATATGAGGGTGAGAGTGTGAAGTTAATGGGGTGAAAGAGAAGAAGAGAGGAGAGAGAGAGAGAGAGAGAGAGAGAGAGAGAGAGAGAGAGAGAGGGAGAGAGAGAGAGAGAGAGAGAGAGAGGGAGAGAGAGAGGGAGAGATGTTTGAAGGAAGTTGAGAATGTGCAGAGCACGATAATGAAGTAGCAGCTTAACGAATGCAGGACCACACTGACTAACCAGACATTAGTAATTAAAACACTGGATCACATTTGTCCCCATCAGCCCCGCTGTAATAAACCTCCCCTCTCTTCCCTCCAGGCTATTATGGCTCATTTGAAAAGGAGCAGATACAAGCATGAAAATCAACCTGCAGCTTTATTGGATTATTTAAAGTGGAGTGGTAGGTCCCGTTCAGACTTTGTATTAAAGTCCGTCTTTGGTGATCTGATCACGCGTCGACAGCTCCAAGTCCCTCAGCACACACCTGATATTACAACGTGTCTCCACTAGAGACTGAATCTCAAGAGGAACAATGCGTCTCCACTTCCTGCACCATCCAGAAATCATGCCGAGATATCCACGATACTGACACTGCCATCTTTCGCCAATGACATCATTCAGAGCCAGAAATTGAAGGATGGAGCCGCAGTATCGAGGTCCCGCCCACATACGGGTCAGTCTCAGCTGTCAATCACTAAGTTTAACCCGGTTTTTAATAGCATCAAATTACTAATTACAGCCAAACTTATCAGAAGCAAGAACAATTTAGGAAACATCAGTGTGATAAGAATGACCGAAAATGACAGAACCATCTTTAAGAAAAATTTGATTGACGTGTTTCACTGCTAACATGGAGGAGGTGGGGTTTGAGGCCTATGCAGCAGCAGCCAGCCACCAGGGGGCGATGAAACACTTTAGTCTCACTTTTGTTGGGCTGACATGTTGTCCACTCTATACACATAATTTCTGGCCAAAATACCAAACTAATAAAGGCTTCAAAACAGTAGTTCACAAACCAAGGGGAGGCGCCACAGGGGGTTGCTGCTTGTTTACTGCTTGTTTCACCCAAAACAGAACAGTGGTTATTTAGGACACAACTATTTTGAACCCTGCACCAGACGACGCAACCTTTATTTCATCTGTCAAGCCAGCACATGCACTTCAGGCCATGTGGTTGGTTTGTTAACGTGGAGCCCGATGTTTCCAAAGTGCTGCTGACTGTCAGACTGACAACGGGCAGAGACGACTCGTGCATCCTGAACACAAACGCAGCGCTGAATCACAAACAGACTTCCTCTCCTCTGCAGACGTTCAGGTGTTCACTCCGCTGCCAGGAAACACATTAAATTAATGACAACAAAAACAGGAAGTGAGCGCAGCGAGTCGAGCTCCACACACGCAGGTGAGAAGTCACACACACAGACACACGTGTAAATATAGCTACACAATGATGTGCACCGACACACATCCTTATGCGCAGTTATTAGACATAGTCAGGGATTCACACATACACACACACACACACACACACACACACACACACACACACACACCACACACACACACACACACACTCCACACACACACACACACACACACACACACACACAGAGACACACACAGCCTGTGGCAGCAGCAACTGTGGCATCTGTTGCCCACTGAGCCAGTCTGCTGGGGCTGAAGTCAATTATAAACACATTAGACTCTGTTTCCCATAACACACAATGACAGAAATACCTGTATGTGATCGTTCACACATAAACAAAGTCACACACCAGCCGCACAACTCTATATCCATTATTACTTGTGTGAAGAGGGAAGAGAGGAAGACAGCAGGAGAAAGATAAGCAGAGATATGGAGGGAGACAAAAGAAAGAAAGAAAGTGAGCAAGATCGACGCATCAAAAATGTACAAATACAAAGCGAGAAGCTGTTTTACTTTGGCTGAGCCAATCTTCAGAACTAATCCAATCTGTCCTAATACACGGGGGGCGAGCGTGCTTTTCACATTTCATACGAATAAAGACGGATAGACTTCGAACCTGAGAAAATCATAAACAAAATATCTTCACTCTCGTCGAGTTTTAAAACTCAATTTGGTGAAGAAGCCACTTGTAAAAATCGCAGCCATGCATCCAATTCCCGGCGGACCCCTGAATCCTAAAAGTATCTTTGCCCTGAAAGACACGCGGCTTTGGATTAAACGTAGCTGACAGAAGGAATAGAAAAGAATATCGCTGTCTTTTCTGAGGGGCTTCTTCCATTAGCGTGTTCGACAAGCCGCCACCAGGGAAGTAGGTGGAGGCGTAAAGCAGCTTGGATGTGAGTGACTGTAACGTGAACCCATGTGTGTGTTTGTAATGTACGTAACTAACTGTATGAGGGGGTTTGTTTCAGTGAGGCATCTATACTCTCTACTGTGTGTGTGTGTGTGTGTGTGTGTGTGTGTGTGTGTGTGTGTGTGTGTGTGTGTGTGTGTGTGTGTGTGGTTTGACAACTGACAAACATGCGTCACTCACTCTAAGACTGACTGACAGGAAAACTGAGGGAGAATACAGAGCACACACAACACACACACACACACACACACAAGTACACACACAATGTACAGGTGGACAAAGAAACAATTTACGAGTTTAAGTTCGTTAGAAACACAAATTAGACAAACAGAACTCAGAAAGAAATTAGCAGAGAGAAGACGAGAGGTGAGAAATATGCAACGATATAAATACAACAATGAGCATAAATACACAGAGAACTCATCCACTGCTCGCACACATAGCTGGAAGCAGAGTGGGTGGATACGGGGACCTATCGCATTTAAGAAGGCTTTACGACTCCGCTGCTGTCAGTCATGTTGTGTGTGTGTGTGTGTGTGTGTGTGTGTGTGTGTGTGTGTGTGTGTGTGTGTGTGTGTGTGTGTGTGTGTGTGTGTGTGTGTGTGTGTGTGTTTGTGTATTCGGCGAGAATCAAAGTCGAATGATCTGATAGGATTCTGTCAGTCAAAGCCTGACACACAGAAGCCGGAGGGCTGCAGAATCTCTCTCTGTGTATTTCTGACCTCATCAGTGTTAGTTCACTTAGTTTTTTTGGAATTTTGAGTAAAAAGCTGGTTCAATCCCCCGTGTCTGCAGATCGTTCAGTCACCAGTCGGAGTAAAAGCCGTTTAACCAACAGACAAACACGACACCGTGTTGACCGCGACCTGAACACACACATGTAGGTGACTTGGAGGATGGAGTTTACCGGTGTTAGGCTCATTCGTGATGTCACAGCTTCCATATGTCCTTTACGTTGGCGTGGATGTTAAGCAATACATCCACTAGAGGGCAGTGCGAAGCAAAAACGTTTCTCAAAGCGATAAACGTGTCAACGGTGGAAGAGGTTGTGATCATTTTAAGAAAGAGACAAAAGCACCAAACAGGTACAGACACTGCACTTGTCAGTTTAAATGGCGACGGGAGAAGAAACAGACAAAGCAACATAGTTTTAAAGATTTATGGAAAACCAACTGTCGGGTCAGATCTCATTCACTCATGCCTCCGAGTCAAACGATAAAACCAAGTATCTATTTTATCCCTTCAAACCAGTCCGTCGCTAACAGACGTTGTCTCATGAACTCTGTTCCACACAGAACGTCTCTGGGGCAACTTCTTCACACTTTGACGAGTCACCTCAGTTTCATCCAGTCAGCAACATCCTGCGTTTGATCTCGTCTCAAACTCAACAGTAAGAGAGCTGAATGAACGCAGAGTGTGTGTCGTATATATATATATATATATTACTATGGTAGTGGGTGAGAGTGTGTGTGTGTGTGGGGGGATGTATTTGCATGCACATTCATTTTGTGAGATGGGGTGAGTGGGGGGTGGGGTGTTAACACGTACATGAATAAGAATCCCTCACTCCTTCTATTAGGTGTCCCAGGGTGCAGCAAAGTGCCCAGGGATACAGTGTGTGTGTGTGTGTGTGTGTGTGTGTGTGTGTGTGTGTGTGTGTGTGTGTGTGTGTGTGTGTGTGTGTGTGTGTGTGTGTGTGCGTGTGTGTGTGTGTGTGTGTGATAAGTAATATGGCGGTGTCATAGAGGAAGCCACTGTGCCCTTTATACAGCTCTTTACACTGTCACTTCCTATAAAAACACAACTCCATCACTTTGGGGGAGAGAGGGAGGAGAGGAAGGGGGGGGGATGGAGGCAAGGAGGTACAGGCTGACGGAGGGGAAGACAGAGGGGAGGAGGTGTAAGAGAAGAGAGAGATGTGGAGAGGAGAGTGAGAGAGAGAGCTGAGGGTGGTGGGTGTCACAGAGTTCAGGACGTAGAAAGGAAAGATGGAGGACGGAGAAAAGGAGGCAGAGTAGAAGGGAAGAGCCACAGGAAGAAAAGTGGAATAGATTGAGATGTTTCAAATTTCCACACTGTCAAGGTCAAACATTTGGAGAAAGGAAGGAGCGACGTAGAGGAGGAGGAAGTGAAAGAAGAAGAGATGAGGAGGATGGATGGAGGAGGGAGGGATCACTTGAAATCAAGGATGGTCTGGAAAACAATGAGGAACATGTTGAATGACATACAGCTGGTGAAGGAAAGGAGAAGAGAGTGAGTGAAAAGAGAAGTGGATAGAGAGAGTGGGTGGAGGTGGAGATGTAGAGGAGCCTTGTCGGTGGAACCTTGGAAATGTTGTGCACGTGAGAGGTGGAAACAGACAGAGGAGACAGAAGATGAGTGAAGTTTTTTCCCTGATCATGAAAAAACCTCGTCACAGTGAAGAAAGTGATGTTTCCTGAGCCGCTCTGTGTGAAACGATAAACATCGGTCGGGGTTGTAAATGATGAACGGTCGACAGAAAACACAGTTTATCGGATCATTGACGATTTATCACTGTATTTTTTAAATTCACATACATTTCATCACCTCTTTTATTATTTGTGAGCATTTTCCTCACCTCCTTTTCTTCCAGTTGTATTTTTGTGTTACTCCCACTCCCGACGCCACTTTACTGAAATGACAAATTGCATTTGTGCCATTTGTGTTGTGGATGATTAAACTAAGATGAGCCTTTTTTTGAATGATACCACGACTGTTTTAATCACATCGGCTTTAAATTCGTCAAATCACATTTCTCATTCAGATAACTAGAACAGGAGGGAAAGGCCCAGAGAACAGCATCATCCAGCCCACACACCACGTGGATTGCTGGCGCTTGTTCAGTCTGCTCCTGTTTGACAGATCTGGGCCACAAGTAAGTCTTTGAAGAGCCGGGTGTCAGCCAAAGGTGGCCCGGAATTGATTCGTGCTATTTGGGCCACATGGGCCACTCTACGTTCACATCCAGTTTACACCTTGTCTAGAGTGTCGCGTGTTTGCCGAATAAGGCCCACATGAAATTGGGGATATTTGGGCCATATTTGCTAGAAGTTCTGAATCACATCCAATACTGTATCTGGGGATTATTATTCCAGGGCTACAGGCAAATCCAAAAAGTATGTAGTGTCTATCCCAAGTACACTGATATTCAGACTGGAGAAGCCAGGAATCAAACCTCCGACTTCCTGATTAGTGGACGACCCACTGATCTACATCTGCAGCTGATGACAGATATACAGTCCAATCCATTTAGTCTCAAAGGCTTCCCAAGGAAGATCTCTCCCTCATTTACATCTCGTCTCATATCAGCATGATCAAACATGAAAAAGGACCATGATGGTTGTGGGACATTTTCTGTACATGACAAAGAAACAAACATGTGACACCAGCCGCCGCGCTGCTGCTCGCTGGGGTTCGTTTGTAATCGATCTTAATTTCCCGTCAGACGGAGCCGGATGATTGGATGTGAAGTGACCTTCACCCTGCTGGACGCATCACGATCACGTGCATCCAGACTCTGAAAACGTAGGAATTTGACCCATCGTATGAAAGCGGGTCTCTCCTGCAGATTACTCATGTCTGCTGGATGTATAGAAAGTGAAACTGCGTGGATGTGAGGTAATAATACCTTCTTTACAGTTTGTTGCGATGCCTCCTAGTGGCCACAACAAATATGAAGCTGATTTCTGATAAATTAAGGCCGTGCTCTGCTTGACGAATGTTTACTTTTTCCCAATTCTTCAGGCATTTGACTGACAGATAAATGAGAGATGTGCCTGTCGTGGTTGTCGCTCCACACGTCTTCTGAGAGATGCCACATGTCATGAGACGGAGCCGTGTGATCAGCGGCTCGGCTCGATGATCAAAGTCAGAGCAGGAACACAGACGTCGAAGGCATCTGTTAAATCCAGCAGGTTGATGAACCTGGCTCCCTCTGTGCTCCCTGCTAATGCAGCTTCCTCACAAGGCCGACTCTTGTTAAAGGGAGAGTTCACCCAAAACAGGGGGCAAACAGCGTTGCAGCCAAATCCAAAACTATTGAAGGAAATGGCGGCCGATTCTTCAAACGTAAAATCGAAACGGCGTCGTTTACACCAAGTTTTGAGTCTAAACATCCTCTCATCCTCCTAGTTACTGCTGCAGAAAGAGCAACTATCGCAAGTTTCCTGGAGCCTCATAGAGAAGATGATCCCTTCCACTTCACAGATGTCCCAGATGGTATCGTACCATTCCTCTACCGATGGGAAATGTGGTTTAAGCCATTTCTCGTTGGTGGTTTTTCGAGCAGCTACAGAATTCCAAATAAATATTTTGTCGGAATATTTGTCAATGTTGACTGCAGAGATTCTGAAAATAATCTCTAATTCTGAGTGAATCTTTTGCATTGTGACAGGCAGAGAACAAATGATAGTGTTTTGCTTCCTGGGAGCGGCAGAGTCTCCGGCAGCTGGAGGAGCCCGAGTGGTGAGACTTCAGAGCAGGTGTAGAGAAACATCTGCTCAGGCTCTTCCATCCAAAGTCGCTCCATGAGGTTGAGCATGATATCTACCATCGAGACATCCCCCAGAATACGGTTGTCAGCTTCCCTTTCCCATATTTAGATATTTATGACAAAAAGATCAGGTGCCTAGCAAATTATATTAAACACCATATACGTACAATAATAAAGTAATCCAGTTACAGGACATTATTTTATCACTCCTGTGGCTTGTCTGCAACTTCAACATCATCCTGGCATATTTTCTGGTTAATATACATAAAGCCAGATGTGATTACATATGTCAGACACACAATCAGCTGCTTCACAGGGAAATACCAACACAAAACACTAGAAAACTGTCAATCATCTCAGCACAGAAGAAAATCCAGTTTGTACCTTCTGTCGTGTGCGAGGGCAGCAACACATCCTGCTAGAATCTGTTCATGTGGATGAACAAAGTACATTTTTCATAAAATATTGTGAAAGAGACTTTTGAGTTCAGCTCAGACACTCTGTGGATAACATCACAGCAACAATAATGAAGAAATAATGCCCCACACAGATATAACAATACAATACACTAAAAATTCAATACTAAGTCATTATCTTGGCACGTGTAGAACATTGTTTTAATAATAATTCCACAACGACATGACGGTATCTGAGGTGACCTTTACCCTGCAGGTTGACATCCTTCATCATCACCCACATGACAAGACGCTCAACATGATGATCATTGGAAAGTTCCTCCACCGTGATGACAAATCACCTCCAGTGACACACACCAGCTACAAGCACATGATTTATATCTTTCTACGTTAACACCAGACCCCCTGTGTTTGTACAGTAACAGGAGGAGGGGCGTGGTCCTCATCTTCCTCGCCCTGCTTTAATATTGTACTGTACACACTTACACGAGGTGCTGTGTGCTGCAATGCAGGCGGAAGTGGAGGGAAACTAGCAGTCTGTATGTTCTCACACACACACACACACACACACACACACACACACACACACACACACACACACACACACACACACACACACACACACACGCACGTTACACTATAGCTACCTGTCAATCTCTGCCCACAGGTCCCTCCCAACTGTGCCAAGATTGCTGAGACTATGAAGAAGAGAGAGGAGGTGAAGGAGGGAGAGCAGCTTTGTCCTGCTGTGATACACACACACACACACACACACACACACACACACACACACACACACACACACACAACACAAACACACACACACACACACACACACACACACAAAAGAAATCCGTCAGATGGTGTTTTACACTAATTCACACCATCTCATGTGTTGTTTTGAATCTGTTAATCAACTGTAACTTGTGAATTGTGTTTTGATTTAAGTTGTATTAAAGTGTCATTAATAGAAAGTATTGAGTCTTAAATCATTTAGTTCCACTTACCTGAGATGAGAGACGTGCTGCACAATCCTCTCTTGTTATTATCTGAATAAGAGAAACGTAATTTGATTTTCCAACAAATCAAACTGGAATCGTTAAATACATTTTTTTTCATATGTCAATAAGTTCTTCATGTACATTATATGAATAGTGACCAGAATCTATCAAACACACTATACCCAACAGTCATGGTGGCAACATTACCAGTAAACACAATAAACCAAGTCAGAACATTAACACAACATTAGTAAAATAATGACTAAAACAGCTATATTTAACGAGGACACTTCCCATGAGCCTTTGCACTCACCGTCCAATCAGAGCAACCGGATCACCAATCGGTACAATACCTCGAGATTCAATGAAAGAGCTGCTGCTTTCTAAACCAAGCAAATATATATTCATCATTCATTTATGCCACTTATTTCAGGAAACTTCATGGAAACTATAGTTTAAAAAAATATTTCAAGATGACAAAATTAAATCAAGACGCAAAGTTTTATCTAGCCACTAAAATTCAGCCACGAATATAAAGGTTTACCTGCAGTTACATGAAAAACTAAACCAGCCACATCCAAGAAATAACAGAAATCTTGTCATCAATCCAGCTTCAAGTGAATCTGGAAATCTGTTATGATTTAATCTGCAATGAGGAACCTGAAGCAGACTGAGAAACCTGCCACGTGTAATAGGAATTGTCTCTCATCTATATTTGACTTTAGCTGGTCACCTTGCTTGTCACTGCTTATAGGAATGATTTACTATATACTATATATATATATATATATATATAGACGATATACTATCACCAGTAATTTAAGCTGATCCATGACCTTTCAGTCACCAGAACCAAACCTTCTTCCCCTCCACCTTCTTCCTTGACGAGCACTTCACATGTTCAGTTTGGATGTTTGCACAAAGTGCTGAACGGGCTCCAGCTCTGAAAATGTCCCTTTTTGTTTGTATTTCAAGTTTAATCCATTTCGTAATGTCAGGATGGTCGAATTCTTTCAAGCTGTAACAGTGATTAAGAGCCGCGCAAACAAACACGCTGTGAATTTATTGACTTTATCATCACAGGCTTCTATCATCAATAACAAATGAATTATTCCCAACATTTGTACAGTAATTTTCTGCCGCGGGGACGTGGATAATAAATCACCAGCAGCACACAAAGGTCAACGATGTTACCTTTATGAAGAGCCGGGCGGCTACAAATCAAATGAAGCTGCATAATTTCACTCATTATACTTTCCCTCAGTTTGTAGCGTCGGCAAACCGCTGACAGTGTGATTGACACGTGTGAGTGACAGATGCTCCTCTGAACCACGTCAAGCTTCTGAGTTAACTTCAGATATCAAGTGTGTGATCAACTTGTACCATAGACCTGCAGACGTGTCTGACCTTCAGTAGACACTTTTGCAGCGTGACATGATTTTGCCGTAATTATAATGAGATTTGTTCATTCATTATGTAAAAAAAAGAAATTTGTATCAAAAGGACTATTTTACACTTTGGTTATTAATCATGTGACAGGTTAATTAATGAGCTTCATAGGTGCTTGTTACCTTTGCAGCTGTTTCCAGTCATGAAGAAAAGCTTCCACTGGGAACCTGGTGCTCACACTCCACTATAACCTGCGTGTGATTTAATTTGGTTTCCGCTTGTGCTCAAACTTTGCGCAAGTGTTAGATGAGTGTGTGAATAAAGCTGTGGAGGGTGGGATTGCATGAGCCGCCGTTTGGGACTCGTAAATCGAATGGGTGGGCGTGGCCGTGTATTTAATGTGCAGATGTGTGAACAGCATATATTTTACTTTTTCCGAGGGCTCTTGTAGTCGTGCGAGTGGAGCTGGAGCGCTCTGTCTCTGGGAAGGAAAGCTCAAGCAAAGTTTCCCCAGGAACCATCGCCAAAAAGAAGAGAACGATGGTCACGTGTTTAAGCAGAAATCAACATTATCAACCGACCTTTAAAAACCTGATCTTTGTGTCCTGACCAGTGTCTTCGATGGACGACACCATCTGTGCTCTGAAACCTCAGATGTTGAGAGCAGCATGAATGTAGATGTTGTTCAGAACACCCAGACAGACGTGAGTGTGTGTGTGTGTGTGTGTGTGTGTGTGTGTGTGTGTGTGTGTGTGTGTGTGTGTGTGTGTCTTGAAGGAGCACGAGCTAGATGCACAAGATTTAATTAAGGTCTCCACACTGAGTGAAGCATGTGGACTCTCACAGCGCTCTGGAAATCTTCCCCATCCTGCACACACACACACACACACACACACACACACACACACACACACACACACACACACACACACACACACACACACACACACACACACACACACACACACACACACACACACACACACACACACTGCAGCTGTCCTGCAGCATTCTGACGGTTATGGAGTATGCATACATAGTTCAATTTATGTTGTTGGGGAATAACACGTCATTATTTAGCACAACAAAGACACACATTTATCAACTCATCATTTATAGTTTAAAGAAATACACACTACACACGGAAATGCCTGTATTTGCTGGAAATGTAGTACAAGTATATATTCCAATTGTTACTGATGCTCAAATTACACTCACATGGGTCAGATATCACCGGCAGTAACTACGATGTGTAACTACACAGAGGAAGTAAATAGAGAAGTTTCCATGCTCGGATGTTGTTTTATAGAAACACATATTACCCAAAGAACAGAAGCATTTTGCTTTGATTCATGCAAGATATGATGTAATTAAATAAACCGACTATTTGGATTTAAAGAAAACTATTTCAGCAGGTTTATTCCTCAGGCAGAATCCATCTCCACTGAGCACAATTTAAAAATAAGAAAGCAGCGATGTATATATTTGTTCATTAGATCAGCCGGCCACCTACGAGCTTCTTCACAAACAGTTTGCAGATGTTGTAAATCAGTGTAAATATGCGTCGTTATGCTGTCGGTGTGTTGTTTTAAAAGTCAAAGGTGACAGAGAGAGAAGACATATTGCTGTGGCTGCGTGTCCACTGGGTGATCCACCAGTACGCTCCGTTTGTCAGGCGGAGACAGTGACGCAGCTTGTGTCAACACGATGAGGAGGTTTCCAGCTGTGACACGAACAAGACGCACGTGCACATCAGGAGCTCAACATCAGGCTGAGGCTGGAAAAACTCAAAACCCACGGATGGAAAGGTCGAGATCATTTATTTCACCACTTACATGTGACGTGCCAGAAGAATTAGTAATGTGCACACACAGTGATACTAGAAATGAATTTGATCCAACAAAACAGGACGTAGTATCTCAGTGTGTGTGTGTGTGTGTGTATGTGTGTGTGTGTGTGTGTGTGTGTGTGTGTGTGTGTGTGTGTGTGTGTGTGTGTGTGTGTGCGGGGGGTGAAGACCCAAGGGGAGTTTGAATATAACAGATATGAAACGGGGCATTAATTGAGCTTCAAACTAAAGGGAACAGAGGGAGCTGGGGGAAGGGGAATAGTTGGAGGGAAATATTGAGCGTGAGTGTGTGTGTGTGTGTGTGTGTGAGAGAGAGAGAGAGAGAGTGAGGAGAGAGAGAGAGAGAGAGAGAGAGAGAGAGAGAGAGAGAGAGAGAGAGAGAGAGAGAGAGAGAGAGAGAGAGAGTGACATGAGGAGGAAAAGGCGGGTTGAGCGAGAAACAAACGCAGAGACAGACAGATGCAGCGAGAGAGAAATAGAATCATGCTGAAGGGAATAACAGCAAGTGATGCTCATTAAAACTGATTATTAAAGCAGTAACACTGAAGAGCTGCATTCAGGCATAGCCACAGCATCCCCAATGTGTTTGCGAGTGTGTGTGTGTGTGTGTGTGTGTGTGTGTGTGTGTGTGTGTGTGTGTGTGTGTGTGTGTGTGTGTGTGTGTGTGTGTGTGTGTGTGTGCGTGTGCGTGTGCATCTGTTGTTACTACACACAGACAGCCACTGAAGTATTACGTTGGTAGAATACATGCAGTAAAAACACACAGCTCATTTTGGTAACTTAAACATTTACCATGTTCGTAGCTTGTTTCAGCCGAGTCGCTCTCGCTCTTGTGTCTGCGTTGTTATGCGTGAGTGAGCGACGCGGTCCCGTCAACAAGTGCACGTCAAAGTGCACGTTAGCAAGGAACTGGAGGCAGACGCCCCAGCCGCCTCAGAGCTCATCGTGGGGAGATTCAATGTCTGAAAGAATTATGTTACAAACGAATGGATTAGTTTGACGTAATCTGTGTAACTATCAGCGACGTCAAATTACATTAAGACCAATCAATGCCATCATTATGTCCATGTCAATGGAAGTCTGAGGGGATTAGCCTAGCGTAGCATGAATTCTAATATCGAATAGAGTACTGAAGAGTACTATTATGAATTATAACGTATGGAGAAGGGGAGAGATTTAATAAATGTGTACTTCTCACTCCTTTGAATGAATGAATGAATAAAGTCACTGTTGTTAGGATGCCTACATTTTTATTTTCCTTTTCATGGAAAATAAAAATGAGGGACCAGAAAGATCCAAGGAATTAAAGCAATTCCCAGCATCATGTCAACTTATATGCAGATGACACCTCAGTTACATAAAACCACAAACTGACATTTTCACATTTCTGTTTGCTGAAGAAAGACACAACTTTATTCTTTTCTTTTTGTTTACTTTGGGCAAGCTAGCACATCTCCTACTGCTTCCAGTCATAATGCTAAGCTAGGCTAATCATCTCCTGGCTCCGGCTCTGTATGCAATGCACCAACGTGAGAGTGCTGTCAATCATCTCCAATCAAGCAAGTGAGAAGGCGAATACAAACATTTGCTTCCTGCGGTGAAGTGAATCACAGGTTGGCTTCACATGGACCTGCGATATTTGCTTTGCATCCGTGGGCCTTAACTTGAGCCTGATTTGGGCTTATACACAAATCAGCCATTGAGAACACATCAGCTGTTTCAGTCTATCTGTTCCTCTGAGAGTAAAATACCTGTAAAGGAAAAACACTACATACCTTATTTATTAAAGCTCGTTAAAACCTTAGGATATTTATAGTCAAAGAACTGTTCTTTTCCAGGACATGAGCAGTGCAGCAGGAACAAGCCTCAAAGAAAAGCTACGGTAATACCAGCGGACAACAGTCTTCTCCAATCCCCGCAGCCCTAGATCATCGGCTGCGCCTCGCACCAGGGTCACTAAAATGAGGGTTTCTGTTTCCAACAGACAACAAAATATTGCTTTCTCTGAAATGTAAAAATAATAAATGTTTCTCAGAGGGTTTAGGCTATATTCAGTGCCCAGAATTCATTACTTTGATCAAATAAGGGCTTGTTTTTTGTTGTTGGTTTTTCTTTTCTTACTGTAGTTAATAAGAGAGAATGCAGCCGTTTGGACAGGACAAGTCACGTCTGGTTTGAGGATCAACTCCACTTGTTCGTATGAGGTAGATATGGACGTGACCACCTCACTTACATCACCCACTCACAGACAAGCAAGGTTTCTAATCTACAGGCTTTATTAAAAAAAAAAGGATTTTTTACTGCATGAGTTATAATAACTAAGTATCCCTGAGCTCAGACAGCAACAATAGATGAAGTCACTGATGACGTGAGCAGCTTAGAGGAGCAGATGTCTTAGGAAACCTTGACAGTGTGGGTGACAGAATTAAACAGATTAATTTTCAGTGTATTATCATCCACGGCTGCCATGTGGATGATTATTTCAACATTAAGTATCTCTCAGTATATAATATGTCTTGTTTTTAATTCTTGTCCCCATTTACCAAAAGTGGTCGAACCCCTCAGATGGTCCGAATGTACCCAAACCCCAAATGAGATGTTTGATTATTGTGTATTTTGTATTATTGTCTCTGTTACCACATCCCAGTGCCACGGGGCCCTGACACAGCGGAGGCTTGGTTTCATCAGTGGCCAAAATAAACAGTTGTGTACGTTCACTTTCTTTATATTTTATTCAAATTCATATGCATACGTGCACATGAACATACACACATTTAAGAGTCTGTCTTTGCAAAAGGTTTAGTTTTAGTTTAGTTTTTCCAACACTGGCCTTGTCATGACGATCTTCTTAGTCTAATTAGTTAGATAATAACCATTTTTTTAATAAAACATTTAATTGATGCAACAGATTTTATTACATACAACATTAAATACTGAAGGTTTCAGTCTGAGCTGCATTTTAGCTGTGAGCCACTTTCATATCTCACCTGAGAGTCTGTATTTCTGTCCTTTCACTTTGAGGATTTGGGTAAAACAAATCACATGTAAATATTAATAATGAAATAATAATGTATCTTATTTATACAGGACTATTCAAGCATATGCACAAAGGGCTTTCCAAGTGAAGTAGCATTTATATCAAACATATAAGGATATGACTGTACAACGATGTTCTACATCAAATAAATATATATTTTATTTATTTTCCATTGAAGGCACTTATAAACCTATTAATAACAATCATGTTAAGAAAACAAACATGTCGGAGCAACGATCACAGCTGCTGCTGGTGCTGCTGGTGCTGCTGCTGCTGCTGCTGCTGCTGCTGCTGCTGCTGCTGCTGCTGCTGCTGCTGCTGCTGCTGCTGTGCTGCTGCTGCTGCTGCTGCTGCTGCTGCTGCTGGTGCTGCTGCTGCTGCTGCGTGCTGCTGCTGCTGCTGGTGCTGTGCTGGCTGCTGGTGCTGCTGCTGCTGCTGCGTGCTGCTGCTGCTGCTGCTGGTGCTGCTGGTGCTGCTGCTGCTGCTGCTGTGCTGGTGCTGCTGCTGCTGCTGCTGGCTGCTGCTGCTGCTGCTGGTGCTGCTGCTGGTGCTGCTGGTGCTGCTGCTGCTGCTGCTGCTGCTGCTGTGCTGCTGCTGGTGCTGCTGTGCTGCTGGTGCTGCTGTGCTGCTGGCTGCTGTGTGCTGCTGGGCTGCTGCTGCTCGCTTGCTGCTGCTGTGCTGCTGTGGTGGCTGCTGCTGGTGCTGCTGCTGCTTGCTGCTGCTGTGCTGCTGCTGGCTGCTGCTGTGCTGTGCTGCTGGTGCTGGTGCTGCTGCGTGGGCTGCGTGCTGCTGCTGCTGCTGCTGCTGCTGCTGTGCTGCTGCGCTGTGTGCTGTGTGCTGTGTGCTGGTGCTGTGCTTGTGCTGCTGCTGCTGCTGCTGCTGCTGCTGCTGCTGCTGCTGCTGCTGCTGGTGGTTGCTGCTGGTGCTGCCTGCTGCTGTGCTGCTGCTGTGCTGCTGCTGCTGTGCTGCTGCTGTGCTGGTGCTGCTGTGCTGCTGCTGCTGTGCTGCTGCTGGCTGCTGCTGCTGCTGCTGCTGCTGCTGCTGCTGCTGCTGCTGTGCTGCTGCTGCTGCTGCTGCGTGTGGTGCTGCTGCTGCTGCTGTGCTGCGTGCTGCTTGCTGTGGCTGCTGCTGCTGCTGTGCTGCTTGCTGCTGGCTGTGCTGCTGCTGCTGCGTGCTTGCTGGTGCTGCTGCTGCTGCTGCTGCTTGCTGTGCTGTGCTGCTGCGTGCTGCTGCTGGTGCTGCTGTGGCTGCTGCTGCTGTGGTGCTGCTGCTGCTGCTGTGTGCTGTGTGCTGCTGCTGTGCTGTGCTGGTGCTGTGTGTGTGCTGCTGTGCTGCTGCTGCTGCTGCTGTGCTGCTGTGCTGCTGCTGTGTGTGTGTGCTGCTGCTGCGTGGTGGTGCTGCTGGTGTGTGCTGTGCTGCTGCTGTGCTGGCTGCTGTGTGCTGCTGCTGGTGCTGCTGCTGCTGCTGGTGCTGTGGTGCTGGTGGTGCTGCTGTGTGGTGCTGGTGCTGCTGCTGGTGCTGTGCTGGCTGCTGTGGCTGCTGCTGCGGTGTGCTGTGCTGGCTGGTGCTGTGCTGCTGCTGCTGCTGTGGCTGCTGTGCTGCTGCTGCTGTGGTTGCTGTGGGTGCTGTGCTGCTGTGGTGCTGGTGCTGGTGCTGCTGTGCTGCTGCTGGTGCTGGTGCTGGTGCTGGTGCTGGTGCTGCTGCTGCTGGTGCTGGTGGTGGTGCTGCTGCTGCTGCTGGTGGTGTCGCCGCCTGCAGCTACAAAGCTGGAGAACAGATGTTGAGCTGTCGTGATGTTACATCTCTACACCTGTGAAGTTGAACATAAACCCCACTCTTTATCATGTGGTCTGTACCTTTATGTGTGTACTGTGTGTGTAATTAATGCAGTTGGATAAATGATCACAACGACTGAATAGATGTGTGTACTAATACTGCATCAGTAAACAGGGTTCAGTTCAAATCTAATTAAAAATACACTTGAAGAAAGAACAGCTCCATCCACCTGAGGTGCATGTATAATTCTCTACCCACGGAAAAAAGTGACAGGAGGCGAAACAAGAGAGAAACACGTTAACTGTCATATGAAACGATACCGTGTCACATGTAACATGCGTGTGTTTGAGGCCGCAGGTCACCTCCAGTAGCTTTTGATTAGTATGTGATGTCTACACTCATTTATTAACGACCTAAAATATCAGCAGCATATCATTATTCATCAGCAGTTCATCAATAATCCTCTTCCCTCTTCATATAAGCTCATTTACTCTTCGTGTTCTATTTGCTCCCTCCCTCCTCTTCGCTCCTTCTCTTCTGTTTGACCCTGTGCTCCTGTTTGAATCCTCAGTGATGGCTGTTAACTCGGACAAGCCCTCGCAGCGCACGGGGAATTGATGGGGAGCTTATGCTATTTGCTGTTATGTTATTGGCTCGGACGCAGAAGTGGTGCGTGCGCTGTTCAGGATCAAATCCAGAGTCACGGAAGAGAGGAGAGAACGGCTTCCAAAAGGAGAAGGGAATCGAAATCACACGTTTGCACTTGAGTTCGGTGACTAATTAAAGAACGTGTTTAGTTTTATAACCACTGAGAAGACTCGGGGACGTCTGGAAGGACATTTAGAGTTTCCAGAGGAGGAATACAAACTGATTTCAGATACATATTCCTTTCACATATGCAGCAGGAGGATGACAGAAACATTCAGACGATCGAGGGCTGGAGGACATGATGTATAACAAAGCTCTTCAATGTCTTTCCAACTTGAGATCTCTGTCTGCGTCTTCTACATATGCGGCTCCTCTTTGTCGTCCTGACATATTAATATTCTTTTAGTTTCGCTTCCGTCTTGTGTTAGAAACATTAAAAGTTTAATGTTCTCTTGTAGGCTGGCAGGCAGAGGACGTCCTGAGCACAGACGTTACCGTTTACCTCTAGTTTGCCCTTTACCAATAACCATGTGCTGTATTTGGATGATGAAATATTCCTTCACAGCCTTTTTGAACTCTGTTCCTGTGATAATCCTCCTACACACCAGGTTCACATCCTCCCTGACTGCAGTGACACCACCACTCTGCCTGGACGTCACATTACTCTGACCTTTTAATAACGTGATTCAAGAAGGGGCGTTTATTTTACATTTCACCATATTTTCCCACAAAATAATTCATGAATGTTGATGAAAAATGTTTTAATGACATATTTAGGAGGCTGATATCTATGAGTGTGTGACATTTGTTGCAGCTTCACTAAAGTGAAGGCGACCGTTGGGCCTTGGCGGCTCTGCTGACAGTTATTCTCGTAAAATCGGCCAAAAAGTTGGTTTAACCAGGTGCAGATGCATTTTATATTATAATCCAGCCCTCTCTCTCTTTCTCATTCACACACTCTTATGTACACACACACACACAAACACACACACACACACACACACACACACACACACACACACACACACACACGCCACATACTTTGCGAGAATCAAATCTGTGCACTATACACCTGGAAATAAAACGATGCAAATAGCAACAAAAGCTTTTTGTGCAGCGCTGAGAACAATAAAGGGAATCGAAAGCAGGAATTCCATGCACCCCCCCCCCCCACACACACTCCCCCCTTCCCCTTCCCCATCCCTCTCATCTGTCCATCCCCTCTCCTCCTTTTCTCTTTCCCTCCTCCATCCCCATCTCAGCTCAAAAGGTTAGTAAATGTCAGATGGGAGTTGTCATCATCTTCAATGGCGTCATCTTTCTTCATAGAAACACTGTCCGTCCGCGTGTGCACGTCCGTGTGAGGAAGTTGAAGGGGACACAATTGAACGGAATGAAAGGGAACAGGATATTGAAAATGGGAAATTACTGCTCGCTACAAAGCGCAGACGCACACACCACACACACGCGCACACACGCACGCACCTCATTCATGCACATGAGAGAATGGCTTGAAATGCAGCTGAGGAGGAGCAGTGTACACTTCACGCCTCGCACTTTGTCTTCCCCCCACTACTCTCTCTCGTTTCGCCTCCTGTCACTTCCTCGCGTGTTCATCACGAAGACGACGCAAACTTCAGTGAACGACTTAGCTCAGTGCAGCTGCTTGTGACTTTTCCAGTTCCCACACGCGCACGGTTTTATCTCCTCCGTCTCGCTGCCGCGTCTCATCACCGGCTGCATTCGCCTCTCTATATTTTATCACTAATAGAAGGAGCAGGCCTTTGTGGTGATGACAAATCCCCACACTCAGACAGTTTTACAGCCCCTAAAGAGCCCCATGACAAACGACTGGGCTGTAAACCTAATATTCTAATGCTGCGTGTTATTGTAATGGTGCTTGTGTGTGTGTGTGTGGTGTGTGAGTGTACGTGTGCATGAGTGAATATTTAGGAGATGTTAAGTATTGCTTATCTCCGCCAATTATAAAAGTGCTTTAGCATCAAAAGCAAATCTGAGTCCAGACACACAAGCCCACTCACAGAGAGGTTTATATACTGATGATGCAGTGTGTCTGTTTCACTGTCATATGCACATGTTCAATGATACAGTAATAAACACACATGAATGTACACACAACGGCCTCACACGTGTACACAACTCTGTGTCTCACTGAGGGGGGAAACGGTTACGTTGACTATTTTGCTAGAAAAGAGAAAGAAGAAACCCTGTGATATTAAATCCTCCTTAAAAATGAAGCCGAATTCTATAGATCGCCCACTGGTGGCTGTCAGCAGTACAGGTCGTAAACCACGCCTCCTCCATGTTAATGCTGGGACATGGAGCAAATTAAAGAGTCACAGCATATGAAATCCTAAAGATAGTTTTATCAGAATGTTTTCTTTGGGTTGTACCACGGCACCGTGAACTAAGTCTCAAATTGAACGCAGCATAAATTTTTCATTTTGGGGTTTAATACCCACTTTCCTAAAATGTGTCCACTCACGATTTGTCAGTTTGACATATTATTGCTTTACATTGAGACTCAGATCGGTTCTGTCATTCACGTCATAAATCATGAGCAGAGTACTTCATCGATAAGGCCCCCCCCCCCCCCCTCACACACACACACACACACACACTGTCCCCCCCACTCGTCCACTCTTACACTGTATATGTCTCACACCTTTTCTTTCCTTACTCGTCCATAATCCCCTAATGGCTGCACGCTGTTATTTCCCCGAGGGCCGGTGAGCCGGGCACCGCTGCGGGTATGCATTAAATTCAAGAGTTGTTGACGCACGCTCAACCAAAAGCAATAACCTGCGCGGGGTCATTTTCCCCCCCCTTTCCTCTCATTTTCCAGAGGTCGATCTGAATTGCCTTTCAGTGCCGGTGTGATTATGCTCTGTTTAACATGGGAATTATGAGAATTACACACATTACCACGGTGCAGCGTTCCTCCACAAGATTAAAAACAGCTGCTCCGGGAGGGAGGAAGACACAAAGGACGGAAACACCCGGAGTGACGGACGAGCTTTACAGTTTTAATAATAATACGTAGTCCTGGAACTTTCTCGCGGGTGAGTTACAGATTGAGGACGGTGATCATCAATCCTGTGTGTTTGTTCAATGTGACAGCTGGCGATTTCAAAAAACCTTAAAAGTCCTAAAAACCCAACAGGCAACGTGTTCAAATTTATTCTCGTTGCCTGGAGTCTTCTGTTGGAGGAATTTATTTACTACTAACAAGGTGCTAACCTCCTTCTCCTGACCCCCTGCTGCCTCCTGCCGAACACTCCCAACACACGAGACGAGGAAACAAGCTGAATTGTCTGTGTACGACTACATTTGACAATTTGCAGCTTTAATCTGTGACTTGTTCTTTGTACAGTATCATCAATAAACATGGGGGAAAACCAACACTGACTGTTTTGTGAAAGTGCCTGGAGAAGCTCCCTCAGCCAGAGGGGGAATCCCCCGGTAACATCACCCTGAAAGGCAGACGTCATGGCCCCTCTGGGCGCCGCCTTCCGCCGGGAGCTTACCACGGGGCGGCTGAATTAAATGACTGGTGCAAACGGCTGTAAAATCCTCCCTCCTCTCAATCTGATCCGGACTTATTGAATTATCAGAGTCAGAAGAGAAGCGTTTTCAAGCCACTGGCACGAGACAGTTCATTAAAGAGCCCGTCGCCGCCTTGTTACCCCAGCACCGCCCGGGGATCGATGTGCAATGGGCTTTTTGGTTTATGGCGACGGAGGAAAATAGGGAGGGAGACGCTGACAAACTAATTGAGCGTCTCCAATTATCATCGTGATCGCCTCGTGGTCGGCAAGATGGCGAGCCGGCAGACACAGAGATCCTCCCTGTGAACAATTATAGGTGTGTTCCCCCGCTCAGCACCGTCAGCTGGACAGGACGGAGCATAATTGTTTCCGGCAGATGCTCCCGCAGACGACTTTGTGACAAGAGCAATGTTCGGAGGCTCCTCACCTCTCGTCAGCAGAAAAGCGAATTCCTTTATTCATCCCTCTTCTCCTCGCGTCTATTGACACCTGATAGACTTTATGTGTTGGTGTAATTGAATTATAGCGTCCACACAAAAAGACCTCGTGGCTGTTCAGCGTCTCACACACAGTAATTACAACCCAATCTGTGGTGTTGTGCCTGTTTTTAATTATCTGTAATTGCTCCTCTCTCTTTCCATCAATCCCGCCTTTTCTTCTTCTTCCTCTTCTTCTCCATCCGAGCCTGTCGCTCCTCCTCGCACACTGCATGTGAAGAATTAGGCGCACTAACGCAGGCCCTAATTGGCTGTCACTATGTGCTCGAAAATGTGAAGCCACTTCCCAGATATAATCATGTTTACACGCGAGCGCCGGGTGCCAGACTGCTGGGCTTGTCTCCGTCGAGCTTGTTTAGGGAGTAATTTACTGTAAAATTGCCGATGATAGTCCGTCACACAGGGAGAGGGAGAGAGGAACCAGCTCAGCGTAAAATGGGCGCTGGTGAGATACGACGACTTCCTCGGCGCGCAGGTTATTTATTTATTTATCCGATTCTCTTCCTCGCGGATGATTTCCACGCGTTTGTGGAACTTTAATATCAATGGAAACGTGCCTCGTTATCACCAAATCATCTTAACCGCCTTTAATGAAGGGAAAATAGACTTTAACAGTTTATCATGACATTAATGCACGAGATGGATTACGGGACGTCCGGGCGACATAATCACTTTGCTGGTAGATTTGTTTACATGCGTTTTTCTTTCCGCTTCAATTTATCAGACTAATTGGACGAGAGATAAAACGCTGCCATTTGAGAGAATAACAAATCAAGATGCATCTTCAAAAGGAAAAGAGAAAGACAAACACACGGGCTCATAATTCATCCGTCACCGCACCTCCTCTCAGCTTTAAACACCTCGATGGCAGAGCGATCAAATGTTACTTCAAATAAAGCCGTCACGCTCTGTCCTGTACTTTGCAGGTGCGGTTTTCCATAAGTGTCAGGACTTCAGATTAAAAGCGTCTTCATTCGGAAGCACGGTGACTGGAGGGCAGCGCCCCCACCAGCACATTCCTTATTTACCGGCCCTGTTAATTCCCCTTCCCGGCACAGCGAGGGTTGGGGGCCACTCGAGAAGTCTGCACACTGTGAAGTAGACCTGACATTTCTCTTCTCTAATTGTGTTTTCTTCTCCCTTTGCTGGATTTCCATCTGTGTGTGTGTGTGTTTGTTAGTTTCTGTTTGTGTGCGTGACTGCGCCACAAAAACTGTACATCAAAATAAGTGTGTGTCCGCGAGTGCACATGCGTGTGCACGTGCGCGGGGATACTTATTCATCTCTCTGTGTGTGCACAGCAACAGTGTGTATGTTTTTTGCCAATTAGGCACTCAATGACAGGACATGTGGCGAGGCGGCGAGCCGGACTATTCATGGATCAGCAGTTATGGGAGGAAATTTGAAAATACCAACTGGACACACACACACACACACACACACACACACGCACACACACACACACACACACACACACACACACACACACACACACGCACACACACACACACACACACACACACACACACACACACACACACACACACACACAGTCATTTTGAAAGCTGTGATCTGAGTGGCTCAGACGACCGTGTGCTGTCATGTGTTGACACTGTTGCTCGTGTCAAATTCATTTGTTTCTTAGGATTTGCTCAATTTCTTCTGACCAGCGATTTCAAACAAAGGTTTTTCATTCACTGTGTCATTTCAAATCTTCCTTTCAAAAGCACAGGCTGTCAACAAAGATGGACGACGCGTCTCCACTTCCCCCACGGCGTACAACAGTGAAGCTCATGGATACAGGTGCCACCATCTTGCGTTCTGACGCCAGAATCTGTGCCATGTGATCATAGTGTGGAGCTGGAGATCCTGTCAATCATGTATGAAAGGTGCTGTTTTATAAAGTTTGATATTTCACTGTAATATTATTATTATTATGACGTTTCACCCACAGACTGTATCAGAATCGGGTTTTATTGCCAAGCCGGTTTACACACACAAGGAATTTGCTGTGGTGTATTTTATGCAAGTATAACTTTGATAAATAGAAAAATAGAAAACAAAATTGAATATTAAAAATACTACAAGCACCAGGGGAGGGATTGTGCAACACAAACCCACCGAGGTGGCCGTCCAAGGAGAATTCAAAAAGCATCTTTCAGAAAAATGGATTCAACGTGAAATTTGACTTTCTTGTTTGGTCTATGTCCCATTCACTAACATGGAGGAGGTGTGGCCTCTGACCTAAACTACAGCCAGCCACCAGGGGGCGATCAAAAGGATTTGGCTTCACTTTTGCGGAGCTGTCGCGTCTAACCCCTCTTCATCATAGACTGTATATAAAGTGAATAAATGGTCGTCCCTCTTGTCTTGAATAAATGATAAACAGATTAAAGAGTCACAGAAAAGAAAAAAACAAAGGTGTGGGTGAAGGAAATGAGAGAGGAGAGAGGAAGAGCAGAAAGAGGACGAGTGGGTTGAGTGGAATAATGACGACTCCTCTTCAGCTCCACAGCAGAACGGGTTTCACTCTCAGTATTCTCTCTCTCATTCGTGTCGGATATGAAACGACTGATCCAGGCCTGAGTGGATTCTGTTGTAGCGGTCACCCACTGGATCCAGTCACCTCTCCCTCCATCAGTCATCTCAGCCCCCCCCCCCCCCCCCCCCGCTCCTGAAGCGCTGCCATATGGCGTCTCTACCTCTTCTCTCCTCTCACTCCGCTTCTCCCTTTGCGTTAAACGTTTCACCTCTTCCCTCGTGTGGTTTCTCTGTCTCAGTCCTTTTGTCTCCTCGCCGCTCTCTTCTCTTTCCTCCCTACGGCTCCAAACACACAGTTACATATACGCCGACTAACCCGCCGCCCAGCTTGACCTTCTGCTGCAGAACTTCCATATGTGCACGAGATGGCTCTGACAGTGGGAAACAACAACATGCATCTTCATCTCCCTCCCTCCCTCCTCTTCCTGCTTGCTCGTCGGCCTCGGCTTTATTCGTTCCTTTTCATCCGTCTCAGCAGCAGAGCCCCAAAAAAAAGCAAATCAGAAAACTACTGCATCACAGGGATTTAGTTTTATTGTGATTGTTGTGTGTGCAAACATTATTCCACGGTCAGTAAAGGACTTGATATGTTTATACGCTAAGTGGGGGTGAGCTGCTGGATCCTATGAATTGAATTTTCAGGAAACACAAATCCTTCAGCGCAGTGTTCCCGGTGAAATCACCTCTTGATTTAGATGCAGACGTTCAGTAGAAACTACAGCGTGCCCTTTAAGTAGCGAGGCAGCGATGGATCAGGGCAACCGCTCAGACGACACCCCATCGGTCCAGTGACAGATGCTCTCTGGGTGAATCCTGTACTGGCTTTCACATTCTGCCAAGTTTTGGGGGACCCAGTCCAGGAGAGGTGGGGGGAATTAAGTAAATTCAATGTCTCTGTGTTTGTGAAATTGAATCTTGCACAAATGAGGAGTTTTTGATTTTACTAATAAAGAATCTCTGAATCTTTTTGTTGAACTAATTGAATCTTGATAAATAAGTAACATCCAGCGCAGAAGGATCCACACACTGGTTTGCTTTGCCCTCAGCCTCTGTGCAGGTTTCAGTCCGGAGTCTGTGCTGCTCTTCCATCTTGTGAAGTCTGGTTCTTTTCCTCTCATGTTTTGGATCATTATGTTTCTGCAGGTTGAACCTCTGACCAACAGCCTGTCTCCCTTCATTACTCGTCTTCTCCCTGCTTCCTGCGGTACAGTGTTGTCCTAGTTACTCATCAGAGGGTGCAGTTACACAATTGTACTGACGCTGTCATTGTACAGACAGAGGGTTTGTGAGTAATGATCAAAATGGGGATGTTTGCATTGACCTTAAGGCTTCATATATGTACATTTCTGCATTTCTGCATTGTCTGTTCTCCAATTGCATGAAGGACAGACAGAAGGCTCTCAGGGACAAACCAAGCAATTTGTATTTGTAGCTAATGCTTTGCACGTGTGTCATATTTTATTTTTTTATTGTGCGTGTTTTGCATAGAGGCAGCAGTTCCCTTAGGGAGAACAGCAATTATATACAATGTTTTCATGCTCTAATGTTCAGAAAACATCACTTTCCACAGACTGTCCATTGCTGCAGCTCCTCTTTTCAGCCTCTGTCTGAAACACTTGGTTTCAGCTCCTGTCTCTTTAAGGTCCCCCTCCTGATGAACTCCAGTCTGCTCTGATTGGCCAGCGGGTCCACTCTGTTGTGATGGTCAACCACTTCTAGCGCTTGCAGGAAATTTCGGCCTCATCTCTCGCTTTACGTGGCGTTGTTACGGGGTCGTGCCAGACGAGCTTTTTTGTGAGTGAGAAGAGTTCCTGTCACTTCAGACTTTAGGGTTTTTAACACACAAAAACGATATAATACCTGCGTTAATGTTGTTTATACCGACAGTAAATAGGACTTTTATTGTGGAAACACTGGCTGCTGCCCTTAGTAACTACTACTTTTACTTCATGTGTCTGACTAAATGCACAAATGAATCACAAGCAAAGAATTATGAAACTATATTATTGGCCTAACGTTCAACGTACAATTTAAAAAGACATAATCTTTCCTTTACGTTCCATTATTCGTATAAGTCGCTGAGCGTCGGTGTTGCTGAGTGAACGGAGCTGGTGATTCTCTCTCTCTCTCCCTCGCCCCGAGTCACCTGACCAGTCCAGGCGTCTGTCCAAGCATCACACCTGCTGGATGCCACAAAACACATTAGTCTGGTGTGAGAGGCTCTCACCGCAGCCCTCCACTCCCCTCTGCTCCACTCCACTCTTCTTCTCTACTCTCATTTCCTCTCCCCTCCTCTCATCAACCAGCCTCTCCTGCTGTAGTTTGTTCTCTCTCTCGTTCAGCGGCTCTCTCAACTTCCCCTGCCCTCTCGTCTCTTCCCTCCGTCACTGCAGCTCTCAGGCCTGGTCTCGGTCTGGAGACTTGTTTTTGCTTTGACACGCCTCGGCCACATTTGGACTCAGTGACACAATCTCACCCATTTTCTGACCATTAGAGAGATAAAGATGCAATTCATTTGAACTAGACAACATTTATTTTCAACACCTTGAAGACGTCATGTATTTCAATCAAGGACGACGAAGTCTTGAACAGTGTCGTCCATATTTAGCAGAATTGAGGTTGGTCTTGGACGTGCATGCGGATTGATGGTCTCTCTCCACTCTGCCACTTTATAAGCGTCGTGCCTTGGGTGGGTTCAAACGTCTTCATCTTTCATTGTACACCAGGAGCTGTAGATAAAGACGTGTCTCCACTTCCTTCTATTGTACAAAAATGAAGCTGTTATGTCCCAGATACGAATGCGACCTTGGGCCAGAGTCTGCGAAATCTGGAAAGAGACCAGAATGAGAAAGATGGGCCTGATGGTTGTTTTGGGGATATTTCTGATCCTAGAGCCAAGTTATACAGTCAAGCTATATGTTGTTGGTTCCACTCCACCTCCCAGTCAAACTACAACTCCTTCGATCCCATTCTTTCCCATTCCACATACCGAAGTGTCCTTGGGCAACGTACTGAACCCCAAACTGCCCTTGATGGCTTTAACGTTCTCATAGAAAAAGAGCTGCTAATGGTAAAACCTGTGCTGGAAAGCATTTTGACTGCTCATCAAGACTAAAGCACTAAAAATAAATACAAACCATTTATCATTTACCAACCCTGATTCCTTTCCCTGCAGGTGGTGACCCCACTGGCTGACCTCAGGATGATGCATCCCCAGAAAGACCCAGTCCTCAGGTCTGTTTGAATTGTCCTTGGTCTGGTCTCTCTCCTGGGACCAGTTCACTTTGGGAGACCCTGTCAGGGGCTGTGACCCCCAACAACAGAAACCCCTCCACCACGGTAAAGATGGTGGTTAATGAAGTAATGTAATGGTGTCAAACGCCCGCGTATGAGATAGGAGTTGTCAAAAATAGCTAATCAGATATTTATTCAGGTCAGTGCATATTTAAGCTTTCTTATTTTTCCCGGCCGGCACTTTTATCACAAACCGTTATTCTTCACCTCTGCTGCAGCAAAACTGAACCAAATGGGTCTGAGTTTTATTGGGTAACCCCCCCCCCCCCCCCCACTTTACTAATTCACCAATGCTAGACTGGTTCACAAATATCCTTAAAATCTTTGGAATTAGTGTTATTATCAGTGGAAGGCTATGATCTATATTTCATCATAAGGGTTTTCAAAAGCGTACTTATCATTTTATGTCCCCTGCAGCCGACGGGGATATGTCTATTTATGTCAGCAGCTCTAAGCTTTAATGCGGCTGCTAAAATTTTAAGGGATCCTCGCTCACATTGTTTTTACATGGGCTGCGTTGAGCCGCGGCACCGATTTGTATTTTCCCTTTTCACACTGATTTACTCAATAGAGTTTTGTGAAAAAGCCCGAGGCTGGAATTACCACGTAACCATTGTGAAAAACACAACAAAACAAACAACTGTATCAGGGGGATGAATTCCTCAGATCGACTCCCACAGTTGAGAAGTCACTTTTTCTCAACTGTTTTCCTGCGGGGGAAACAACCTGCTGCCGCGCTGGTGTCACAGCAGCAGGAAACACACGTTTGCTCTGATTATCAATTACGTCTTCACACTGAACCCAAAACCTTCATCCGTCATTAAGGTTTTTCGCTACAGGTTCGATTTGCTCAGGTTCCACAGATCGTCTGAGCTGTTGAGGATCAATTGGATCACATGAAATTTGTGATTTCTTCTTTTAGATTTTCAAAATGTTCCCATTAAACTGGACCAGTAACATCCTGAAACATACTTTAGGAGATCGGGATCACTTTGCAGCTTCCTGATCAGAAGATTCAATTCTCCATGGTTTCTCAGGATCAGCTGAAACCAATGTTTTTTTCAAAAACTGAGACGACCACAAAATCATTCTCACGACTCAACTACATTTTATCTAAAAGCCTAAAACATCTTTTACATTTGACTGAAAGCTACATGAGTGAAAATTCGATGGTAAAATACTAAACGTGTGAAACCACCGACTCTGTTCACTCTGGATTTGCATCAGCATGTTTATCGGCTTCCAGGAGGAGGACACTTCAGACCACTCGAACAAGGTGATGCACTTTATTCCTCTGTTGACGAGTGTTGGCAGTAAATACAAGTTTTGTTTGGTTTGGGTTCAACTTGGTGAGGACATGCAGAACTCAGTCTGCAGAGCTGGTCCATCGTCTGTTCACAGTTCGGTGAAGCTCGACTCAGAAGCGAAGGATCAGTTGTCAGCGATTGTTGATTACGTCACTTACGATGATGATCCACCGTTTCTACTGAGCCCCGTTATCACGTCACCAAGCAGGTTGTGTGTTCGCTGATTCTTTTCTTTTTTTGTCAGCAGGATTACGCAAAAACTACTGAACAGATTTCCACTAAATTTGGTGGAAGGATGAGACATGAGTCAAAAAGAACCAATTACATTTCAGCGTGGATCTGCACAACGGCTTTTTAATCTTCAATATTGCCAGAATGGGATTTTTTGGGGTCACTTTCACTAATTTCCAATTAAATAATGAGTGGATCTTGATGAATGTTGGGCCTTGGTGGAGGTTTGTGTACTATGGGACCATGCTAGTTCTAAATTATTATTTATTACATTTTATTATTAATATTGAATGTTTGCTAGTCCAAATATATCAAACTTTACCACCGCACGTCCTTGGGACCCCAGCAACACACTTTTGAGATAATTACATTCATAAAGAGATTAAAGATTTTTATTCCACATCACTGAGGTTTCAGTCGTTCCAGCTCCAACAGATACGTCTCTATCTGATCGCTTCACATTCTTTTCAGTCGTCGCTTTTAGTCAAATTTTTCCAGTTAAAACCTTCAGTCATATCATTTCAATAATTGAATAAAATATTTTTTTAACCAGGACTTTCCTATTTGGATTAAGTAGGGCATGATAAATTAGGGATGCCAAATCTAAAAGGCTACATCTATTATATCAATGTGCAAGATGTATAATTAATCACCATTTAATTATATATTGTTGGATCACATCAGAATCGGTTCAGACTCTGAATCAGCAAATAATCAATATTTAAGGAATCGGGGTTCAGGGCTAAAAGACTCGACTGGGACATTTCCCGTCGAGTCAGCGGCAGTGATGCAAGAAGACGACATCGGAGGCAAAAAGACGAAAAACGTCCAGACAGTTGTGTCCAGACACCTTGTGGAGTTTCACGTGTGAACAACACAGCAGCAGGTTTACATCTACATGTGTGACACCTCTTTTTCATCTTGGGATATTTGTATTAACTTTTTCCAGTTTTTCGTCAGTCATCAACACGTCCACTTGCTCGCTGGGAATCTCAAACTCTCACATGGGCTCACTCAGACATTCTGCAGCCGCCAGGAAGAACTCCGGAGAATGTCTGGAGCCACGAACTCGGACATTTGTGTACGGCCCCTCCAGAAAAATCCAGAATTCAGTGCACGTCTGAAAGCAGCACAAGAGTCCTACAGGGTGGAGGTAGTTACAGTACATCAGTGCTTCAATGTCAACAATAGAAAAGTATTAATTATTAATATGTATATAATTACTTTCTTCAATATTTTAACTTCTGTCAGTTATGGTCAGCTGCAGGTCTTTAACTTCACATGTAGATACATACAGTAAATACAATTCAACCCCAAACTGCAGGAGGAAGAACATTTGTTTTATTTTCTCTGGCGTTTTGTGTGGTTTGAGTGACAGGGGCTGAAGGGGGGGGGGGCGCCGCAGGGAGGAGGTGTCACATCATCTGAGAGGACGTGTTGGCAGGCATGTGTCTGCATTTGACTGAGTGAGTGTGTGACCTGAGGAGCGGGTCAGTTTGGGTAGAGGTCAAAGGTCAGCGGGTGTTCTCTTCACTTGTCTAGATGTCAGTCTGACTCTCTGTTGGTCCGGAGTCGATCTGCCTCCGTGCCCATCTGGCTGCAGAGAGAGGGCACGGGGGCAAAAGTGTGTTTGGCAGCAGGAACCTATAGAGAGAGTGTGTGTTTGTGTGTGTGTGTGTTTATGTGTGTGTGTGTTTGTGCTCATTTTCATAGAGCTGAAAATATAATGCTGCCTCAGACCCAACTGTCAGCTTTCTCTTGACATTGAGAGGAGAGGAGAGGAGGAGAGGAGGAGGGTAGAGGAGATATAGAATATATGAGAGGAGGAGAAGAGAGGAGAGGAAGAGGAGAGGAGAGGAGAGGAGGAGAGAAGAGGAGATGTAGAATATATGAGAGGAGGAGAATAGAGGAGGAGAGGAAGAGGAGAGGAGAGGAGGAGAGAAGAGGAGATATAGAATATATGAGAGGAGGAGAGAAGAGGAGAGGAGATGAGATATAGATATGAGATGAGGAGGAGGAGGAGGAGGAGAGGAAGAGGAGATGTAGAATATATGAGAGGAGGAGGAGGAGGATAACAGTCCAGACACTGGGGAGAGGACACAGGAGAGTACACACACACACCACACACACTTTGTTTGCTCTGCTGTGACCTGCTGCAGACAATTATGTCTCTCTCACTCTGCCACAATCAAATTACTGCTGGAGGACAAGGCCTCTGGACGGACCCACTGCTGCGAGAACACACACACACACACACACACACACCACACACACACATTTCATACCACTCATACACACACAATTCATCGTATACACACATACATAACAAATATAATGTCACCACTAACACACAAAGACATGTTCTCTAAACTTACAAATATAAATATGTACTATAAATATATACTACAAAACATTTCTGATTTGAGAACTTATTTTTAAATAAGAAAGACCGTGAACTACAATTTTAGTAAGACTATGGGTCCGACCCCCGACCAATCACAGCTTGCTGATTGGCTGAGATAGTTAATGAGACCAACTTCATTTTTCCACCAGTAAAGAATTATTTGCATTTGTAATCATGATCTTTGACTGAAGGTTTGGATCCATGTCAGGTTAGAAGATGGTGCCTTTGTGTGTGTGTGTGTGTGTGTGTGTGTGTGTGTGTGTGTGTGTGTGTTTACAAAAAAACAACTAACATGGACTTTTGATCTCAGGACAAAGACAAACTCAGCTGGGAGTCTGAGGAGAAGAGAAACAGCAGCAGAGGCAGAGAGAACACTGTGTTGAAGAGGAAGGACAGGAAGGAGAAACAAGTGGCGGGAAAGCAAGACACAAAGAAGAAATGAAGTCAGATGAAGCGGGAGAAGAAGAAGAAGAGGAGGAGGAGGAGGAGGAGGAAGAGAGGAGATGGTGTTGATGTTTGCTTGTTATTCCAGCGCTAATTTTCCCCCTGGAGCTCATTACAGTCTGGGAGAGAAACAAACCACAAAACCTTAAAAACCAACAGAGTGGAGAAACAGGAGGAGGACGAGGAAGAGGAGGAGGAGGAGGAGGAGGGTGAGAGAGAAAAGTAAAGAGGAAGAAGGACAGAGGAAGTAAAGAAGAAAAAGGAACAAAATCAAAGATGGAGAGACGACAGAAAGAATAAAGAAGAAGGTAAGAGAAGAGAGGCGATTAAAATGTTAGAGAGAAGAAGGGACGGAGTGAAAAGAGAAAATGATCTGGAGACCTCACACACAGACACACACACACACACACACACACGCTGTGAACACCGCCCACAGTTACACACTTGAACACACCTGGCGCTGTGTGTGTGTCTCTTTCAGAAGTTGTGCCAGCTTCGACAAAAAGAAGGAGCCAGGCCAGGCTGAAAGTAGGTTTAAGAAAAATAAAAGTCCCATTTAAATTTTATTGATTTCATCAGAGCAAAGAAATAAGAAAAAACAGTAGATAAATCGATTTGATTGATTGAGAAATCAAAGAATATCATCATCGTCTAAATATTCACATGTAATTTACAGTCAAGATATTAATAATCATAATCATAATCATAGTTATGATAATAATAATAAACAAATAAAAGTCCTCTTTAGCTGCAGGTTTTTCTATAGAAGTAGTAGATTCAGCTTTTTAGCCACAACTTGGTTTGACCCAAAACAAAAACAAGAAGCATGTTTTTAATCAGAAGAGCAGAACGGCAGCCTCAGATTTTCCACACAATCACTAGTAAGTTTCTCGTAGAATATTTTTTCTTTTATATAACACTGAAGTACGGAAGTACAGATATTATAGTCATCAACCAGATTCGGTTTTTCCAGTATTAGTATTATCATTATTATCATCATAATACCAGTAGAATAGAAACAGTGGCTTAGATTTTTCGATATATGTATATATCCATATACTGTGTAAATTTATGTATTTATATATTTATATATATAATAGAGTTTGTGGTTGTAAGTTGGTTTCAGTGTCCAAAAGTCCAATGTTGAAGAAAAGCGCGGAAGGACCCGCGCTGGGAGGCGAACGAGTACAGCAGCAGATAAAGTACAGACACGAGGAAGGAGAGGCGGTCGGGGCGTGGTGGGGGGGGTGGAGGGGCGGGGGGGGCGGAGGAGGGGGGGTAACACAGGCGTACAAAAGAATAAATAAAGGAAGAGAGAGAAATCTGCACTTGTGGGTAAACAGCATAGTCGAGAGAAGAGAGGAGGGGTGTGGCTGTGAAACGCAGCAGCGGGGATGGAGAGACAGACGGAGGGAGGGAGGGGGGGGGGGGTGGAGGTGTGGAGGAGGGATGGTCGGACAGAATGGAGGGAGGGAGGGGGGGTGGGGGGGGTGGAGGTGTGGAGGAGGATGGTCGGACAGAATGGAGGGAGGGAGGGAGGGGGGGGTGGGTGTGGAGGAGGGATGGTCGGACAGAATGGAGGGAGGGAGGGGGGGGTGGAGGGTGGAGGAGGGATGGTCGGACAGAATGGAGGTCGATTCCAACGTTTGTTTTGCTGCCAGAGAGACGATAAAAACACCGAAGTAGCAAAGTAGAGCAATACTCTGTGTGCGACTTCTATCAATACCGATATTAGTTTCATTAGATGCGGTCACAAGAGAGTCGTGGGGGGGGGGGGGGGGGGGGGGGGGGGGGGGGGGTATTGATTCTGAAATTCCTCTGGTTATCAACTCTTGTATATATCTAAATTCTCGGTCGGTCGGTTGGTTGGTCAACACTTTGGTTAGTTGTGGTTAAAGGTTAATACCAAACACATTGAGTCCTGTGGCCCCTGCGATACGATGGAGACCCTGAAGTCCAGGGTTTCCCCCCCGGCCTCTCAGGTGACCTTCAGACAGAGGAGAAGCTGTAGAGCTGATACATGGAGGGGTTTTATTGACTTTTCCAGTATTTAACCAAGACTGTGATCTTTTCTCTAACATTAAGTGTCACGACTGGATATAATTAACTATTTAAGGGTCAGGTCAAGTGGATATATCCTGCACAGTGGCCCCCACAACCCCGAGGGCCCCTAGAAGCCAAAGGTTTACTCCATATCATCCGTGTTATTATAATTTGATTAATACTGAATTCGTTAGAGATTTTTAGAAACACTGCTGTCCCCCGTCCTGTGGCCCTGCTCTTGTGGAACGTAAAATCGTTTTTTGTACAATTGTGTTTCACTAAATTGTTTGGATTTTATCTGAGACAAACTTTTAACATAGATTATTTAAGATAAGTTGTGTAAGGACACAGTCACACGTAGGCAGAAGTTGAATCCACGCTGCTTCGCCACAGGAAGCGAATGTTTTATTCGCCACCTGGACGGCGACCGACAGGTGAAAGTTCTCGTATTCAAACTCGTGTCCTTATTCATTGTAACAGAGCAACAAGCTTCACCATCAATACATCTGACAATTATTCTCTTAAATAGTCGATTGACTGTTCAGTGTTGAAGCCCAAGTGAAACATACTCAACAGTCAAAACGTGTTGAGTATTAACATATCACCCTGCAGGAGGTTAATCCGGCCCTGGGGGGGGGGGGGATCCATTCAATATTAATTCACCATTAACATTTGGTTTCTTGGTAAATGTCTCGGTGAATGTTTCCCCCGTCTGGGAAGCGTCACCTTTAGAAAGAGATTGTATGTAGGAAAAATCTGGGAAACTCTACTTGATTTATTATCTATTATTTGCACATGCATTTAAATGTCATATATTGGTTTTCATCAAGGACCGTAAAGACGTCAGCTGTTGTTTCGTACACTAAGTGTTTTCTGTGAGTCACAGCTGGACACCGCGGTCGACTATTCTTAGATTTGAAGACGTGTCTGATGCTCGCAGCTGGCAAGCAAATATTTACCATTACTGCCGGCGGCTGCTGTTAGGAACCGAGACATCTGAGTCGAAGACAAAAGGGACGAGACTGACAGGGAAGCAGAGGGAAGGAGCGGGACTATGTGCAAGAAGTTAGCAGGCGGATACAAGAATGGGAGAGGGACACTTCACTGTCTGGGAATCAGGAAAAGACAGCGATTTATATATAAGTATAAAACAAAGCTGACAGGGAGGTAAATGTTTCCTCAGCTCCTGATTTTGGGATCAGAGTTCAGCGTCGCCCCTTTAAAAAAAAAAAGTTCTAGCTTGGCTTTGTGGTGGAGGCTGATCCAGAATCAGTGCGATTTATATGTAAGAATATGTAAAACAAGAGGGAGATGATAGGAGCAGTTCTCCGAGAAACATTCTTCAAAGCTTCGATTGATGGAGATCGATGAATTAATGATTGAATGATGAATGTGGAGGGACGGAGGGGAGGGGGGGGGACGGGGGGGGTTACACTCGGGCTTTTAAAACACTCTGGAACATATAAATGATCAATTGCGTCTGTCAGCAGAGAATAAAAAAAGTTTTGGCTGTCCAAAGCTGCAGTCGAGCCACAGAGAAAAACAGAGGAAAAGGATGAATGACAGGACGGATGAAAGGAGGAGGGGAAGTGAAGAAGCTGGCTCCACCGTTCTCCTCTCGCGTTACCCTTGTTTAATCATTCTGTGTCATGCTCTTACATCGCTCTAACATCTCCCGTCCGTCCTCTTCCCTCCACCCTCCGCAGCGTCCCAAACAGAAGTCTCTTGTCACATCCTCCTCTTCTTTCTTCCTCCTTCTTCTCCTCCTTTAAGGCCATCTCATTCACGTCCGTTTTTTTCTCTTTCTCCATCCCCCACCTCCGTCGTAAATTCCCATCTTCCACCAGCTCCTCCTTCGTTTCCACCCCTTGCTCCTCCTCTTCCTCTCCGGTTTCCTCTACACGGGAAACACCAGGAAGCCGGAGAAGGTGGAGTATTTCCATCCTCCCATGAGGTTTCCTCTCTCCAGTTTGAGGTAGGCCCGGTCTCCCTTCTCCATCTGGATCAGCACGCCGTTGCTGGCCGCCTCGCGCGTCACATCCTGGTCGCCCGCGAACGCCGAGATCACCGGCCAGCCGTTGTGCATCAGGCTCACCTGGAGGAGGCGGAAGAGGAGAGAGTTTAAAAAATGAGGAGCAGGAAAAAAACAGAGGATCAAACACACGAGCATGGAAGTGGAGAGACGACTAGCACAAAACACAGTCGAGCCATTTTCAGACATGAGAAACTTTGCCTCCCGCTCACTTGCAATCTGTGCGAGTGAGGAGGGGGCATGAGACATTTGCTTCCTGCGGAGATGCAAATCGCAGCCTGGCTTCACGGGGAGTTCAACTTTCAGTGAACTTTGACCCCTGATACTCGTCACATTCATGTTTGCCCTTAATTCTGCTGCAGAGATCAGATGTTTTTGATAACATCACATCGACCTTAGCGACCAAAAGCTCTCTCGACATCTTCCTCTGTGTCTTCTACGTGTGTGGCTTTTTAAATCCTGAGATATTTTATTTCAGGTTGGCGTCTGTCGGGTGTTAGAAACGTCATCAACACGCCCACTCGCTCGCTGCGAGTCCTCCAGAGGATCTCGTGCTCACTTGGAAGTTCTCTGGGGTTTTAACCCGGAACGCTGGCCGGAGAAAGTCCAGAGAAGGTCCAGAGCCTCTCACTCGGACCGGTGGGATCTCACATACAGAACATTCAGGAGATTATCTGGAGTTTAGTGCATGTCTGAATAGTCGGCACCATGAAGATGCTTTCATGAAGATTCAGATCGTCATGATTTCCCCTAATTGAGCTGAACGATTTTAAAGAATCCCTTTAAACAATGAGAGGAGCTTACAACAGAATATTAGATTTGCAGTCAGAGCACTTCACAGTTTTTCAAATACCACTTGGAGAAGATTTAACAAAGACGTTTTACACATGGAGAGTTACAGCAGAGCCACACTGTGTCTGACTCAACAAATGTTTCAATAGGGAATAACATCTCCTTCTTACAAAGAGACGTGGCTGTCAGTGACGTGTCCCCCCCCTTCCCCGGCCAGCCGACGCACGCACGCACACACACACACACACACACACACACACACACACACACACACACACACACACACGCACAGCAGCTTTCATCATTTCTCTTTTGAGCAACAGCAGAAACTCAGGCGCTCCTCCCCTGGATTTGTTTCCCCCCAACGCCCCACTAAAATAATGTTTTTTATTCTACCCCCGGTGCCGATGTGCTACTAAAACAAACTGAATTGAATTTTAGAGAAGTGTCTGTTTATGCAGGATCACACTTTATAAAGCCCGTGAAAACCCCTGTGAGCAAACCCACGGATTCTAAAAGAGGCACAACAAAGGGTGTGTGTTCGAAAGCGTTTGTAGAGGTGGTTGAACGGTTAGAACACAACGACTACGTGGCACAAGACGGTTAAAGAGTGGAAACAAGAAGAATTTACAAGGAGTCGAGGAGCTGGCAAATATGTTATGTGTGAAGAATAATACACTGACGAGGTTTAAGCGTTTAAAAGAAACACAAATCCCATCTGGAATGCAGAGAGAGGTAATAAACGATTACTGTCCCGACGTGTAAAGGATGAGCGGGATGTGTGGTTTGATGGATGGATGGGTGGATGGATGAATGGATGGTTGGATGAATGTCCACCACAAAGACCGTTGAGACGTTTTTCTCTTATTTAAAATACATTATCATGGTATTTCTTTACCTTCAGGATTCATCAGTCACAGTTCAGTCAGACTTTCACACAGTAAATTTGTTAAACTGTTGGTAACAGATAGAACACACTCACAAACATCCCATAATTATACACTTATCCACCTCATTTTTTACCTGACGGTCAGGAGAGAGAATGAGTGTACGTCGAGTGTGTGTGTGTGTGTGTGTGTGTGTGTGTGTGTGTGTGTGTGTGTGTGTGTGTGGGCAGGAGATGAAGAGCCTGCCACAGTCAAGAGCTCTCCTGGCTGCTCTGTTGCTCTGAACAACCAGCCTGTGATTAAAACACTCAGACTACACTTACACTCGCTTTTTTAAATTTAATTATCAGGATGAAAACACGGCTCACGGAGAAAAACTTCTTCGCATTGCGGAAAAAAACATTTTGTTCGTTAAGGCCACGACACACTTTATAAATAAGATTGCGTATATGGTTTATAAATCATAACATAACTAATTGATCCATCATCTCCATTATCATCGTGTTGTTTAGTTTTGCTACAGCTTTGCCCACATTTGATAATATAACTGGCTAATAGATATAACAATAAGCAAATCACATTTGTATAAATAACTGCTCTAACCACGATGTAGATATAGAATGGCACTCGGAGCACGTAGCGCTGCCAGGGCCCGACAGTGAAACCACATTTTAATTCACTAAATTTAGTAAGATTTAATTTGGATCTGCACAGAATTACACACACTTATAAATATCAGATCCCTTGATGCAGAAATTATTCTGTGAAATCAACAAAACAGTTGAAGAAAATCAAATCATTTAATTGTGGATCCGCCTGGAAATATAATATTTAACGGGTTCTTCCCTCAATGATATCACATCCTTCCATATAACAGTATGTCAAGTAGGTTTTGCGTAATCCTGCTAACAAACGCTGATGCAAACATAACAGCGGAGGTAATAATTACTGACACAGAATGTTCTACACTTGTTGTAGATGCTGTTTCCTGTTAAGAGTAATGAGTGCATCTTGTTCTGTGGGAAAGAGAAATCTCCTCCTGACATGTTCCCTCAGCTCCTGCTCCTCAGTTCGACAGTTTCAGACTCTCCTCCTCTGGTACGTGTTTGTCCTCCTTCCTCCGACTACAGAGCTGGAAATGTGTCACGAGTCTTTTAAACAGTTTCATAAACATTACTCCCGGAAAGGGAAGAGGTCACACGAAGTTAGATCACCAGAAGCAGTTTCACAGGGGATTTAATCAACTAGACTAAAGGAAACTCAATTGAACGCATCAGATCTGCACATTGGCAACATCTTCAAATACTCCAACCCACCATCATTTATAATAATGAAACAAGTTATATGACAAATGACATATCTTCAGTCCCCTGGAGACGTCATCGTCGGGGTTATTGGGTCTTTTATAGACTTTTTATAGACTTTAATTTTGATAGATTTATTATTTCAATGCTTGTTGTCTCTGCTTGGCCATATACGCTTTCCCCCTCAACCTCTGCTCTCCTTCTTTCACCTAAAGATGTCAGGCAGCACATGTCAGATCCACAACACTGACAGAAAATGCACTCAGTGTGCACAGTAGCCCAGAAGTGCCAATTCGGAGAGCAAAGGTGATATTTATGATCCTGTTTTCATAAATAATTGATTCGGTAAAGTTAACTTTCTGTGGTTTAACAGTAAAATGGTTTCCACCCAAGAAATGGGTTATAGAAATACAGGGTAATATTTGCAGATAACCAATAATGTCCCTGGATAACTCAGCCATTAGTAATAACACTAATACCAACGGTCAGAGGAGGACACCGGCTTTAATGTAGCTGTTATAATCAGTGCAGGCTTCTCACAGTTAAATAACTACTTCATTGTCGTGTGCCGTGATTGATTACAAACATTACACTGTTTCCCACAGTCTTCAATCACCCGGGGAGGACGAGCACAAATAATCTGAAAACCTGAAATTTGGATCCCGTCGTCAATAACTGACATCGCTGCAGATCAGACATGAGAGGTGACGAGTAGACGATTAAAACTAACGACCCCCCCCCCCCCCCCCCCCCCCTTTGATGGAGGCCTTTCAGGGACGACGTAGGAGAAGAGATGGAGGGCAGGTGGATGGAGGCGATCACTTCTCCTCTTAACGCGATGCAAGTAATGCTTTGCGCTAAAATCCCACTAATTAAGATATTAAGCAACAGAAAGACACACAGGTGTCGCAAAGTACTTCTGAAAATAAGAGAGGTTCTGGTACCAGCATCGGAAACGACTCCGATACTGATCAAAATGTCGGGGGTTGAACCTGCGAGTATCCACGTAATGATCCGATACCACGTCTTTTAAGTAATTAAGTTTCACCCTGATAAAGCTGCAATCCTTTCTTTTTCCGGTATTCACTTCTTTGCCGCTTTAATTCGGAATTCATTCTGAAATGTCCCACAAGTAAAAACTGCCACGTGTGACGGATACTACACCTCCGATTTGAGGAGTGATACCAGTGTTGCCAATTAAAAACCAGTGATAGGCCATACAGCAGTGATACCAACCATCACTTACGTGCAGGGTCAGTATCAGAAAACTGTTAAAACACGATGTGCGAGTCTGTATCAGAAAAGGCAAAATGGACTCGGAGTATCTCTACTAAAAATATCTCACCAAAATCTCTGCCCCGGCCAAGAGCTCAGCCTGAGCTCAGCATTGCTACAACACAGGTGATGGACACCAGGGACCTGCAGCTAGCAGGGAGGTAGAGAAATGCTCAGATAAAAGAAGAGCCAGGAGGGGGGGGGGATAAAACAAGGAGGAGAGGAAGGAAGACGGACGAGCGAGAAGACGGGGGCAGAGGGTCGGGGAGAGGGGAGCGTTTCTTCTGTCAGTGCAAACAGAGACCGTGACGCAAGACCAAAAACATCCAGCATCACCGCGTTACTATGAAACTCAGAGACACACAAACCATTCAGACTCCAGCCGGTCACCTGCATCCACGTGGAGCTCACACTCACTAACCCTCCGCTACAGACTCACATCTTTCCACCGTGCACATGACAAACACTGTCTCTGTGTTTTTCCTTCTTTTACTTAATTATTTAACCACGTTTCCTTGTTATCTTGCTTTTACCTAAAGCCTCCTTCAGATCTGGAGTCTGCTGCTCATCTAACAGTTAAAATACTGGCTCTGCCACGCTGGTGTTATCGGAGAGAGCGAGAATGTTTGTGGGTTATTTGGCTTATGTGGCAGAACTTGATGGATGTTGCTCTAATTTGGAGCAAGAAGCAAGTAGAGATGTTTTTTTTAGATTTGGGAATTGACCCAAATTCCAGTCATTGCTCGAGTTGTTCTTAGAAGCAACACTAGATAGTTTAATGCATTAAGAGAACAGATATAATCATCGTGAAGGTACACAACATGGTACATTACGACCTGCTCTACGTCGTAGATCACACAAGAAGAGGAAAACAGAACGGGACAAAGTAAGAAGATGAATAAGAGTGAATAACGGAGCATATTACACCCGAGAGCTAAAAGAGGCCAGAGGAACAGATGTCGACCTGGTGTTGTTCTGTTTAGACAACTGAGTCATTACTTTTGTGAAGTTATCGACTCTTTAGTTCATCATCAGAATCCAGGTTAACCCCTGTGATGGAGGTTTAGCGAGTTAGCCCAACTATTGGATGTGATTTTATACACATGACGCAAAGACGTCGATAACTTCCTTTCTGTTTTATATTTGAGTCAAATTCCTTCTATCTGTCTTCCTTACTAATCTGTCTACTCGCTGTCGTCGCTCTCTGTATCGCTCGCTCGCTCGCTCGCACACACACACACACACACACACACACACAGGGTCAGTGTGTGCCGTGTGCTATGGTGATGTATTGCTCTAATAAAGCTGTGACAGTGGCTTTGGAAGGATGAGACTTTGGTCACCACCACCACCACCACAACTACCACACACACACACACACACACACACACACACACACACACACACACACACACACACACACACACGCACATGAATAAAGACCATGTGGTGGTTGTGTAGCCGTCTCCTACTTCCTCCCCCATCTCTCTCTCTCTCACACACACACACACACACACACACACACACACACACACACACACACACACACACACACATTGTCAACTACACCCTTACAATTACCACCCGTGAATATAAGAGCATGATAATAGGGCTGCGCATCGTGTCAGGCCTCCATCGATCCGCATTCATTAATGCATAAGCACCAATTAACTGGCTGAGTAACAGAGCGAGAGAGAGACAGCAGAACAGAGAGGGGGAGAGACAGAAGACAGGAAATGAGACGGGGAGAGAAAGTTGGAGCGGAGAGACAGAAAACCTTCGATATGTAAATACACGCTGTCGGACGTCTCAGTGCTGCACTTAAAGCCACCGACATGATGACATTCTGTTATTGCATCGTCAGGTCCTGCCCGGGCGACTGTCTCGACACGGCAATGATTCCTCCACGTCCTTTTCTTTCCTTTCATCTCAACATCTTTTCCTTTGCGTCCTCAGTCCTTCTTAATCTTTTCCTTGTCGCCTTTCATTCCCCCTTTCCTCCCTCTCTCTCTCCCTCTCTCTCTCCGTTCTGTTTTTCTTTCCATCTTTCACTGAGAGAGACTTTGTCACCATGATGGATTCATACATAATGGTGTGTCTGTGACACTGCCCGTCTGTAAAATGGCCGAGTTATCTGTATTGGAACTTTTCTGAAGTTTGTGGAAAAGTGAATCCGAGGTCAATGGGTACGGAATAAAACCACTAACCCACTGACAGGAAGACTTGCTGGGAAAAACAGGAAAGATCCGATTTATAACATTTATATAAACATAAAGTCTGTGACATTTGGAGAAACCCTTCAGAATCCTACAGAAGGTTTGAATAAAAGCTGCTGATTTCATGTTTCGGCTGTCGTGTGACGATGAATCACGATCTGGACCAAGACTCTGAGGTGTTAAAGGTCCAGACGACATTTTAATAATCTCTATCAGCAGCTTTCTGCAGATGAACACAGACAAATGAATGAATCAATGTGTTCCACCTCTTTAGCTTTCACACACAGACTGTTTACATGTGGGAAACCAAAGCCTTATTCAGGGTAAGGTCATCAGAAAAGTCTGTTACTCGTCAGTTTGATGTCCATGTGAACTTGTCTCATGTTAGTTTGATGCAACACACACACAGAAGCTGTGTCAGTGGCCGATCTGCTGCTGTTGTGATCAATAAAGCATGATGGGTAAATAGTGATGATCACTAAAACCATACTTTCCAACACTAGTTTCCCCACAGTCACAGTTTCTAGTCAACTGCTTTGTATTTGGAAAAAAATAATAATATCCTGCCGCAGAGGCTCTCACCTTGTTAGAGTCTGGAACATCTGTGCTGGCCAGCACACTTTATTTAGGTCAAGTGTGTGTGTGTGTGTGGTGTGTGTCTGGTGTGTGTGTGTGTGTGTGTGTCTGTGTGTGTGTGTTTGTATGGGGCTTTCAACAAGCGTTTTCTTTTGTTTGTAGATTTCTGTATCGTTGTCCTTTTTGAGCAGAAAACAACAGTACGTGCTTTTTAGAAACACAATAACAAGCCTTCAACTCTCGGAGGGTCACAGCTGTGATTTGTTACCAGTTTTAATAAGCACTTTTTCCATTTGCGTTGAAGATGAAGTTAACAATATTGTAAATAAAACGATTGGGAGGTTTGTGTGCAGAGTGTGTGTCTGCTGACAGAAAACCCAACAACGTACACTTAGATTTGAATTGATCATGACCGTGAAAATAAAGAAAACCTTGATGGGAATTTGACACATAAGTTACACGTTAGTTTTTGTGAAGGCAACTCATCTCTGGACGAGGGGTGTGTAGTGAGATCCTACATGGCTGGTTCCTACCAGGGCCGGTACTGGAATAGCTTCCCTGCTTACATGCACCAGAAACATCACCGCAACAACCGAAACCACAACACACACTCTGTATGGCTCTGGCACCACGCAACATTAGCCTACAATTAGCTAGTAGCAACCTCAAACTCAAGTCTACAACGAAATACCTTAAGAAAAATGGGTGCTGTATTTTGTTTTGTGCTTTTGTTAAGAAAGAAAATATCTGGCATGTTTTGGCAATGGTACCAGTTTAAAAGTATCCTGTATCGGAAAAAAACTAAACAACTCTAAACTCTGGACCCACAATTTATTCATGTTCTGTACATTGAAAGATATCGTCCCCACAATCAACACTATTCCATGTTGTATACGTCAGTTGTTACACAAACGATGTCACTGCCCTGCGACAGATCACGTCGCCCTGATCACATTGTGGAGACGCTCCAGCAGACAGAAGACAGACGTCTTTCTCAGGTCCTCTAATGAACTTAGAGGCTCCACCGCTGCCGACATGATCACTGCCGCCGCCTCTTTACCTCTGCCTGCACAGTGTGACTGGGATTATTCTTGACTTTTATCTCATTACATCTCGTGGTTTTTGTGTTGGTTGGGAAGAAATCACATAAAATAAACTTTCCACGGTTCAATTGACTCTAATTGTCCAGGGCAGGCACAGTGGAGACACAGGGGACGTTCAGAAGGAGGCACATCGGACCGCGGTGTGGAATCTAACCGACTGACTGATTGAATAATGAAGAGAGAATTGTCTAATATAAAACAAATTGGTGATGAAAATGAACCTCAGCTGTAAATCTGACCTCACATGAAGCTAAAGTTAATTCGTGTAGCATTAAGAGATTCCAGGAAATCAGTCAAAACCAAGCACGCAGAAATGATGCAGAGAGACGGAGGCAAGCGGAGCAAAGGTCAGAGCGTTACTAAACATTATAGAGCGGATCAGATCTTACAGATGCCAGCAAATCTTCGTCAGCCGTCATCAATACCGCCGCGGAGAACGGCCTCATTACTTTGACAAAACCACTGAGCAAAGCTTTCACCCGTCACATTAGAGAGAGAGAGAGAGAGAGAGAGAGAGAGAGAGAGAGAGAGAGAGAGAGAGAGAGAGAGAGAGAGAGAGAGAGGAAACATGCAACTCTGAGACTGTTGGCAAATGTCAAACCACAGCAAATGATGAAAGTTAATTGAGATGAGTCAGTCGAGCTTCAGCCAGAGACACGTGATCCTTTATAGCATTTACACTGAGCGAACCAGAAAAACCTGGAGGGAAATTAATTATACCTTAAATATGAATACATTATTTACATCCGTCTACGGCTGCAAGACAGAAGATAGAAGATGTAGATATAGAACCAGAGTAAAGAGTGAGCTCTTTAGCAAAAGAACAAAACGCCTTCTGCATTTTCTCTGCACCGGTGATGACGTCATAGTCGCAGGATTATGACACAACAACAACAACAACAAATCAGCGGGTGGAAAAACACAATAAATGACCAATGATGACAACATGTGGAATGACCTTTTTTAAACATATAGATACACATGTTTGTCGTGATGCTCTGCTCGTATTTAAATTCGTACGACGGGTCGGGCTGTTCCTTCTCCCTCCCTCCTCTCGTTTCTCTGCCGTGAGCGCAATGCATGATGGTAGATATAGCTCGGTTAGTGACCATCGGTTGTGCACTACTTCTCACGATGTATTGTGAGAAACAATGAGGGAACTACACAGGGATTTAGCTCACTAAATATTGGGACACCACTACAAAATGGCAAACTCACTATATATTGATAAGTGAGTGATCTCGGACCCAGACGGTGATTTAAATGACTCGATCATCTAATCAACTCACCGAGAAGACGGCAGCTGAAACCCCCGACTGGTCTGTCCAGACTCCACCCACCATGTGTGGTCCAGACGCTGCAGCCAAGTTCCTCCCTGTCGGTCAGTTTGTTTTCCTGCTCGCCTGAACCCAGCCAATGTTCTGCCCTGCTTGTGCCTGAACTCCACAACTCCTGTTCACTTGAAGTCCTGCCACGTCCGGCCCCGTCTTCATCAGCTGCTCCCAGTTTGCGTAGCTTTAGCCAGCTCTAGTTTCTCACTCTGCTCTGCTGCCGCTGCCACTCCACTCCTCCCCAACCCCGGGAGCCTCGTCCAAACCCCACACGTCTCCAGCCAAGTTACAAGCAAATACAATACAAGTCGCAATAAACCGCCTTCAAGTCATCTCTTGTTTTACATTTAGGTTCTGAACTAAACTGCTATAACATGAGCACCAATCAGTGCAGCTTTCTATGATGTTCTGCCAAACTGAGAGAGACTGTGCCGGGGTTGATCGGATAAAAGGGAAGCTATGCATCTGGCTGGCAGACGGCATGTTCACGTGTTTGTGCCAACAATGACATAAACTGTAAGAAAGCAACAAACAGAAAAATCATATCTAAAAACGCACATTGTTGTTTCTCCATCAGATATTTATCACATTAATTGACCTTTAAATGACATTTACACACCGGCAAACAAAATAAACGCAGGCACTTATGAATAACACATTAATTACACACTTCTATTACCATCCTGAGAATAGGATGATTTTAATGGACACATTTCCACCGCTTAAACTCATGCCAAATAAATCCATTAAAATGATCTATTCCACTAAAGAACTAATTTCCTTTGTGATCTTTTTGAGTAGTTTTCTAAATTTGACTAATAGACATGATCCTTCATTCCTGGATTTTTTTAAGTATTTTTGGTTGCACTTAACTATGACATTTTAATGATGTCTCTATCAACCTTTTCAAAGGTATATCCAGAAAATACATACACACGTATATGTTTGGTGCATCCATAGCTGATATTTAGCTGATAATAATTTGAGTCCATAGAATTACGACGCTTCTATGGATCTAAAAACCATATGATGTTCACCATGATATCCAACTCTGCATCTTAGCATGCTAACAGGTGCTAGCACGTATGAACTTCTTGGTCGAAGGATCCTGAAAGTCTGTGAGATTCATCCAGAGTCATGAATGTCTCTATCAAACTTTGTCAATGAGACATTTCAGTCGACTAGTGAACATTAAACCCGCCGGTGACGCTGGAGGGAAATTCGTGTGTTCGCCAAAGTCAGTAGGTTTGATCCTCTGGAGACTCTGGATGTCTGAACTGGCCCCAGTCTACCCAGTCTGTATCCACCAGTGCAACAAAGCTCACAAACAAGCAGCTGCAACACATGAGGCCTGACAAGTCCCAGTCTCTGCCGTCAGCTGCAGACAAACCAACTCCTTTACTCCATCTTTTCTTTCTGCTCTCACCTGCCACCATTTTAAGTGAACATAAAAATAGACGAGGAGTCTTTGCTTCTCGTTTCCCTGCATCTCCACCTTTTTAAAAAAGGTCTACACCGTCTCAGCCAGAACTTCATTCTGCTCATTCTCTCCTCGTGAAAGAACACGTACATGTTCTTGCTGGTTACTTGTTTCCCTCAGACACAGCTGAAGTGCATTGGAAGTGTACTCAAATATTTCTCTTGATCCTGGTCCCTCTCTATAGATCTCACTGTTTTCAGAATGTATTCCCCATCTTCCAGAGAAGACACCCGAGAAACACAAAGTAATATCTACGTTATTTAACATTATCCTCACCCTCACTTCCGCTTTTACTCTGAGGATTAATTAAACTGTGTTAATCCATGTCACGGTGATTGTGAAACTCAGTCTTACATCAGCCTCGCTTGTTCAAACACCATCTTGGCCCACCGTTAAGGTGACCCAGGGATATTAGCACCACATTTATTTCTGTCCATGGAGACCAGTAAACAAATGGCTCAGGTCATGCAGGAGACGGGCAAGCTGTTTGTGATCAGTGTAGAGTTGTTGTGTATCTGAGGTTCAGTGAATCATGTGTGGTCCCCAGATGTATTAACGAGGCATGACCGTGAATAAAAAAATTGATAACGACAGGAGTTTTTCTGGGTTTCAATTTTTTTTTATCTGGTAATAAGACATAAATCCAACAGTGTTATACGGTGTAGTTATTCTTTTTATGGAATCAATTTACTCTATGTGTTGGATGTCAACCTTCACCGAGATCTTCTATTTGAAATGTGTGTGTGTGTGTGTGTGTGTGTGTGTGTGTGTGTGTGTGTGTGTGTGTGTGTGTGTGTGTGTGTGTGTGTGTGTGTGTATTCCCCATGTTCCTACATAAACGCTGGCCATTTGTCCATTTAGCCGACGTCTATGTCAGCTGTAGTGAAAGCTGCACAGGGATCAGATGATATTAAATAACCTGTTTGATGATATTTGAGGATGAGGCTCGGGCAGAGTTTCCTCTCAGTGGTTCTTTACACATATCAATATTTAAGAGTATTTTTAAAACAGAATGAGCCATCGCTTTAATGAAATCCCGAGTATACGACATTAGCATGTTGTGATAAGACTAAAACTATTTTTATCAGAGAACAGCCTCATTCTGCTTAGTGAAAATGTGCTTCTATTGTATACATGTTAAAAAATAGCATTCTCAAAATGAAACCTGTGACTACGGTGTCTCATTTGCTCAAAATAGAGTTTCCTTTATAACAGTACAAGCCTGGCTGGCCCCCAGGCCGACGAGATCCCCTGCCAGGCAAAATGAAACTGTTTAATGGTACAAAAAATAACGGCAATGACATACGGCTAATATCCTTTGCTTTGGAAATCAATAATCATCTGTGTTTGGGTGCATCCGTGCAGCACTTTGGAAAGCTGTTCCAAAACGTGAGTCAACCTTTGTGTCGTGGACGCTGTCATTCAGCCTCTGTTATTACATCATTTCCCATTTTAATGCTGGTTTATATGGGTTTTTTTTTTTAAAGCTGAGGATTATAATGAGTAGAATCGGACCCACATGGTGCAGGAAGAAACAACGACGCTCATGATGTAGTAAACTGAAATAAAGCACAACATTTGCTGTTCTGAAAACATATTGAAAAACCGAGCGTGTTCAGTGAAATCTCTGACCCCAGTGACCCTACTGCGAGAATAAAACTTGTTTATTGGAAACCAAAGAGCAAACCTGGGTTCAAGCAGTGAAACATTTAAAAGGATTTCGGAAGCTACTATAAATGTAAAGTACGTTCTTTTAAAGCCAAACAGTGCGTAAAAGGTTAGAATCTCTCGTTATCAGGACGGTGTGGTATCAAAGGCTGGAAGTCACCAGGTTTTCCTCTCTCAGCGGGGAAATGATAGAAATGATAGAAACAGAATGGCCTTAATACGCAGCCGCTTGAACCTGAGGCTTTTAAAGATGCCATTTCCAAATGCTGAAATACGTAGTAAAATATCACCGGCTCTCACTGCAGAACCCCAGTAAACAAAACTTCTCTTAATTATCCTTTTTTTCTGAAATTTGGATCAGTGCTTTGTGGAAGACGGTCCAAAAAACTCACACTATGTCCGACACTCCACGTTATGGTCTTCAAAGAGCAGAGGAAGATCCACTCCCATCACTTCGATGACCAATCGAACCACACTGAGGAGTTCTCATCTGCGAGCCCCCGGCTCCGAGCTGCAGGGACCAGATGCTCACTCGGCAATTTACCTGGGATTTCTAATAGAAATCCTGTAGCAAGAGGAAGTGTTTGGTAAATGGGATTTTCAAAATAATGTACGTAAGCTATCCGTAATTGGAAGTATAGGGGCGATGTGGGAAGGGGGGGCAGAGTTCCCTTGAGATCGGTGAGTATAGGGTATTTAATTTGAAATACTTGTATTTAATTGCCAGGCAGAAAGCACAGGGAGATATCGAGACAGACAGATAGGTTTCTGGGGGCATTTTGACACCCACAACCCTGCACAGGAAAATAACTGATGAGAGATGGAACTAACTGTTTGTCTTCCCTTTATCTACACAGCATCCGCTGATCAATACGTACTCATGATGTCTGGTTTTTCCTCCCGTTTCTTTCCTCGCCCCTGCCTGAATCTTCTTTTTCACTTTCCTACCTGTCCACCCTGTGTTATTCTCTGACTCTGCCCTCTTTTCTATTTATCTTTCTTACATTCCCCCCCCCCATTTTCCTCTATCCCTCAATTTCCACATCTTCTCTACACTTTCAAATCGTCTAGTTCCTTTCTTTGTCCCTGAATGTTTGCACTCGCTCTCCTCTCCCTGCTGTCTCTCATCTGCTGCGTGCACCGCGAGTAGCCGCCTCTAAGGCAATCAAACAGTGGGAGTTTTCCACACAGCAGATGTGCTGGACGGATGGCGGGATGAGCGGGAACAGGTGGAGGGTGAGGAGTGCACAGGTAGGATGCTCGGAGGAGAGGGGACAACCCACACCTGTCGGCTTCGCGTTCGAAAAAACGTGACGGAAAAAAGCTTTTTTGGAAATGTTCAAGGTCAGTTTTCAAACGCCGTTATCTCCAAGTGGAGAAGGATTTACACTGAACAGGACGTGAAGTAGGAAATAAGCGTGATGTGGCCCAGTCGGCCATTGGACTGGTTTTCAAAGTAACTCCAGTAACAATCAGTTTCTCCATTTTCTCCTTGTCAATCGCTCTTTGTGGTGCTTCTGCATCTCATACTCGTACTAAGGCAACACCGCAAATTGGCACAAATGGCAGTGCTAATGGTAATGTGACAGGCATTACCGCCACTGGGTTCTGCACGGCACGCCAGACTTAATTACCTCAGCGCCATGAGTCAAGTGTTTGCCGTCCGTGGTCTATTTTGCGTTCAGTCACACGAAGATGACTGGGAGAACGCGCCGAGCTCGACATCGCTTTTCTCCACCCCCCCCCCCCCCCCCCCCCCCCCCACACACGCCCGCCCTCCTTGTTGTTGTTATTGTCGTCGTTACCGCTGCTGCCATGCTAATTAATTCAAGACTGCAATAATAAAGTATAAGTAGCAAAACCTAATGCCAAAGCCCCGGGGACCCGGCGGCATAATTGCACAACAGTTTAATTTGCAAGGATACATTGTAATTAACACCGTGCGGCTTGTAAAGCATCATTATGAGCATGTTAAATACTGGAAATGGGCTGAAGACTGCTCCAGTGATTTCTGTCACTTGACACATTAGAAGAATACAGACACTGTCATAGGTGAAACGGTTTGTTAGTTGGATGAAGGACGAGCTGTGGTTGGGGTCCCTGCAGGCTGTGTGTGTGTTGTGTGTGTGTGTGTGTGTTGTGTGTGTGTGGTGTGTGTGTGTGTGTGTGTGTGTTGTGTGTGTGTGTGTGTGTGTGTGTGTGTGCAATCCTTGTGTGCATTAGTAAGAAACTGAAAAAAGCCTCCCTGTGTTTGCTCTGTTCAAAATTCAGTTAATGTTTTAATTTTCTTAATATCCACAGTTCTCCGTCAGCCCGCGGCCTCTCTTTGTGAACAGAGGCAGAGGAGGAGATGGTCGCCGTCCGTGGCGTTGAAAGTGAAGCTGCTGCACAGAGCTCGCCACAGCACGCCGTCCTCCTACCGGCTACACGCGCCTGATTTGGCTCTGTCCTCTGTGCATGTATTGATTAATTAAGATTGAGCCGGCGGGTGGCAGGAGACTCGCTTTCATCTGTCCGCCTCCGTCGTTGTCTCCAGGGAAAGAGATCTCAAACATTTACAAAATGACTGCCAGTGCAGATGATATTCAACTTTTATGAGGGGAAAACGATGGGGGGGGGGGGGGGGGGGCTCGTGGTGTGGTCTGCACACACACACACACACAAAAGACAAACACATAGACACACATTACCTGTATAGTTTGGCGGTTGTAGACTTTCACCACATGGAAGTTAAAACTGTAAATCCCTTTGCGTGGTGAGATGAAATTACTTCTCTCCTCGTCAAAATTCTTCCCAATGTTTACAAGTACCTGAAAGAAAGAAAGACAGAGAGACTTTCAATTTACAAAATTGCTTATTTGTGCTCGTCCTTCAGAGGCCTATTTGCAGAGGTCACTGCAAGATCATATAGGTGTAAAAATGTTATAATTATGGACAAACAAAGACATAATCTGCATCTTAAAATCATGGAATCCCAAAAAAATGTCATATAACACGTCAATGCAAATAGAGGAACATAAAAAGATTGTGCTCTTCACCACATCTTATTGCCATAAAACAATTTCATCATTGTTTAGATGATTGAATTTATGATTTAGTCGATTCAGCCCACATTATTTTACATGTACTTTTTTACATTACATTTCCAGGATGTCCTTTTGTCCTCTGGAGGACTCCGAGGGCCCCTGTGGCCCCCGGACCTCACACACTCAGACTCACTGATGGAGGAATAACTCTCTGCTTTAATCGAGGCTCTTCCTCACTGTCAGAACACCCAAACTTTATGAGGGAATGAGAGCGAACTTAATCAATCTTTCAAATGAAATTTTCAATTATGGATTTCTGCGGCTAAATGTCTGGTTTTATGGACGGAGGCGAACTGTGGCGCGTAATTGAACGGCAATTTGAGGGAGAATTAACCTTTAACGGCAGGCGGGTAGGACCTCGCCCTCGTGACCTGCCGTTACTAGATTATTTGGCGAGATGTCAGTTCCCATATCGCGAATTGTCAGCACAGAAAGTGGAAATATTCAGGAGGCTTGCCTTCTAAGATATTCCTTTCACAATCACTTTGGAAATGTAATAGCAATATATATATTAAAAAAAGAGTCACAGATTAATTTCTGCAGAGACGTTTTAGTGGAGCAGCTCCTGGCATCTGTCCACGAGATGCAGCTGCGCGTAAAACCAGCTTCTAAGGCACAAATCCATCCTCTCGTTTAACATGGATTATTTGGTTTTACTGACTTTTAAAAAACTCTTATACATCACGTCTGGAATAATGTATTAGCTATACAATTTTTTAAAAAAAGCCACATTCATTTCAGCTCCACTTTCCCTTTAGTCCCGGAGTGCAGCTGCTGTTCAGGAGATGCAGCTGCGCGTAAAACCCTCTATGGCACAAATTCATCCTCTCGTTTAACCTGGATTATTTGGTTTTACCGACTTTTTTAAACGTTGTATACAACACGTCTGGACTAACTTGAGCTTTTACTGCATTAATATGCACATTCAATGTTTGGAGTATTTTAAGAAGCGTGTGGAACAAACCTCGCAGATTATTAAATAGTCAAAGACGCATAAAACACAATGTATCGTGGTTTCTGGAGCCTCTGAATATTACATGTTACGCTTGAACTTCACAGATTCTAAAGATATTTAACAGTCATCACTCCCAGCGTTAAAACATCGAACACACTCCATCTGAAACTTCACGTGCGCTGCATCTCTGCACCATCGACATTAAACTACAACAATGACAAAGTTATTCTGCTTCTCTGCTGTAATTATTATTTGACAGTAGAAATAAGCAGAGCAGGTTCAGCATGTATATATATATGTGTTGTCTCCTACCCGGTCGAAGTAGATGACCATGGTCCGGTTGCTCATCTCGGAGGGCTCGTGGTTGGTGTTCCGGACCGCGGAGAACGCCACCTTGGCGCTGCCGGAGCGCACGGAGATGCCGAGCGCGGTGCCGGTGGGGTCGGCGGTGGGGTTGGAGTCGCAGACCACCAGACACTTCCCCTCCAGGATGATCGGTTCCGTCTCGTTCTGCGCGCGGGCCGGAGCCGCCGCGAGCCACACGGCGCCGAGCAGGCAAACCGCCAACATACCGGAGCAGGAGCAACTTCTCCCGTCGACGGGTCGGATCCCCCTGGAAACACAGTCAGGTGGAAGGACGAGGCTCCCGGTCTCCCCTCGGATGGAGCGCGAGGAGGTCTTTGATTTAAGGTGGCACTCCGTTTTCTCTTTAACAAGCAAACTCTCTTCTGTCTGTGAGAGGGAACCAGACTGGTTGTATTTTTTTTGGGGGGGGGGGCTTCTTCCCTCCGCTCAGATTCCCACTTTTCCTCACTTCTCTTTCTTTATTTTAAATCTTCTTTTTCTTTCTTGTCACCTGGAGACACGCGGGTTACGCGGGAGTGGCGCGCGCTGCGGAGGGGCCCTGCACGAGTGACGAGGCAGCAGAAGTCATAGCGCGCGGGAGGGAGCTCCGTCGCGCGCGCCTGAATTATTGATATGTGAGATTCAAACACAAAAGGCTCGCGAGGAAGAGGGGGAGCGGCGCGTGCGAGAAGCAAGATGCTCCCGCCCCTGCTCCAACTCTTCTTCTTCTTCTTTTTTTTCTCTCTCTCTCTCTCTTCTCAGACCCCTCCCTCCATCTCTCCATCCATCCTCCTCCTCCTCCTCCTCCACCACCCGGTAACGGAGAGCCATCATCGGATTAGCGCGTGCGCGTCTATGATGTTTTCCAATCACTGCGCACCGACCGCCCCCCTCCCCGCCTCCCAAGTTTATCTAGCATCTCTCCCTCTTGTCTACCCCTCCTACCTTCGTTTACACCTATTGTATCTATCTATCTATCTATCTATCTATCTATCTATCTATCTATCTATCTATCTATCTATCTATCTATCTATCTATCTATCTATCTATCTATCTATCTATCTATCTATCTATCTATCTATCTATCTATCTATCTATCTATCTATCTACTCTCTCACATCATCCTTACAGCAGTTTACAGGTGAAACTATCCATCCATCCTCTCTGCTTGTTTTAATTTCCCTACATCTGACAAACTTGTTATTTCTCTCACACAGGTGAACAGCAGGAGAGGCTATCCATCCGTCTGTCAATCTATCTACTATCTATCTGTCAATCCCTCCATCCATCCTCCATCCATCCACCCCTCTCTCTCTCCCCTTCTCACACTTAAATCTTGTTATTTTACAAACTTGTTCTTTATTCTGTGTGTGTCTCGAACACAACATCCTCTCAGCAGTTTAGTGAAAAGCAGGAGTGCACTCTCTCTCTCTCTCTCTCTCTCTCTCTCTCTCTCTCCTCTCTCTCTCTCTCTCTCTCTCCTCTCTATCTATCTATCTATCTATCTATCTATCTATCTATCTATCTATCTATCTATCTATCTATCTATCTATCTATCTATCCATCCATCCATCCATCCATCCATCTATCTCTTCTCAGCTGTTCTTTATCTCTCTCTCTTTCTCTCATTCCTACACCTTACCTACTTGTTCTTTATTCTCTTTCTCTCACTGTGTGTCTGTGTAACCCTGTCTCTCGCACGCACGCACAAACACACACACACACACACACACACACACACACACACACACACACACACTTCTCAGCAGTCTACAGGTGAACAGCAGCCACTCGTAAGCACAGCTCTGCACTTATGATGTAATCCACGAGTCAACATCATCATCACCATTACCATCATTATGATCGCGACTGATGCGGGAGACCGTCTGAAAGCGGAGCCGCTCTGTAGCCAACAGGAAGTCGGATCAGGTGTGAGAGACCAAACCTCTCAGACGTGTAAATACCTCCTGAAGCTACGTTAAACTGGGATTGCAGTGGGATTCTACAGCAAACCAGTGGGAACCACTGTAATATCCAAACTGTAAGATATATAGGAGCTTCTGTGAGACCATGGCAGCTGTAAAAGAAACCGCAGGAAGGTGCAGCAATGCTTCAAGTCCCAATGAGCACCACTGGGAGGCAAACCAACGGGGGGGCACACAGAAATGACAGGTGTTTTTTAAGGAGGAGACCTGCTGCCTGGTGAACACTCCTTTTTTCAAACTCCACACATTGAGGTTTTAAAAGGCTTTCAATTAAAATGTGATGTCGATTGAGTTGCCTTCAGAGCCACAGGGGCGATACATCAAGATCTTAAATAATAGAAGTCCGTTAATTGTACAATGGAGAATAGGTTTCTGATCTGTATAAGCATTGGAATCGATCTCGTGTACAATCTATCTAATATTTGTAGAGTTATGTTGTAAAATGTGTCGTTGGACCATCCTCCTGTTGACCTTGACCTTTGGCCGATCACCTCCTAAAGTGAATCATCTGGAGATAAACTCTGAAGTAATAATCTGATCAAATCTGGTGAAGATTCATCCGTGTGTTGTTGAGTTGTTTTTGTGCATACACGCACACACACCGGAAAATGATAACGAGCTGCTACGGTTTTTAAGGCTTTTGAGTGGTGTTCATTTTTCTATTCTTCTCCTTTACCTCCCATCTCATCTCTTACTGTCTTATTGTCTTTCTGTCTCTCCCTGTTTCTCCTCCCTCCCTCTTGTCATCCCTGCAGTTTTTCCTCCCCGTCTCTCTCTGCTGCTGTTTCTCTCTCCCGGGGGTTTTCTTCAGCTTCTAATACCAGCTGATAGTGAATGACAGGCCAAAAGGACTTATCCGAGATGCAGGACGCAGGGGACGAGCTCCATCTACTCTCTCTCTCTCTCTCTCTGTCACTGACTCAAACCTTCTTTTTCCTCTCTTCCTCACAATCACTTCGCTCTTAAACACACCGGTGTTAGTTTATCTGAGGTCGTCAGTCACGCAGGAGGAACAGAGCTCATTGTTTGTCAGGGTGACACTGGACTGACAGACAGGAGCAGCTGCCGCCGCCACAGCCTACTTTGTCTGTGTGTGTCTGTGTGAGAGTGTGTGTGAGAGAGAGTGTGTGTGAGTGTGTTGGTTTTTGCTCAGCAAAGATTAAAGAGCGACCATGGATGTCATATTCATTGCCTCTGGCCTGTCTCCATTCCCCAAACCGCCTGTCTGTCCACCTGCCAGCCTAATTACCTGTCTATCTCTCACGCTGTCTGTCTGTCTGTCTGTCTGTCTGTCTGTCTGTCTGTCTGTCTGCCTGTCTGTCTGTCTGTCTGTCTGTCTGTCTGTCTGTCTGTCTGTCTGTCTGTCTGTCTGTCTGTCTGTCTGCCCGCCCGCCCACCCTCCGGCTGATGATGCTCTCTAGCCTCAGACTCTGAGGCTGCGCAGAGCCGCCGTGACATTTAGGAATGAGATCACCAAAGTTCATCTTTTTTTGGAGGGTAAAGACGGACATAGGGAAAATGATCAAATCAAAGCTAAAGCGAGGTAAAGACGAGGAAAACACGTTCTTCCAACAAGGATTAAGATGAAAGCTTCAGGAAACAAAGAGGAAACAACAGCCTGCGTGAAGGGAAATATGGCTTCAGTAAGTCGGCATATTGTTGGGAAAGAGTCCTATTGTCGTCGTTGGACTAAGAAGCGGAGTTTGGAAGCTGATTAGGTGTGAACACGGAAAAGAACAAATACCACTTGTTCTTTTTACAGACCTATTCTTGTACTAATTTGTGCTGTAAATGAAAGTGAGATTTCTTTCTCCTACAATAGTCTGAACTAGATTGTGTTGTCTGCAGCATATTTCTATACAGAGGTAAAATAGATGACAGCATGTGTACACTTGTTCTCCCGGTGTAATTGTCAAATTGGTTTTGGTAGTGTAGAACAATGCCTGTAGAAGAATTGTCTTGTTGTACATGTTGAATATTATCGTACATGTGTCTAGGTGTCATTTCCCATGAGCGGTGCAGAACTGACAGAAAGAGCCGCTTCATTCTAAAATAATCCCTGTGAAGCTACTGAAACTACAGATGTGGATCCGGTGAAGAAATGCCGCTCTCAACATCTGTTCTCTCTTTCAGTCAAGTTAAAAAAAAAAAAAAAGATTTGACAGAGGAAAAGAGTCGTCGCCTGAGGAAAGACCGGAGTCCAACCTCGGTCCTGGTTTGGATGCTCACGACGGCTGAAGGAGCTCGACGCCATGAAACTGATCAGGGTTCTGGCAAAATCATTCAAACTTGTTTTAAAAAGCTTTGTTCATAGATTCAATAAAAACTATTTGGAACTATTTATTTGTTTCAATTGCCCTAAATACACAGTATGTGACTAGAAAGAGCCCGGACCCCCACCACCCCCCAGCAGTCCCCCCGCAGTCCCCTTAAATTGTGATAAAGTGGGTGAGAACACGTCATTCATGTTGGTTCACTGGGTCAATATCACTGATAATTGGGTTTTTTTATGTCACCATATTAGACCGACACAGACAGAGTCATGGGGTGGTGGTGGGGGGAGGGGGGGGGGGGGTGCTGATCTCCATCATGACATGAACATTAATTGAATCACTTCCTGCTGGGCAATTTTACTTCAAAGTAAAAGAGCAACATTCTGACATTCCGAGATGTGCTGCAATTTGCCACCTGAGGTTTAAAACACTATTACAGACGAGGTGTAAAGATAAAGATAAATGTGGATCTAAATGTATACAACATTCAAATTTCACTCATGAACAAAGAGACACACACTGACTTTTAATCAGCAAAGAGCGTCTCAGAGGAGTAATCACAGGTCCCACAGTTTCCTACAAAACACAAAACACCCCCCCCCCCCCCCCCACACACACACACACAGCTCACACAGAGACAGAGGCAGTCTTCCAGAATGAACACATACACACACACACACCACACATCTACTCATGCACAGGGAGCCAGGTAAACTCGGAGGGATTCAGGTTAACCAGGCATCAGTAAGATGTGCTGTCTGGTGATCATCGGCCTTCCCCCCTGAGACCCGTGTGTGTGTGTTTGTGTGTAGGTGGGTTCGCGTGCGTTCCCATTGTGTCGTACCATTGCCTGAGGTACAGTACATTCATACACAGTGCGCTCTCTTAAATATATGGCAGCAGGAGGACAAAGCAACCGAATGCCCTCTGCCTTTCTGTCCGCCCTCTTTCTGTTTCATCGGGGAGCTCGCTGTACATGTCGTACATCTCTGAGAAGCAGGGGTGACTAAACACAAAGAGAACAGCAAAGAGGCAGAGGATGCAGCCGACCACTGGGACATCACGCAGCAAGGAGCCATTGGCAGAGTCGACACAGAGGCAGCCGCTAAAATGGAGTCTATAGTCCCAATTATTCCACCAGCCAGTGGCCAGTGCCCAGTGTCCAGTTTGCATTCGCCAGCTCTCACTCAGTGTGCTCGGCCTAATCAGAGGGAAGGCGACTGCAAAAAGAAAAACCAAAAGTGTTAAACATACATTAACGTACAAGTGTCAGAGCAAAGACAGAATTGAGGACGATTTGTTCTCCGTTTGCATTTCAAGAATAAAGTTGTTCAGTCTAAATTCTAAACTATATCAGAGGAAGATATTTTTTTTGCATTTTGAGAATAAAGTCATCTTTCTTTGTAACATTACTCTGTGAAACTGGGACTTTGGTGAAGATATTTCAAGCATCAAAAAACACGTTTAAATGTTCTTACTTTTGGGCAAAATCTTAAATTTACTCGATGCACTCGGTCAAAGTTTAGCCTCAGTTCGGAAAAAGCTGAGATTATCCCAGAAAAAAGATGAACATAAGCGCATCATGTGGTATGGAAGTACGTGTAAAAGACAAATTTAAGAAGACATGTAAAAATATAAAAATGTCCCGAGACCCCAGGGGTTAATGGCTGTGGGTTCATGTTTGCTGTTGACCTCGAAGCAACACGTAGCAGAATCCATTTACTCTGTATTTATTGATGTATCAGCATCATGATCTTCAAATGAAAATCTATTGGGTTATTTAATATACAGTTGTCCTGACATAAGATTAATTAACATATGCTCTGGCTATTTATAGGCGTATTTTTGAAGTGGAGCTGCCATTAAGTGAATTATTGCCTGTCACCGCCTCCAGCACTTCTGGTGAAATAATCAGATCAGATATGGAAAGTGCAGCCTGTAATCTCATTTTACTAAACCTGATTACATTTTGTTGACGGGACATTGGCGGTTCTGGCGGTGACAGAACGCGACAGCCGAGCGCACGGGTGCAAGATTCTCATCCTCCGTGTAAAATTTTTAAATGTGCCGAGCAATTTTCAAGATCACTAAATCTACAGAAGAACAAACCGCTGCTCGCGTGACGTTGTTTACAGTTTAGAATTTAGATTTGTAAAATAAGACTGTACATTTTTCTTTAACTGATCTGATACTTGCCTGGAAGATGAGCTCAACCTCTGTGTCTTTACGGGCTTGTGAGCACTGGTGGTTGTCAATCAATCAATCAATCAAATTTTATTTGTATAGCCCATATTCACAAATCACAATTTGTCTCATAGGGCTTTAACAGGGTGTGACATCTCTACCTTAACCTCAACAAGAGTCAGGACAACTACTAAAAAACCTTTTAACAGTAAAAGAACGTAGAAACCTCAGAGAGAGCCCATGTGGGGATCCTCTCCAGGACGGACAGAAGTGCAATAGATGTCAAGTGTAAAACATGACCAAGATAAAGGTTTAGCAGCATTGATAAGGTAAACAGGTGAATTGGTGGATTAATGTCATTAACGGTCAAGTATCTGAGGAGAAATACTCCTCTCTGTATCAACAGTCCTGCGGTTGTGAGTTGTGTGAGTTTGTAGTTTTGGTCATAACTTGCCTCGTCTCTCAGGACTCACATAAACAACATGCTGCTACACTCATGAGGCCAAGCAGGGTACAAATCTACAGTTTATAGGATTTAAATCCCACAAGTCATGAGACATTTCTCTGGTTTTATTTGAAAGGAGACATACTGTATGATGCTTTTCCATTTTTTTTCCTGTTCTCTATTGTGTTGTAACGTTTTTTAATTGATGTAAAAGTTCTGCAAAGTTAAAAAGCCCAAAATGTTCAGTAAAGGGAGTGACTAACATAAAACACTCAGCAGATCAGTCCAAACTTCCACATCATCGAGATGTCAGGTAAAGCGACAGCCGGGGGGGGGCGACATTTCCTACAGGTGCTGGAAGCTGTTGGCCAATCACAACAGAGTGGACCCGCTGGCCAATCAGAGCAGACTGGGCTTCATCAGGAGGCAGGTCTTAAAGAGACAGGAGCTAAAACCATGTTTCAGACAGAGGCTGACAAGAGGAGCTGCAGCAATGGACACTATGAGGACAGTGATGTGTTTCCTGAACATTAGAGCAGAAGAACCTTTACAAACAATAACTGATTTATTTAAAAATAACTAAACAGGGATAGTAAAACTGGAGGGTGAAGAATAGACTGTTTTGGGGCGTGTTGAGACGATGGAGGTAAAACTGCTACTGGATCTTGTTTTATACATAAACCACATGAACCCAGACCACATGACAATAGTCAGTCAGAGGTTTATTGAGAGTTGTATGTTTTGAGTCACACAGGGTGAGTGCACTTAATGTATGAAGTTAAGGTATATATTTGGAAAACGTTTTTATTTATTTATTTATTTATTGGGGCATGCTGTACCAAGGAAAGCATTCTGCAGGAACAAGCAACAAACTCTGGGAAATCTGCCATCAATATTTCATGATATCCATCTACTATCAGCGACAAAGTAAACCCACTCAGAGCTGGCATATTTAATATCTGAAGCCCTTGAGTGCATATGTTTTTTACTTACCGTCTCTGAATGAAAAGTCAGGCCCAAGTTGGGGGGGGGGGGGATATATCATAATAGCTGCAGTACATGTTGGTTGGAGGAGGATCCACAGGTCTGACTGACAGAGAAGTTAAAAAGTATTGGCATTAATGGATAAATTCATAACGTGTGTTTGTGTTGCACCATTAAACCACAGAGGCTCTTTCATACAGGACGGTTTTACCAGTTTAGAGGTGTACATTCTGTAGTTGGGACCAAGTGTCACCTTGACGTCACCTTGTTCGGTCCAGTGGAGTCGCCCTCGATTGGTCTTTCGAGAGAAAACAGGTTTCAGCTTCAGTTTAGGAGAAGACTAAGACACTGTGGCACACGCCTTATGCTTATGAAAGGTAGAGAGACACATTTCTCATCTCAAATACCCTCTATACCAGTGAAGATGCTGAAAATATGCCAATTATTAATTTCTAACAAATACTGAAGACATGTATTAGTGAGAGTACATTAACCAATACTTTTACTGAGGTAAATGATCTGCATACTTCTTCCCTGATGATTTGTAGAATATGTACTGTCGGAGAAATGTCATTGGAGGCCGTCTGGTCTTGACCTTTCTGCTTTTCTCTAATTCACACTCAAAGCCCCAGTGAATACAGAAACTCAATTTCCCACAGTTCCCAGGTTACGGCCCCTCTGTCATGCTAATAGACTGAAATAACCTGATAGTGGTAGTGGCGTGTTAAGAGGAACGTTCACCTTGACCCTTCTCTCTCACACCTATCTGATTAGCTGTCATCACCCCCCCCTCTGCCTTTATCTCTCACACAGTCTCATTCTCTCGGAGTCGCTCGGTTTCTCCCTCATTCTGCTGAACCTCTTCCCAAACTCATCTCACTTTGGTTTTTGGAAACGTCTGTCTCGTGTGCTGATCTCGTCCTTTAGCCAGAATAAACACAGTGTTATCACAGTGTAGAGATCCTCCACTCGGTGCATTAAATATAAGAGAGGAGGAGGAGGAAGAAAATGAATAAAGATCAGGTGGGGACGGAGGTAGGAAGAGGAAGAATAATAATTTAGAGTACTCACAGCAGAGATCTTCTGCGGGGCTTTTAGTTTTATGGCCTGGCGCACATTCCCCCAGTGTTGTGCTTGCATGTGTGTGTGCATGTGTGTGTGTGTGTGTGCATGTGTGTGTGCATGTGTGTGTGTGCAGTAAAGTATATAGGTCTCCAGTGAACACACTCAGCCTTGTGAACAGCAATAAAACTCCGTAAACTAACCGCCAAAGAATTAAACCTTCACCTGATGTGGTCCCTTGTGGCCTTTACTATTACACACACACACACACACACACACACACACACACACACACACACACACACACACGCACACGCGCTCATACACAATGACCCTTTAGGCGTGTTGCACCGAGCATGCCACCCACACTAAACTAAAGTGTATTGCCACATATAAACATACATACAGATTTTTTAAATTGCAAATAGGTGTGTGTGTCTAATAATAACTGTGATATTTATTTTTTATATTCAATGTTCTCAAACCTTTATTTAAAACATCTCATTTCCAAGGGAGACCTGAGTAAAGTGGTTCATCAGTAACACATGGAACAAACAGTTTGAATGTGTATCCACACCCTTACAACACAATGAGAATAAAAGACTAGTGATACACATCAAAAAGTATATAAAACAAATAAAATGTGATACTATTAAACAATGACAGTTAAATCAATCATGGTTTTTCCTACATTCCTACACCAGTGGGGATACAGATGGTGTACATTTTGTCAAGCTTCTGTGTGTGTGTGTGTGTGTGTGTGTGTGTGTGTGTGTGTGTGTGTGTGTGTGTGTGTGTGTGTGTGTGTGTGTGTGTGTGTGTGTGTGTGTGTGTGTGTGTGCGGCCTGTGTAAGGTGTATGTAATAAAGGTTTTCATTTGGTTATGGGGCTTCAGAAGGGCCGTCCAGAGAAGCCTTAGATTGGATCTGCTGCGTGTCCGAGGAGAATGGGAAATAACATCAGCTGTCAGGAGAGGAGAGGTGAAAAATAACCTGTCATCACTTCTCCTTCTCTCTCTCTCTCTCTCTACCTCCTTCTCTCTCTCTCTTACTCATCTCACGCTTTTATCGCTTGCTTCTACCCTCTCGTTCCCTCATTACTTGTTGCACACGGATCCGCTTCACACGTCTCTTCTTCTCTTTCAATGTCAGAACCAGGGCCCGCGTTTAGATTCGAGCCGTGACGGAAACACATTTGTCAGATTTGAACTAGTGTCAAGAGCAATGTCTTAATTATTTAATTGGCCCGAATATCCGGTTAACAGGCTTCACGAGTGGTGATTAGAGTCAATACAACCTGAAATTCAGGCCAAATCTTCCCTCTCAGCATATTTTAAAATGCAACAAACAAGGGAAGGGTTAGAGGGGAAATGACTGTGTAGCTGCTTTCAGATGTAGCTGCACTGAACTCCAGATATTTTCCTGTAATTTTCCAGAAGGGGTGTGGGAAAAATTACAAAAGCTTAAGTCAGATGCTGACAGAGGCAAAACCGGAAGAATTTAAATATCTAGGATGAAGAAAAGGTGCCGTACACATGAGATGTCAACTTGGAAAGACAACGAGCCTCGAGAGCTTGTGGCGATAACGGTCGACATGAATTTCACGTCATTGGTTTCACTCGCTCAAGTTCAAATATTTCAACTTGAGCTAAAAATTGGCGCCATTCAACGTTGCGAGAGCCAATCAGCGTAGAGAATGAAACTCACTGGAGACAGATGATAGCAGTCCATCAAACCAGCTGATCAGGTAATGATGGAGATGTTTCCCACAGTTGCCAGTGCTGCTCCTGTTGAGATCATGAATGTTGTGATGCAAATAAAATTGAATTGATCAAGTTAAACCTTGTCTCGTCGACTCGGTTACACCTGCACCTCCATCACTTTGTGCTTTATAGACCTACGTCATGTCCTGCCCTACCACAGGGGGCGTCATACTAAAGGCAGCAGGGGGTTATTAAGTTCTTATCATTTAAACATTAGACCCAGGTAAATAATTGATATCAAATAAAGAATAAGGAACATAAACTATAAACACATCAGAACATATTCAGGTGTGACTTCATGATCAGATCCCCCGAGACGCATGTAATGGTAAAAAGAAGAAGTTCGGTTGAGGCAAAGATTGTTAACTGAAAACAAAATGCAAAATTTCCTTAAGTGAAACACAACCCTTTGGCCTTTCCTTGAAATATTTTTTGTTTGATTATTCTTGTTATCCTTGGAACAAAATATAGATTTTCACACCAAATGTATTTTAAATTGACTCTCTAGCTTTGTTACTAATTAACTCTCTAGTTTTGTTATTAATGAACTTCCACAGGATTTTATTCTCAGCCAAAGTCTGTCCTCCCTCCCCGTGTAATTTTCCTCTCTCGCTCTAATTCGCACTTTGTCGAAACCAATTCTTATGAGCGCAGGATGATTACCAAGACCCTGCTGTGCGTGAGTGTATAAGAAAAGGACACGTTTAAATATACTGTCATAGAGGATGAAAGATAATTGTTAAAGGTGAGAGGGTTAGAGCGCAGAAGACTGAGCGTCTGTTAGCGTGACAGTTGGGAGGCAGAGGGAAGATGGGGACTTGTGAGATGAGTGTGAGAGCCGGAGCGCTGGTGGTAAATTCAAAGACAAATCGTGGGAGAGGTGAGAAACACCAAGATATATATAGCCCAAGGCAGGTGCAGCTTTGATAGGGAGTGATAAGGGCGGAGGAATTGTTTCCCGTTTCCTAATGTGAAAAGAAAGCCAATATGTCTGAGCGGCATCTGGAATATATGACACGAAGACCTGCGGCTGACTTGGACCGAATGAAAACACACACTGCGTAACTGGTAATCACTGGTTTTCAGTCTTGCTGTCCCTTACTGTCTAATCAACTGTCCCAACCAGTCCAGTCCACGATGAGACTTTTTTCTACGAGTCCTAGAAGACGTGTGAAGTGGGCAGGCAACGAGAAGACGGCTCGAGAAACGAAAATAGACCGCCTCCTTCGCCATAAGCTGCTGGGAAGAGCGATGCAAATAGCCTCGAATGGGAGGTGTAAAGTGGGCCGTCGCTGAAAACACCGTGGTGCTCACCAGAGGAAGCCAGACATGTCGGAGAACATTTGGTACGCAGCACACGCCCAAGAAGAACATGTCCCTGCTGCCAGCAACGAGTAGTGGATGCTCACTTATCTTCTTTAATTTTTTAACAAGACTGGTTTACATGGTGGTCATTGTGTGTGTGTGTGTGTGTGTGTGTGTGTGTGTGTGTGTGTGTGTGTGTGTGTGTGTGTGTGTGTGTGTGTGTGTGTGTGTGTGTGTGTGTGTGTGTGTGTGTGTGTGTGTGTGTGTGTGTTGATGGTGGTTTCTCACATTCGTTTTTTTTTTATTGTAGGTGTGTGCTTGTTTTAATGTTTGTTTGCAAATATTAGAGAGGCACGAGGTGTTGACTCTGGAGATCGATGGTTGATCTCTCAGGAAGAGGAAAAGGCCAATCTCCTCCTGCAATAACACCGGCACACAGAAAAGTCATAGTCTTCACCGACAAGAGACAATAACCAAGTTTCTTCTTCGCAGCCCAGATGTTCTGAGGCCATCAGCCTTGGTCCAGTCGTTAAGTCATTATTTATATCTGGACTCTTTCTCCTGTGATATGTCCGAACTCCAACTGGTGGAACCTTCTCGGGCCGAAGTATCCCAGGATGCATCATGTTTCTGTGACAAACCCTTTTTGGGGGTTAGCGGTAAGGAGGCGTTGAGTGCTTGAGAACCACACCTCAGTTCAACCACACAGATAACGGTTACACATGTTAAATAACCAATGGGGCATTGAAACTTTCTTGTCGTGTCCAACTGCAATGGCTGTTGCTAGGCGACAGTAGTTAATAGCGGGACAGGCTGTTGACACTGATCAAGCAAAATCCTCCGTAGACCAGACCGTCTCATTTGCCTTTGCAGTCTACTTGTCTCACGAAGACCACGTTCATTGTGGGCCTCGTCCTCTGAGGGAGACTTAGGACTCAGCTCACTGTTCATCAGACCGTCTAATTCTTGATTCTCTCGCATTGTCACATTTTCTGCTGGAAGCCGTGATGTTTCGTCCTTCACCGTGTTCGTCCCTTCTACGTCACGCAGCAGTGAAGGACAAAAGAAATCATTTCCAAAACCAAATGAAAGCAAGGTATGCAATCTTTTTTCTTCTTCTCCTCCTCACTGATGTGGTTGGATATTCATCAGTGCTGTTCAAAAGATTTTCTCATCTGAAGGGTATCACGAATCTTTCCTCAGAACAGAATGAGATGCAACCGAAATGAGAAACTCAGAGAAGCAACACGACTGGAAGCAGCAGCGGTGAAACAAAAGGCCTAGAAAACTGTAGGCTTCACAAATACGTGATTTCTTAAAGGTGAAAAGTGTTGTTAGGCGAAAACGTGCCAAGTGTCCGGTATTTAAAAACTAAACTGTATAAGTCTGGATGAACCCTAAAGTAGTAAAACACCACCTACGGTAGTTAAAGCAAGCTAAACCGTGAGTACTCAGAAAACACAGTAATATGACAGGAAGTGGTTATTCCAAAATTTATATATATTATTTCAATTAAAAAGAGTATTTCTCATCTCTTTTTGCATTAAACTTATTTCGCCCACTTAACAAACACGTCCGCCACACTGAAAATGTGTCTACAACTATAAATTAAGTAAAAAATATTCCATCTTAAAATCCTTCACTGCAGCTTTCTTTAACTAGAAGGCAGAGCAGTCACTCAGCACATTAATTAACACAAGTGTGTGTGTGTGTGTGTGTGTGTGTGTGTGTGTGTGTGTGTGTGTGTGTGTGTGTGTGTGTGTGTGTGTGTGTGTTTCAGTCTGCTGCTAAATGCACCTGATGGATTGTGAAGATGAAAACTTGAGTTTGCTTCTCACGCCCCCAATTAAAAGAAATGTATGCAGAGAGGAGAGCCTGATTGGTCCGTTCATTCATCCACACATTAAGGGAGAGATGTGAGTTGAGGTAACAGAGGGGTGAGCTGCTGGGGGGGGGGGGGTAATTTAGGATCCCTCCCCCTCGCACCACTGGGAAGAGGAAAGTATGAAAGGATCTAAAAATGAATCACAGACAGAAATGGAGAGAGAGACTCTGTCCTATGGAGGCCGGAGGTATCCCAGTATAAAGTGTGGGGGGTAAGAGGAAATGAATCCGACGGGTCACACAGACCTCACAGTGATAACACAGACACACATTGACATCTGTGGTCAACTCTGGTCCAACTCATTCATATGTTTGCAGCTCAAACACATTGGGGCCATGCAAAAACCAGAACAAATCCTGGAGATAGGAATCTGAACCACTGGAAGTCGTCGTGGAGCTGCTGTGACAAATCACCCTGAAGGGGAAGGAGCAGACAGGATGAGCACAGACGCTGAGAGAGAGAAGCCAGAGAAGGGCTGGGGAGGACAGCTAAGAGCTTCGGAGACAGAGGCCAGTGAGAGGCAGAGTTATTTAAAACACCGAAGAGAGGAGAGGACCAATTCAACTGGCACTTATGTCCAAGACATGTGCTCTTAATGGAAAGATGGAGCGAAGGACAGAGGCAAGCAAGGATTGTGAGTGGAGACGGAAATGGGTCAAGGGGTGAAACGATGCAGAGATGACTCCCCGCAAAAGCTGAGGATTCCTGGTGGAGGACGGATCACAACAACAACAACAACAAGAAATGATTTGATACCATGCACCGTATAAAAAGATGGCCTACGCATCTCCACTTCCTCCCCATGTACAAAAGTGAAGCAAAGATATCCTGGTTGTGCTTCAGACATCATTCGGAACCAGATTGTGGAGGTTGAACATCAGTGATGAGAACAGAAACCATCTTGGAGAAAAATGTACTGAGAGTTCTTAGTTTGGTCCATGTCCCATCCACTAACATGGAGTAGGCTGGGTTTATGACCTATACTGCAGCCAGCCACCAGGGGGCGATCAGAGTAACAGAAGGGCACACAAACACTGCAGTTACTTTCAATATGTCCTATTTTAACAATAATAAGGATATGATACTTATTTGTTTGTCAGCAGGATTACGCAAACACTACGGAACAGATTTTCATGCAACTTGGTGGAAGGATGGAACATGGGTCGAGGAATTATAAATTATTTTCTCCAATATCACAGGGTATAATTTGTGGATCTTGATGAGAGAAATCCGGCCCTTTAGTGGACTGATAGTTATGAGTGTGCAGCTTGTATGAGTTTTAATGGACTGTTTAGCCTTGACGGAGGAATACGCTCGACTGTGTGGAGCAGAACGTTTATCACTTTTAAATACAGAGAGTTTAATGAAAAACAAGCCTCACTGTAATGCAGTCATTTTACTAACTAAGCCTCTGATAAAATGAAGTATTTTTTCTATCAATTCCCATAATCAATAAACACAAAAAAAGTAAGTATGCCACGTTTACCACATTTCTTCGGGTTCAGTTGGAAAGCTCCAGCGTCTCACTGGCTGCACACAAAGCTCAAATAAAAAGCTGGTGATAAAAGGTGACAAATAAAGTGACTTGTGCTGTAGTTTGCCCTCACACACTAATAACACCCAATTAGTGGAGACAGAGAGACACACTGATGCCATTAGATTCAATCAAACGGTTGCAGCTCTATTTCCATCAGAGCTGTTGTGTTCTTCTACAGTCGAAGGGTGAGAGACAGTCGGCAGCGGGGCGCGGCGCGGCAGCGTCTCGGTCACAGCCTCCCTTCGTCCCGGCTCCGTGAAAAATCACCGGCGTGATGCGGCAGGAAGGCTGACAGCTGTGTAAGGCAGCACACACTTACACCTGTCCGGTCACATCACAGCTCCGCTTATTCCCACAAAATAAACCTGCAGAGCTCAAAGTAAAAGTCCGGCAGTCTGCATCCACCCTGTGTTTGTAATAAAGCAACAGTCCTCACAGACACCTGTCTATTCTGAACAAAGTGCAGCGCCAGGAGCAGCAGGGCATCGACCGCTGCTTGGCTCCGGTCAACAGACGGAGACGCTCAGAACAATGGAAACAGATCTATTCACATAATGTGTTTATATAGTCTCTGTGTAGATTTAGCTTGAATTTCACTTCATCAGCTTCACTTTGAAGCAAACGTAAACTTCCTGCGTGGGAATAACAGCTCATCAGCGAGTTCAACTACGAGGTTCACGTTGGAAAATGGTGTTTTTCAAACGATCTCAGGTCACGTGAGCATTTTGGCTCCGTATCAGTTTTAATACACTGGACATGCACATGCTAGTTTAAGCAGGAAAGCGTGCGAGTGCAGGTCTACACAGGAATTTGCTCTGTAAGCAGTTGTATCACTTAAAATGTTGAATTTAACTACACAACAGGGTCAGTAACGCTGTAATGGATTATCCATGTTGCGCTCTACACTGGTCGCCGAGGTTGATGCCAGTTGTTTTCTTCTGGATGGAGGTCGTGTGATAGGAGTCTGACGAATGTTTCTGTCCCTCCAGACTAAGACCTAGCCCTGGAACTTTCAAATTAAAAGCGGTTCCGAATTCAGTGTAGCAACTCCGGAGTAGTGTGGACGGCAGGTGTATCTGTAGCAGAGTTTTCAAACAAAAACAGTTGTATCTTCGATTTCTGAGATGTTTTTTGAGATTGAAGCCTCAGTAGATGGCGGTAATGCACCTTGACCTTGGCCCAATAAACCAGATAAAGAAGAAGATGAAGCCTCAGACAAAGGGTCATTTATTAGTGTTCAAGGATTAAATAAATACAAAGCAACACCTTGTCTGTCTGACGCAATCCTCTCCTGTAGCCTTCCTCTTCTTTGTCCGTCTTGTGTACGTCAGTGAGGAGGTGAGAGCTTCTCTTCCTCTCTCTCTCCCAGACTGTTTGTGTTGGTGGTGGAGGGTTTCGGGGGGGTCAGGTAAAGGTCAAAGCTGACAGCCTTTTAGCAATGCTGCCAACAGCGCGCAGGGGAAAAACACATAGACAGGCAGATGCACGAAGAAATGTGAAGAAACAGACATAAAGAATGAGAGAGATGGATGGCTGAGCGCCGGAAGGACGAGAGTGTTGGCTAAATAACCAGCCAGATGGATGATGAATGGATGGAAGACAAGAGTAAAGGGCAGACAGGCAAAGGGATGAAAGGACGGACGGACTGACATTTTAATCTTAACCTATCCATGGTGTCGTAGAGATGGAAACTGGAAACCCAACTCACCCAGTGGAGAAGTAAGGTGGTGAAAGAAAGAAGTAAGACTGTTACGGAAATTCATCTCAATGTAGTGCACATCTATCTATCTACTTATTCCAGAAATCTGTCTGTATGTATCTCACATATCTCGGGAACTGTTTATCTTGTCGGCTTCACACCGGGCCGGTGTGTTGTTCAGGGCCCAATGAGGTGCAGTTCCAATTTGGTGCAATTTGATACTGCTACATTAATAAACTTTCAATAAACAAGTGACCAGTGATCTGCAGCAACAAAAGGTGATTCTCCATATCGGGGTTCTGTGAGCCGGGCTTCACTGAACTACGACTAAAGTATGTGAACAGTCATAAAGATACACCAGGTAGGATCAACGCAAAGTTGTCTAACTTCCCTCTGCACCATAGACTGTTTGAGGAGGACTCACTAATCACAAGGAATAATTCTGCTGTAGCTCTGGAGCATTAACACAAGATAGGAAGAGAACAGAACTTCACCAACAGGCAGGTTATTTCACTAGTTATATTTAAAAACAGCAAAAACATTACAACGTCTTTACATCCAGAGGTTCAACCTCGTCACAGCAGGTTGGTGATGGAGGCCTGTACAATGTGCATTCTCACTTTTTAAAACAGATGCATCTGCCACACTAAACCAGATTACATTTAAAGTGATTTCTAACTCGTTTTGATATTCACACCGTAATTCACCATATTTCTGACTGAGAGAAAATGCCATTCAGTCTCGATAGGGGCCCCTAGGGGGTCCCAGCATTTCAGGGTCCACAATCCAGACACACATATACGCTGAAGACAGGCAGGTGCAGTGAAGATGATTTCATATGAAATGAACAGACTTACAGTCGGTCCTGCAGGTACCCGAGCAGATGCAAACAGAAAACCCAACACAAAGGAAGCTGTGGAACATGAGGGAACAGAAGCATGAACCAACTCCAGGGAACAGAACCGCAGCATGAGGTGATGCTGAACAGAGGAAATGACAGAGAGACGACAGAGCGGCACAGAGTTTAAATACACGAGGGAGGTTTGCGGGGTAATTGGACAAAGGTGGAAGACACCTGGGCGGGGCAGACAATCAGAAAAGCATGAAAACTAGACAAAGACAGGAAGTAGAACAACCAACAGGAACACAAGGTAAGTAATATCAAAATAAAAGAAGTCAAAATAGTCAGAGACACGGAAATATAACCAGCAGTGTGATGGAGTTTAATTCCCAGGTTCACAAACCAGCGGCTGGCTGCGACTTACCAGAGGTTCCACAGCTGCAGGTTTGCAGGAGGCTCCACTCAGAACCATCCTCTCTCCCACTCCCCTCCATTTAAGTTCATTTATTTTGCAATCGGTGATGTTGTAGCAGGGACACGGGTGAGCCGCATCCCACAAATAGCTCCTTGGGGAAATCGTGGGAGCAGGAGAGCGGAGAACAAGGCGACATGCACAAACCAGGAAATATGGACAAGCCGGCCAAATCAGGATGTATGAACGCCGAGGAGGAGCAACGAGGAAATATGAGCAGAGTGTTGCAGAAAGGAGGGAAGGTTACACGAGAAACACGACAAGGAGGAGAGATAGAAATGGAGGAAGGGAAGATGGAGGATTTTAAAAAAGACGTCTCGGAGGTCTTGCTTGCCCAGGTGTGTGTCAGCGTCGACGCATGTGTGTGTGTGTGTATTAAGGATGGATGCACTTGCAAGAGGGGGGAGACAGATGAGAGGCCCTGACTGAAGTGACACTGCATCCCTCCTCTCATCATCCGTAAGACTCAGGAGGCACCACACACACACACACACACACACACACACACACACACACACACACACACACACACACACACACACACACACACACACACACACACACACACTAATGACAAACCTTGTGTGGAGAGAGAAAGAGAAAGCAGGTGAACAACGAGAGGAAGAAGAGAACGGGGAGAGAGACGTGTGCGTCCACAGGGAATAATGAAGACAGAAACAACTGAAGTGAACATCATCTGGCAGAGACGCCCAGTTCCACCGCATCAAATCCTGTTTTCCTTCCAAAGGGGAGCAGACGTTCAGCTCTTATAGTCTCATGGTACCTGTGGAGTCATGCCGGAGAGAGAAAAGGGGCCACAGATGTAGTCAGGTGTAGTTTTCAGTCAGTTAAAACGTGGGCCCTCACCGAGTCCACGTTAAACTGCATCGTCTCTGAGAGTCTACAAAATCACACGGTCGACAGAAAGGAGGCCAGCAAGGAGCCGTTCGGCAGCCTTTCAGCACAACACCTGAAAGGGTTACTTTATCTCTGCTGCAGGTCCCACGGCGGCGGCTCCGGGGATGGATATCCAACATAGAACTGATAATTCAGCACATGTTCGGCCCGTTCTGCAGTCGGCAGATAAGATTGGGAAGACCACTTAACACTCGTGAACACGTATTCTGTTACGTCGCCGGAGATCTAATCATGTTAATGTGGCGAAGTTGAAAGCGGCTTCTCTTCCACTTCATTCTTTTATCCGTCCACCCGGGCTCCACTGCCGCCGCCGCCGCCGCGGCCGCCGCCGCGCTGTTACCACGACGATGACGCTTAGATTAGATCAGGGCCTGTGTTTTTTTCAGTAATCTCAGAATTGCTCTGCAGAAATGTACCGAAGGCTGAAGTGGCACCAGATATCATCTTCTAGAGCAAGGGTGCCCAATACGTCGACCGGTCGATCGCGAAGGTAGTGCGGGTCGATCGCGTCACGCATGCACGATTGGTCATGAGTCAATCACGTGGACGCTCCGGCGTTCTCCGAGTTAATTTACCGTCGCGCCCATTGAGGTACAGTCGCGGCATTTTCGGACGGGTTCACAAAAACTACGACACTGACTGAAAGGTGAAGGCATTCACTTGTTGTTATTTCAGTAAATTTCAGTATAGGGCGGGGGGGCGTGGCGGCGGAGGCATTCATTTGCTGTTATTTCAGTTTATTTATGTACGGGGTGGGGGGACGTGGCGGCAGTGGATACCAACAATATTTGGTCTGTAGATCTTGTGGAGCTGGTCATTTCAAGAGTAGCTCACAAGCCTATAAAGTGTGGGCACCCCTGCAGTAGAGCAACGTGAGGTGTTGGGGAAATCTTCTGAAACCCCTAGAGAAGGAGTGGACGTCCGTTTCCTTATTGAACAATGTGACAATGACAGAAAGTCGTAAGGTACAAACTCACACACAGGCAGGGTGTGTGTGTGTGTGTGTGTGTGTGTGTGTGTGTGTGTGTGTGTGTGTGTGTGTGTGTGTGTAGTTGTACAGATATCTTTCCAAGGATCATTTTGAGCCTACGACCAGTTTCCGGGTTAAGACTTGGTTTTAGGGTTAGAATTTGGGTGAAGGGTTTAAATTTAGAGCAAGGGGCTGTGTGTGTGTGTGTGTGTGTGTGTGTGTGTGTGTGTGTGTGTGTGTGTGTGTGTGTGTGTGTGTGTGTGTGTGTGTGTGTGTGTGTGTGTGTGTTTGTGTGTGTGTAGTAGAGTATGGTGCAGTGCCTCTAGCATAGAAGCTTATCAGCTGCCACACAGGGTTACACAAACAATGATACACACACACACAACATTTGATCAATACCTGTCATCTATCTGAATACACTAATCCAATTTCTAGTGAAGGGCTCGGACTCAGAGGTTTTGTTGTTGTTGGTGGTTGTGTGTTTGTGTGCTTGTGCTTCGATAGATGTGTTTTCATGAATCATATTCAGGCAGATTGAGTCATTGAAAACTTTGCGTCCACAACACAAACGTTCTGTTGTGTGTGTTCGAACCTGCGAATCGACCTCTTTGTGTGGAGGTTGTGTGTTCGAACCTGCAGACCGACCTCTTTGTGTGGAGGTTGTGTGTTCGACCTGCAGACCGACCTCTTTGTGTGGAGGTTGTGTGTTCGAACCTGCAGACCGACCTCTTTGTGTGGAGGTTGTGTGTTCGAACCTGCGAACCGACCTCTTTGTGCGGAGGTTGTGTGTTCGAACCTGCGAATCGACCTCTTTGTGTGGAGGTTGTGTGTTCGAACCTGCGGACTGACCTCTTTGTGCGGAGGTTGTGTGTTCGAACCTGCGAATCGACCTCTTTGTGCGGAGGTTGTGTGTTCGAACCTGCGAATCGACCTCTTTGTGTGGAGGTTGTGTGTTCGAACCTGTAGACCGACCTCTTTGTGCGGAGGTTGTGTGTTCGAACCTGCAGACCGACCTCTTTGTGTGGAGGTTGTGTGTTCGAACCTGCGGACCGACCTCTTTGTGTGGAGGTTGTGTGTTCGAACCTGCGGACCGACCTCTTTGTGTGGAGGTTGTGTGTTCGAACCTGCAGACCGACCTCTTTGTGTGGAGGTTGTGTGTTCGAACCTGTAAGCCGACCTCTTTGTGTGGAGGTTGTGTATTCGAACCTGCGAACCGACCTCTTTGTGTGGAGGTTGTGTGTTCTCTCCGTGTCCGCGTGGGTTTCCTCTGCTCTTTCTTTGTGTTATCTCCTCTGGTTAATCCGCTCTGTGTCCTTGCAGCCTTTCTATTATGAGCAGTAATGAACATCAGCCACCAACAAGCAAAACAGCCTGAATAATAACAGATACTATAATGTGAATATCCAGGTATAAAAGAAGCTATTAAATACACAATACACTGTATGAACATGTCTATTTGTACAACTCACTATGAACCTGTGATGCTTATAAGATGTGATCACGTTGTTTTGAATGGTGCATTTTTTATTTTATTTTGCACTAATGAGATGTGTTTGTTTTTTCTCACCTTTCCCAAGTTCCCACTTTCTGTTATTTTAAAATATCAGTTTTATAAAATAAAGTGCAGTTTAACTTTAACTTAATTTAAACAGCAGCCAAACTCTACCACATTATCTCAGGGCACTTCACAGAGTACATAATAACAAAGCTGTTGTTGTGTCTCTCCATGAGTGTGTGTGTTATTCCCCCCCCGCCTCCTGTCATGTAACTCTATGATCAATCACTGTGCTTGGTGACAGTTACCATGACAGCCAGTCACATGATCAAAGAGTGCACCACATGCGTGTGTGTGTGTTCACACAGAAACCCGGAGGTGTGACCTTGTACCACACACACACACACACACACACACACACACACACACACACACACACACACACACACACACACACACACACACACACACACACACACACACACACACACACACACACACGCATGTTTATACCGCGATGGAGAGAAAACCCCACTGTTTATATGTTCACACAGAAACAAACATGTGATGATACGTTTATCATTTTTACATCATTTCATTTTTGAGTTTGTTTCACTGTTGCTAAACTAGCACCAAACAATAATGGGCAAGTTTGTCAACATGGTGGTAAAATATTAGTTTGGCCAGATTAACATGTGATGGTGAAGGTGTATAATATTTTTGTATTGTATTGGAAATGGTGCAGACACTTTATAAAGATGCCAGTTAACAGGAAGTGTAACGTATGAGGCTCAGTGACGATCCGTCTTCACTTCCTCCCACTGTCCACAAATGGAGCCAATTGATCCGGTGGCGGCCATCTTGTGCCACTGACGACATTTGGAGCAGGAGTCAGTTTAAACCGACAATTTAAAACATTTGAGAAATATGTGTGAGAAACAAGAAATGTGTTTAAAAACCACATCATTTACGGTATCAAGGTCCCACTGATACGTTGCCTTGGACTTATATACTTATTCAAAACATGAACATACATCAGTGTGGTAAGAACTTAAATGACAGAAATCCTCTTTAGTTTGTATTATGCCCAGTGTCTCACGGTTTATTACCTCTACTGCAGCCGGCCTCCAGGGGGCAATCCAGATGTTTTGAATTTTTATTTCCGGAGCCTTATGTCGTCCATCTTTATTCAGTCTGAGGCCAAGTGACACTGGTTGTTTAGACAGCGGAATTTAAAACTATATGAAAAATGACAGAGACAAAATGTGTTTAAGTGTTTTATGGACATTAGAGACAGAAAAAGCTTGATGGTCGTGAACACTGAAGGACGACAAAAGGACAAACGCACAGAAAGAGGAGCAACATCTCCCTCATCTTCCTTTCCTATGTTTCAGGATGGACACACACACACACACACACACACACACACACACACACACACACACACACACACACACACACACACACACACACACACACTCATGCACACACACACACACACACACGCAGCTGCAGAGAACAATAAGATCCATACTGATGATATTAGTAATGAGCGGTCAGCTGATTAAAAAGCCTCGAGATGGAGATGAATAATGGACAGATACTGCGTCTTATTAGTTTACTTGCTGGCATATTTATATGGGGGTTGTTGCTCAGCTTACTTTTGTTTTGTTAGAAGCCTGTTGTTCAGTCGGTCGTTCAGTGTGTGGCTGAGACTCGACAATTTGGCTTGCGATCAATCAAGCTTTCCTCTCCACTGATCCTCTTCGCGCGCACACACGCACACACACACACACACACACACACACACACACACACACACACACCTCAACCCTGAAGAAGGGATTGGGGAGAGGATGAAGAAACGAGGGAGAGCTGAGGAGAGACAGAGGAGTGAAAGGTACAGATGGTGGTGAGTGAGTTTTATCTCAACCTTTCTGTTTGCCTCAGCATTGATCTCTGCCGCACCTCAACACTGAGGTCAGCCCACACACACACACACACACACACACACAAAACACACACACATTTGCTGAGACCCTGGCTTCGACCGCCTGACTGGTCAAATTAAACCCAGAACACCTCAAGGCCCCAGGGACACACACACACACACACACACACACACACACACACACACACACACACACACCACCACCACGCACGCACGCACGCACACAAACACACACAGAGAGAGAGAGAGAGAGAGAGAGAGAGAGAAGATAGTCAGTCAGTCAAGATTTTGAAAAGAGATTTTAGTCACACAAACTGGACTGAAAACATGAGTTTGACAGTGTGTATCCTGAAGAACATGGTTCTCTCTCTCTCACACACACACACACACACACACACACAAAGCACACATGAAACGTCACAACACATTTAAAGCATGTTCCTGTCTGTGGATTACAGTTATAATTAAAGCATGTGTTTGTTGTTGGAATTCACAGTTGTATGTAGGTTTGTGTGTGTGTGTGTGTGTGTGCGTGTGGTGTGTGTGCGTGTGTGCGTGTGAAATGTTTCCAGGTAGTTCTGCTGTGTCAGCACCACAGACAGACAGCACTGTTGTTGTGTAGCCACAGAGGAAATAAAATAACAGCCCACGTCTTTTCAACCCACAGACAGCTCTCTCTCTCTCTCTCTCTCTCTCTCTCTTCTCTCTCTTGCATCAGTTTCCCCTCCTCATCTGTCTCTGCTTCCTTTACTCTTCTCTGCACATCTTTGTATTTTTAGTTCATCTCTTCTTCTTTACCTTTCTCTTCATTGAAATGATCTTTTTTTACACAAATAAAGATAATTTAGATGAAAATCGACAATTAGAAAAATAAACATGTTTGAGTTGGGATTGAAAAAACACATCATTCACCTCCTTCACATCTGTCTACCTGTCAGAATATGTAACGTCTGATTTTATAGGAGTTAAAATCTTGTATATCTTTAAAAGACCCTGAAACTTTTGCCAGGTTTTCTAAGATATCTTGTTATTTTTGCTGTTAAAATCCAGTGGGGAGAAGAGGAAAGAGAGAAGGATCAGAGGATGAAGAGCGGCTGATAAATGATGGAGGGAGGGGAAGCCGAGGATTTGTCCAAATTAATGATGAATGGGTGAAGGAGGGAGAGGGAGAGAGGAGAGAGAGAGAGAGAGAGAGAGAGAGAGGAGAGAAGAGAGAGGAGAGAAGAGGAGAGAGAGAGAGGAGAGAGAGAGAGAGAGAGAGAGAGAGAGAGAGAGCAGACGCTGTAAAAGCAGGACGGGAGAGATGGATGATGGACAGACGGAGGGAGCTGCCAGATTCAAACTGATAAATAACACAAACGACAGTGAACTACACACCAGTTTCTGTTTGTGATGAGTGTGCGTCTGAAAAACCAAATAAATGATGCTCCACTGTTAAAACTCCACATCCTGCAGTTTGAGGTGCAATGCTGCCACCTGCTGGAGCGAAGGAGGAAGAATGTGATAAAGTGTATGTTTTAACTGAAAAGTAAATTTCTCAAATACTTGGTGTGATACTACATCTTCCTTTCTACCTTGTTTAGTTCACGTCATGATGATGACTCTCCTCAGTCATAATGGCAACAGCACAAGGCAGTTCTAACTTATGAATACATTGGTCTCACACACACACACACACACACACCACACACACACACACACACACACACACACACACACACACACACACACACACACACACGCACACGCGCACACACACACTCACACACACACACAATGCACATGTCTAATTAGCCAGAGCGTGTGAGTGTGAGGGATGTGACAGTTTGACAGAACCCGGGTCCCCGTGGTCCTGTGTCAGTTCATCACCAGGTCCCATGGTTTCAGTGGCACCGCCTCTTTCCCACCCTGAGCCTCACACTGACTCTCCACCCTCACCCCCACCCTCACCCTCACCCCCACCCGTCACCCCCACACCATCACACTCACCCACAGCGTGAGGCTGAATGGGAGCGGGATGTGACACCAATCTAATTGTTTATATCCTAACGAAGGACTGTGAAGTACGAAGGATCAAGTTTTAATTTTTATATTTGGTCGTCTCTGTTGTCAGCGGAAACAAACAGCAATAAATAACTGTAATGACTTTAAACTGTATGATGAACATCAGCATTTATGAGTAATTAGCAGGATCCTGCATTTAGATGAGCTGGTTTCCACTGTTACAGCTTTACAGTCAGTAATATGTGGCCACTAAGATAAGATAAGTTAAGATTTTATTAGTCGGGGAAATTGGCGGGTGTTACATCAGAAATATAAGAAATAGAAATGTAATAGAAAAGATGTAAAATACAGTTTACAGAGTGAGAATATAACAAATTCCACATTAGCCATTGAACAACTCTCTCGTTAATGGTGTCTTTTAGAGATTATTAATAAGCTGTTATCACACGTGAATGAAAATTACCTTGAACGTGTGCTTAAGCGTTTTGTGTGTAGTACGACTGCAAAAGTGAAAACATTGTATTAGGATTTCTGTGGCTCCAGAGGGAGGTGTGTGAAATCTGAAAATAAACCAAACCAAAGCTTCCTGCTCACTTCCTTCTCCACACACTCACACTTTCAAACAATAAGAGTGAAGTAAACATGCGAAAACACAACTCAGCTAAGCAACAGTTCAGAAAATAGGTTCAATCAACAGCAACTTGGTCAAAATGATCAAAGTTAAGGACTTTACACACGATTTTAATTCATGACATGCACATATTTTATTTACCATGTTGATGGGATAGTTTGACGTTTGAAGTCAAATGCTCTATAGCCTAAAGTACAGTATTGCACACTGATTAGTCAATGTCTTTATTTTCACTGCGAAATTTGGAGATTTCTGCTGTGGCTGCTCTTTACACAGTGACTCCAGCTCACTGTTTCCCTGTGGAGTCACAACTGTGGTCGATACCGTCATTTTGGTTTGTGATGTTTTCAACACTATCAGAAGAAACACCCCTGATTTGATTAAACTTGTGTTAAAGACAGAAAGTCTCCTGAAAATGACAATAATAATCATATAATATATGATGTTTTACAGCATTTGCAACCAAAAAACATACCTCCTCTCACACTCATTTGGTACTGGTGTGTAAACCTGATGAAAACATACATTCTCGCCTCGTACTGTAGTGTTATTGCTTTGCAACCAGCAGGTGGCATCACAACAACTTCCTTTTGCAAATCTCCTCTTCCTCAGGACACAACATTGTGTGAAGTTCCCCACAGCTCCTCTTCATCTCCTCTACCTGCTTCTGGGAAACACCACATGTGTCACCAGACCTGAGACAAATCCAGATGTGTGAGCAACAGGTTTTTGTTTGTTTGTTATTTTTGTCTACGTAGCTGCAGGAGGTTCAGCACGTAGAAAAAAAATGATTATTTAACATAATAGTGCATCGATTATTTATTGTATTTAGATAAGAAATACTATTATTTAATAATAATATGTAACCATTTAATTGTCTTTATATTTTGTGATAACTTTTTTAAGCACCACACTAGCAGAGATGCTAACTAGCGGCTACGCAGCGTTTTCAAAGTCCATCATACTCCGTTAGCACCTGTAAGTTCAAGAGAGCAGCAACTAAATGTAATGATGTTTTGTGTTTGTGTTTGTGTTTGTGTTTGTTAAAAATGAAAAGTTTTTTGCCACGTCTCATAATTGACTTTCTTATTTACGCAATCACAAGCAGGTGTGAAAGTCTTAAGACACACACGTGCTTTCACTGCATCTACACAACGTAAGAAAAGACAAACACAACTTCTGCCGTGCACACCCACACATGCACACACTCGCAGCAAGCTACCGAGAGGCGTGTGAACACACCTCGATCTGAAGACTCATTGTGAGACTCTCACACCGTCTGTGACAGAAGTCACCTGCAGCCACACTCACACGTCACTAGAGACGAGCTCGGCTCAATCCTTCCAGTTCTCTTTGTTTCGGGGGCAAACTATCGATTTATTCATTTCTGATAAAATCACTGAGCATTTTATTAGAAACACTTTTATATTCATGAAATATCCAAGTAGTCAACCGTGTGGCAGCAGTGTAATGTTTAAATTCCTGCACATAGAAGTCAGGAGCTGCAGTTAAAGTTCACATCAATCATCAGAACCTTATGATCTCATGATTGTTGGTGTCGAGCTGGTCGGAGTATTTCTGAAACTGCTGATCTCCGTGGATTTTCAACAACATCCTGTGAGCAGCAGGAAACACCTTGTTGATGGGAGAGCTCCGAGGAGAATGGTCAGACTGGTTGAGAATGGTCAGACTGGTTGGAGCCATAGACGTTTTAATTTCAAATGTCTTCAGGAATCCACGACACACAGAAAACACAACATTTCTAACTATGTGACACAATCTCCCAGCGACGCGTAATGAACTCTGAGACCCAGCTGCATGAAACCACCGCCTGGTTAAATAAAAATAATACGAACTTTGAGATCATAATGAAGTTTTAACTTAAGAGCCTCATTCGAATCCGACTCCTGCAAGTGTTGCCATCAGCCCTCTGTCTCAGTGTGTATGATAGAAACTTTAATAGCTGCCAGCATGAGGCACTGATCAGCCAAGCACATCAGCATAGTGAGATTCAATATGTCACCACCATGCAGAGGTGTGTGTGTGGTGTGTGTGTGTGTGCGTGTGTGTGGGTGTGCGTGTGTGTGGTGTGTGTGGAGAGGAGGAAGGCCTTCCTGCATGTGTGTCTTGTTAGCGCTGGGTGTAGCAGTGGAAGTGATGGCAGTAATGTGGGAATGACAAAGGAGCTCTGACTGTGAGCTATATGAAGATGTGTGACATCAGCGATTGTTCTGCAACATGTCGCATCCCCTGGGTGTGTGTGTGTGTGTGTGTGTGTGTGTGTGTGTGTGTGTGTGTGTGTGTGTGTGTGTGTGTGTGTGTGGTGTGTGTGTGCGTGTGTGTACATACACATGTTCAGACTCAGGTACAAAGGAAGCTGCTGAGTGTGTGTGAGATTCCACCAAACATTTTATCTTAAATTTCATTGAGATGAATATGAAGAGAATCCTTATATGAAAATCTTTTAAATCTCCACATTGGGATGAAACCACAAAACCACATTCAACCAAACTCAGAACGGCTGACTTGTTGGAGCTCTGTTAACAGTCACATCTTTTTTCATTCAATATGAAAAACCTTCACTTGTTCCTGGTGAGTTTTACCATTTTGTATTTTAGTCTTTGGTTCAAACTGAAATGCTGCAACAATAGTTTTGCTCATCACCGTGAAACTTGTGCAGATATTTATGGTTCAAGAGGATTTATCTTAATGACCGAGGTGACCTTCTGACCTTCTGACCTTCTGACCTTCTGACTTCACCTCTTGTTGACATTTTCTGAAGGAGGAAACCATTACATCTTGGAGTGGATCGTGATAAATGGACAGATCCACATTTTATTCATTTCAACATGACTAGATTCAGAGGTGTTTCAGTTTGAAGCAGTGAATGTATCCTGGTATATTGTCACTTAGTCCACTAGCAGAATATCTGTGGTTCCACTAAATGAGTTCATTCCTCCAGTCGAACGTAGAACCAGGATCTATCTGTTAAAGAGATGCAAGCTCCTGCTTCAGGTTCCTGCAGCACCTGTCTCTGCAGTGTTGTAATCTATGGTCTCTGCTCGTCCTTGTCTCCTCTCCTTTCTAATTACCTCCCCCCCCCCCCCTGGCACCGGCCCTGCTTACCGCTCTCTGCAGGAGTCAAGGGGGCCGCTGCAGCAGCTGTGCCCCGACAGGGGGCTCTGCTTCCTGGGGGGGGGGGGGGGCTCTGGATGGTGAAGCTCACTGAACCGATGTGGGAGGTCATGGTGCACAGACACACAGAGCAGAACCAGGTGGATCCCTGACCTGAGCTGCCGAGAGCAGAGACTTAAACCTGACACTAGGGGGCGGTGGTGGTTCAGCTGAGGTGTTTCACATTTCTCTCAAATAAAAAGTTTATAGTAGGGTTACAGCATTAACCCTGACCAAAATAAATCACGCTTCAAGGTTAATGAAAAGTGCTCATCCTGTAAACATATGCCCCCGTTTTGTGTTCTCGTTTTGTCTGCGCAGAAACAGGCGTCTTACCCTTCTCCTGCTAAAGACACAAATGGGACTCGACATTAAAATCAGGTAACATTAAAACTGCTCCTTCAGTCCTCGGAGAAACAAAAGGGAATTGGATTTCTAGTTTTCTCTGGTGTCGGAGGTTGTGTTGTGGTGAGAGTTTAGTGATATCATGTTTTTTCTGGTTTTAACCACAGCAAGTGAACGAGAGGAGTTCATAAACCTTTATTTAAATCAAAGAGCAGATTAAAAACATTAATGCAGACGAAGCGAGCGTTGAGCTGCGAAAATGGAACATCAGAATATACAAGGCTTGATCTGTAGATAAAAAAATAGAAAAATGATGGAGCCAGAGAAAACAAGAGAACACAGTGTGAAAGAGAGAGAGCGTGTGTGTGTGTGTGTGTGTCTGTTTGTGTATGACTGCATTCAAGAGATTTATTGTGTGTGTTGTGTGTGTGCATGCATGATTATATCAGTATGCGTGTGATCATGTGTCACTGGGACACGTTTTCAGACGTTTACTCAGTAAAACAAGGAAGTGCAGTTTATTAGCTAGAGACTCGAGTGCAGAGTCAGTCACTGGGTTTCACAGTATGAGATGTAAACACAGTTCAGAGACGCTAACGACAATATTTGCATTCCATAAGCAGCTTGGTGAAAAATAATGAATTTTGCTTTCCAGTGAAATAAAAATTAACGTGGTTATTTCCCCCCCCCTTTTCCTTCCAGGTGATGTAAAACTGTCACCACACATTTCTTCAATGACTCTGATTTAAGTTTGGAGGTTTCTTCTCTTCTCTGAAATGATGCAAAAATATTTATCTTACAATGACAAATAAATAGTAATAAATAGATTTTCAGACTTTCCTAAACACGCTAGAATAAACCAAAGGACTTTATGCAGGGGTCTGGTTGTCATTCTCGGGGATTTGAACAAGAAGCAGGATTCTGTCTGTTGTGACAAGCTAATGCTAACGACATATATACATTTATATATCCTCCAGGAAACAGAAATTCATCTTAGAAACTTGAAATCACTGATGCCAAGAAGGGTCAACTTCTGTCTCTGGCACTTTCTCACAATTTCTTGATTTCTCACTCCACTTTTTTCTTATGAAGGTTGATTCATATTTTTTTTTTTTGTAGGAATAGTTTGGGATTAAACAAAATGTGGTGGTTATTCAGCTTTATAGTTGCTGGTAGGTGTGACTGTAGAACCTCAGCCCAAAATGATTAAATAGAAGCTGTAAAGTATTCCTTAAAGTAGAGGTCTTCATTGTTGTCAACTACTTTGGACCAATTTAACCTCCTGAACCACCGGATACACACGTGAAGATCCAGAAGTTCAGCTGGGTCAATTTTCTGGACACATTCTTACTAAAATATATACGACGTAATAAAGAATGAATCCTGCTTCCGTATTACTTTGGCGGAAATGGCAAAAACATCCCAAAGAACTACTACGCCTCTTCTGTAGACTGTAGATTGTATCGCCCCCTTGTGGCTCACTGAAGTATAGCTTGTTAGGCCCACTTTCTCCAAGTTAGCAGACGGGATTTAGACAAGAGTAAAAAGTCAAATAAAACATCAAACACATTTTTCTCAAAGATGGTTTCCGTAATTTTAGGTAGATTTTATATCACTGATGCATCGAAGTGCACATTTTCTCGTAAATTAGCTTTTAGTTTAGTGAAACGTCAATGACAACGTTCCACGGTCACTTCTGCTCAGACTCTGGCTTCAAATCAAGTCAGAAATCATATCTGGAATATGTTCAGTGTCATTTTTTTTGGTACAAAATAAAGTGGAGACCCGTCTTCCCTCTTCATACGCAGTTCACGTTCCAAACTGATCTGGATTAAAGTGAAATACAGCTTCTAGATACAATTCATGCTTATTCTCCAAGCCTCCATTGAGAAGCTGTTTCTCAAGTAACAGAAGAGTGGACTGCTCCAAAGCTTCTGTCGATGAAAACACGATCAATGAGAAGAGTTGTACAGTTCAGATGAAGACAGCTGTCGGCAGCGGACCCAAAACTCAAAGTTGTTTATACTTATATATAAGCTGCGTTTGTCCGAAGCACACAATCATCAGATTGTCACCTTCATGTGTGTAACTGCAGCAGCGAGAGTTTGAAGAGGACGATGCTGTTTCTACAAAGGACAAAACAACACAAAAATAACAGACAAGAAGAAAACGGAGATGTGACTGAACATTTAACTTACAAAACTTGTGTGTGTGTGTGTGTGTGTGTGTGTGTGTGTGTGTCTGTATATGTGTGTGATTGTGCGCAGGTGTGTGCGGTGTCACTCCTGGAGAGCCCAACCTCCAGAAACCTTCCGACACCTACACACCTCATTGGTCGAACAGGCCTACAAGCTAATTGGCTGTTACAGCAGCGTTCTCACCTCCTGCTTTCAAAGCTTGTTCAAACTACAGACTCCAGCACAATCACTCGGACCATCTTTGAATTTTTGTTTTTTGATGTTGCTTTTCTTCAGCAAGAAAAGCAAGAAGCACAGAGACAGGAGTAAATTGAACATATGTGTGTGTGTGTGTGTGTGTGTGTGTGTGTGTGTGTGTTTTTCTCCCCATCCGTTGAAATCTCTGTGTGTTTGCATGCACATGTTCCTCCACCCTGTGTGTTGGTGTGTTTATCAGTCGCTCTTCTTGGCCCACGCCAGGTCGTCTGACCGCGGCCTCTGCCCCGTCACGTATTCAATCAACCTGCTCCATCCGTCTCCAAAAGCCCAGCTGGTCCAGTGGATAGTTACACCAGCCTGTGGCGGGAGGGAGAAACACAGGAGGAGCGGATTCTTACGCACTTCACAGATCTTTAATGGCGACGACTTCACTTTGTTTGTGAGGCAAATACATTAATGTATGTATGGCTGCAGGCCAGAGTAAACATGAACACATACATTACATGTACATGAATGCATGCATGACTGTACAGTCGTCTGTGAGTACACGTGACTGCACAGACACACACACACACACACACACACACACACACACACACACACACACACACACACGCTCTGATGTTACAGCTTTAGAAGCAGTCGAGGATTCCCCAGACATTTGAGATGAAAAGCCGTTTTACTATTATTACCAAACACACACACACTGATCCATTTATATGTAGAATAAAGCAATTTCAGTCAAAAACACAACGCAGACATAAAAAAGAAATCAGCTACACCAGTTTCACACACACACACACACACACACACACACACACACACACACACACACACACAGACACACGAAGCAAATAGAGACATCCACATGGGTAGTGTGTACTTAGCCAACCCATGTCTGATGCTCAAACACCACCACCCAGGATGTGTTTGCATAGGGTGCATGCTATAGCTGCAGGGGTGTGTGTGATGGAGTGTGGTGTGTGGTGTGTGTGTGTGTGTGTGTGTGTGTGTGTGTGTGTGTGTGTGTGTGTGTGTGTGTGTGTGTGTGTGTGTGTCCCTTCAGTGACCCTCTCTCTGCTGAAAGACATGAAGGAGCCAGAGGTTTGGTTTCTCTCCTTCCTCTCTCTCCTTCCTCCTCCTCCTCTCACTCTCTTCCTCTCTCTCTCGCTCCACTTCTCCTTCTTTTGCCACATCCTCCATCTTTTTTTTTTGTATTCTTCCAAATCCCTGCTTCCTCCTCCTCCCACTCTCTCCCCTCCCACTCTCTCCCCTCCCTCCCTCCCTCCCTCCCTTGTCCTCCACCCCCCCTCTGCCTGTGAAGTCCTATTTGTTAGAACAGACAGCAGGTTAGCATTAAATATACATGGGGATTGTCAGCCGGTGGCGAACACAAAGGCAGCTCGGCGAGCCCCAGTGGAATCCAAGCCCGGCCCAGGCAGCCAGGCTGGGGGAGCATGGGGCCGTCGCCGTCCCCTGTGGGCCCCCGACCGCCACCAACCCACCTCCCACCAAACACACACACACACACACACAGGTTAGACACTGGAGAGGAGGTCAAAAAGACTCGTACACACACAGATGCTCGAGTATGCAGATGCACAAGTGTGTGTGTGCATGTACAAACACACACTTTCCCCGGTGCCAACCCCCTCAACTCGCTCACCCACACATCTGTCGTCCGCAGGGGCGCAGGGTGACGTACAAGCTGAATCTCCTGTGTATCCTCCCTCTTTTCTCTCCCTCCCTCTCTCCCTCTCACCCAGATGCACACAGAATACTGAATGTGGATGTATTACAGGGGCCTCGTGTCTCTGAAGACAAACACGCACGCAAACAGAACAGCTTATTTGAGTTATTTATAAGACGCCCGACAGACAGACAGACACACGGCCGCCATTTTATTCAAATCTACTGAGAAGTGAAATCATCCCGGAGTCATCAGCTTCAATTGCGGCGATCTAAAATGGCCGCCCACGACATAAACACGATAAGTAACATTATACGTAAGCCGTTTTCAGACATGACTTCCGGGTCAAATCCCGCTTTATTCAGGCGAGAGGTGGAGCGGCCGGGTGCAGCAGACAGAGACAGGAAGTGACGTATTAACTCCGCTGCGGAGATCACGTGATCGTGTTTACATCACCTCAAACTCTCCTGACGTTCAACGGTGTCTTCTACGTGTGTGTCATTTTTTTTTGTCATCAACCCCCCCCCCCCCCCACTCGATCCCCACGATGTTCTCATAATATCATGACAATATTGAAAATGGGTTCATGTATGATGTCCTTCGTTTTAAAGACATTCATCCATCTGACTGTGAAGTGACCTCTAATTGTGCAGATTTGAAATTTTCAAGATGAAAAATCCCGGTTTGTCAAATTCAGTAGATTCCCTTATCACTGTAAGAAGATTGAGGTTTAGCTTATATCATTAAAAACACAGTACTCATACTGTTCTCAATATTATCATCATTCATTTATACTTTTCTTGGTAATTAATACTTCTGGTACTACGTAATCACAATTGTTGATTTGAATACGCACTAAAGGAATAAACGTGTGCCGCTCTGCAGCACAGCACTGAGGCAGCATCGGCTCTCACCTGTCGTGATGCAGTAATATGTTTCGTGTGGCGAGACGTGGTGGATGCGGTGGTGTTTCCGTGGCAACACCAGATGCCAGTCCTGGAGCAGCGTGACCCAGCGCGGGAGGCCGAAGTAAGAGTGACTCCATTTGTGAATCTGATTGGTCAGCGTCACGAACACAGCCAGGGCGAACACGTAGCAGTCCCAGGGATAGGACGCCGCCAAGGCCTCTGAGAGGTGACAGGAAACAGGCAGGAGAAAGAGAGAGGACAACGTCAGTGGGATAAGTTGTGAAAGTGTTTAGTATATTAAAGGGGGCCAGCGCTCAGGCAAAGCACTCCCACAGAGAGGACGCTGGCAGGAGCCATGGTGAGATGTGGAGGCCGAGGGGGAGGATGAGGAACAGGGGAGAGACAAGAGGAGGAGGAAGATGGAGGAAGAGTGGCAGCAGGGGGGGAGAGGAGGAAGTGATGAAGAAACACTTGCAATAAACAGGGATTAGAACTTAAAACCAGACAGGAAATGAAGTTGTCTCCTGAAAAATGAGACCATCACAATCAGGAATCTGGAACTTTAAGTCCGTCCGTCTGCGGTGAGACACAAGGAAGTTGTTCAATTATAACGATGAGTCATCACCACTCAGCTTTAAATATTGAAAACAACTTCTGTGATCTCATTCTCGTTCTCAAACAGAAGTGCACATCATTACTAAAGAGGCGTTCGGGGACGGATCAGTGTGGAAACGTCCCCACGAGGACTTTAAGAAGTAATTTAAGAAGAAAAGATGTTTATACGCTGAACGTCTTTGCAGCGCTCACTTTAATCTTTGCCGTGTAAATCTAACGTAAAGTCAGTTAGATGTTCGGTGCCATATCTGCTCTGGTGCCTCCTACAGGCCGTCGAATGTGGTTAACCTTAAAGATGAAGAACATTCTTCTGCACTGATGTCTGATGAAACGTATTTTCCCTAATGTGGACTCGTGCTCGGCCTGAAACTGTGAAAGCGGTTGTTGAAGATGTTGCTGGGATCTGGAGACTGTGTCCGAGTTGATTTGAGTCGACAGGTGTCACACAGGTTTGGACTCACACACACGCGAGCAGGTGTGTGCAGCGTCTCTGGGAATAAAGACATGCGCAGAAAACTGTCTGCAACTTGTGGCTTTTGTTGATATCGCTTCGTCCGCTCAAAGATGAAGATGTAACTGAGTGGAAGTCCGCGGCTCGTCTTCATCACTGCTCACTGCTTGTTATCCATTTGAGTCTTTGTGGCTTACAGCTGTCCACTCTGTGTCCACCTCCATCCCTCGTTCCCTCTCTTTGGTGGAAACAGCGTTCTCCTGACCCCAGTTCAAGTGCGGACATGACAGTTGGAGATGTCACCTCCCTGCTCTCAGCTTTCCCCAGGCACCTCCCTCTCCGTCTTTGTCTGATGACCGCTTGACACGGCGAGAAGCTTGACATGACAGGTTGAGATGTCATCAGGCGGCTACACGACCCTCCACCGCCCCCACCCCCCCTGCTCTCTCTCTCTCTCTCTCTCTGCACTCTCACCTTCTGTCTCAAACTCTTAGCAGTGACCTCTTAAGGTGCAGACATGACAGGTGTAGATGTCACCGCAGCTCTGCCCGTCTCTGTCTCGTGACCCCCTGACTCCCCGCGGTGCAGGACATGACAGGTGTGGATGTCACCTACAAGTGGACCTTGCTACTGCCCCCCCCCCCCCCCTGTAATCGTTCCCTCCCCCCCCCCCCCCCCCCCCCCCCCCCCCTCGTTCACCGATCCCTCCTGTGGAGAAGCACCTGACCTTTGCGTGTTTCCCTTCCACTCTTCATCCCCTTGTTTCCTGACTCTCACAGGTTTGTGAGATTCTTTCCATTTGTATCACAACGCTCTCTTTTTACATTTGGGATTTCTTTTTTCTTTTAGTTTCTATGATTGTAAATTTAATCTTATTACGTCTGTCTTTCTATTTTCTCAACCACTGATCCGATTGACTCCAAACTTTGGGGATGTGTGGCTGAGGACCAAAGGAAGTGTGGACATTTCTTAAAAGAGCCATTCCCAAGAAAAAAAACTGTACATGCACATAGATTTTACATGCAACACAGATGGTAAGTTACAGATATTAGTTTATAAAAATAACAATGATTTACCAGTCGATCGTCATCTTTCAGTCTTTTTTCAATAGCAAAAGAAACATAAGGTCTAATACGATATATTCTGTTGTTTTGACCACAAAAACTAAATAAATAAATAAATGCATGTTATAAAACATTGGGATACAGACTGAAAAGCTAAAATATGGGCTGCTGCTGTATTTAAATGTTTATCCCTGTTGTTGGCTGATTATTTTTATCTTTGATTAAAAGCTAACTAAAGTAATAATCACTTCGGAGACGCTCACTCAGAGAAGGTTTGCGAGCAGCTTAACCTCACATCGCTGCAACTGACCGAGACGCTAACCTGGCAAACTCAACGCCTCCTCTCTCCGCCCATCGGTGACCTCCTGGCCCCAGCTGTAGTGCGGACATGGAAGGTGGAGATGTCACCTTCTCAATAACAGGTTGCTCCTGCTGATCTTCCTCCTCCGGACCCTCCCCCCCCCTTCCCCGAGCTCGTAAGGTCAGCACATGATTACCAGACAAACTGCCCCATGGTTTCCTGTGATCACTTCACTTCCACCTCAGAGACTGGAAACATCAAGATTGTTAGAGCCTTTGTTTGACCTACTAAAGTCCTGACATCCGCATTCAGCTTCAAGCAGAGTGACTTTGAGCAAACACGCAGTGACGGTGGCTGAGGAGCCAGTGAGGGAACAGTTCCCTCTCCTTCGATGGGGAAACTGTGCAGAACGGGTGAGAGAGAGCTTAAGGTTCTGCAGGTGTCACATCCCACAAGTGTCTCACTCACAGGTGATAATAATGTGAATGAGAGAATTCGTTCACACAGGAAGCCGCAGCACCAGAGCGTTAGCAACTTCAGGTTCAAAGTCACAGCCGCAGGTTTTCTCTCCCTGTGTTAGTTTTCGTGCGTTTGTTCTCCTCTTACCTCTGAGAAAATGCAGGTAGTGTTTGCGTTGTTTTGTGTTTCAGTCGGTGTGGTGTGTGTGTGTGTGTGTGTGTGTGTGTGTGTGGTGTATGGGGTGTAGTGTGGGTGTGGCTGTGTGTGTGGGGTGGGTCATGGTTGTCTCCGTTTGGTTCGTAGAACTTCGTGGCCATGTGTGGCGTGGCGATGGGGTATGCTTTCTCCGTGGTCTCGATGAAGTCGTGGCGAGTGATGGCGGTGGGATCGATGTGGTGCTCCCGGAACGGTCGAATAAACGCCTGAAGGGAGGGGGGGGGGGGGAGAGAGAGAGGAGAGAGAGAGAGAGAGAGAGAGAGAGAGAGAGAGAGAGAGAGAGAGAGAGAGAGAGAGAGAGAGACATACATTACGGTCGATGTAACAGCACAATCACTTCTGTAAGAACAATGAAACCAAACACTTTTCGTTGATACAGGGACATTTGCTTTAAATTAAAAAAGGGGGGGGAAACTCATTAACCAATCATGAAGCTTATTTTTGAGAGGATTAAAAAAACTGCTTCCAACAAAAAACAATTAAATAGAGAAGTCTGCACTTTAGTTCATTCATTAAATAAAAATCACATTGAATTCTGTACTGTGTGTGATACTTGATGAGCCATGCAATAATAATAGTTTTATTTTGAAATCTAATTAGCAGCAAAAAATCACTGGTAGTTTTTTCAACTTAATTTGAATTCACTTTAAATCAAAACACAAAACAGACACTAAAAAAATCAATCAATCAATCAATCAATCAAATTTTATTTGTATAGCCCATATTCACAAATCACAATTTGTCTCATAGGGCTTTAACAGGGTGTGACATCCTCTGCCCTTAACCCTCAACAAGAGTAAGGAAAAACTACTAAAAAACCCTTTTAACAGGGTAAAAAGAACGTAGAAACCTCAGAGAGAGCCACATGTGAGGGATCCCTCTCCCAGGATGGACAGAAGTGCAATAGATGTCAAGTGTAAACATGACCAAGATAAAGGTTTTAGCAGCATTGATAAGGGTAAACAGGTGAATTGGTGGATTAATGTCATTAACGGTCAAGTATCTGAGGAGAAGTACTCCTCTCTGTATCAGCAGTCCTGCTGCAATCATAGTCTATGGACAGCAGCCAGCAAGATCATGATACACCATCAAGATCGGATGCCACTATAGTCCACAGTCATTGTCCACTGCCGCCATTTAGGATCCATCGTCAGCTGCCACCTCGGTCGTGGTCCACCACCATTATCGGATGCCAACACGATAAAGGATCCGCCTTTATTACCACGATCAGCCAGCACGATACAGAATCCGCCATACTGGATCCACCATTACGATCTCTGATACACGATCCACAGATCCTAATCCATGATGTGGCCACAGCTGCGGCCCGGATCTGCGGACGATAGGGCAAAGGGACTCCGGGGAAGAAGTCAAGTCAGTAACATGTATTGATGGGATATGAATTACATTGATGTGATAACAGTTTGAGAAGTGGAAGGAGAAGCAGGAAAGAGAAGCTCCGAGTGTCATGTGTCCCCCGACCTTCTTGACCTATAGCAGCATAACTAAGAGCAGGTCCAGGATAAGCCTGGACCGGCTCTAACTATAAGCTTTATCAAAAAGGAAGGTTTTAAGCCTACTCTTAAACATACAGATGGTGTCTGCCTCCCGAATTGAAAGTGGGAGATGATTCCACAGGAGAGGTGCTTGGTAGCTGAAGGTTCTGGCTCCTACTCTACTTTTAGAGACTTTCGGGACGACAAGTAATCCTGAATTCTGGGAGCGCAGTGCTCTAGTGGGGTTATATGGTACTATCAGCTCTTTAAGATATAGTGGTGCCATATTATTAAGGGCCTTGAAGGTGAGGAGGAGAATTTTAAATTCTATTCTAGATTTAACCGGAAGCCAGTGTAGTGAAGCTAATACTGGAGAAATGTGCTCTCTTTTATTGGTTCTTGTCAGGACACGTGCTGCGGCATTTTGGACAAGCTGCAGAGTCTTTAACGATTACTGCTGGAGCCTGATAGTAATGAATTACAATAATCCAATCTGGATGTAACAAAAGCGTGGACTAGTTTTTCTGCATCCTTTTGCGAGAGGACATGTCTGATTTTTGCAATATTACGCAAGTGAAAAAAGGCTGTCCTAGAAATTAGTTTTAGGTGAGAATTAAAGGATAAATCAGGGTCGAAGATCACTCCCAAGTTCCTGACTGTTTCATTGGAAGCAAGGGCAATGTCGTCTAGCGCAGCTATATTATTAGATATTGTATCTCTAAGGTGTTTAGGGCCAAGTATTAGAACCTCTGTTTTATCTGAGTTTAATAAGAGAAAATTGCGGGTCATCCAGGTTTTTATGTCCTTGAGACATGCTTGGAGTTTAGTTATTTGATTACTTTGTTCAGGTTTTATTGACAAATATAACTGGGTGTCATCCGCATAGCAGTGGAAATTTACCGAGTGTGTCCTGATAATGTTTCCGAGTGGAAGCATATATAATGAGAATAAAATTGGGCCGAGCACAGAGCCCTGTGGAACACCATGGTTAACTTTGGTGCGCACAGATGACTCATCATTAATTTGCACGAATTGGGAGCGATCAGAAAAATAGGATTTAAACCAGTTTAGGGCGGTTCCTTTAATGCTAATTAACTGTTCCAGTCTCTGTAATAAAATGTTATGGTCAATTGTGTCGAAAGCTGCACTAAGATCTAACAGAACGAGGACCGACACAAACCCCTGATCTGAAGCTATTAGAAGGTCATTAGTGACTTTAACCAAGGCTGTCTCTGTGCTATGATTAGCTCTAAACCCGACTGAAAGTCTTCATATATATTATTTTCCTGGAGAAACTCACCCAGCTGATTGGCTACAACTTTTTCTAGGATTTTAGACAGGAAGGGGAGATTAGATATCGGTCTGTAATTTGCTAAAACCTCTGGGTCTAAGGTGGGTTTTTTAAGAAGGGGTTTGATTACAGCTATTTTAAAAGACTGTGGTACATATCCTGATGATAATGACAGATTTATTGTGTTTAGTAACGAACTATCAATTAGGGGCAGAATTTCTTTAAGTAATTTTGTAGGAATGGGATCTAAGATACAAGTTGTTGGTTTAGAACCTGAGATTAGTTTGGTCAGCTGATCAAGGGTGATCAGAGAGAAGCTGTCTAAATAATTGATAGGATTCTCAGCCGTTTCTGAGATTTCGGTTCTTGGTAGGGTATTAGTGCCAATTGAGGGCAGGAGATGGTTGATTTATTTCTAATAGTTAGAATTTTATCATTAAAGAAATTCATAAAGATATTGCTATTTAGGGATCGAGGAATACTGGGTTCGGTGGAGGTGTGACTCTCTGTCAGCCTGGCTACAGTGCTGAAGAGAAACCTGGGGTTGTTTTATTCTCTTCTATTAGTTTTGAGTAGTAGGCAGCTCTTGCTTTGTGGAGGGCCTTCTTATATGCTTTAACACTACTCTTCCAGTCTAGGAGATATTCAATACGGTTGCTGGAGCGCCACCTCCTTTCTAGTTTTCTTGATACTTGTTTTAACTCATGTGTCTTGGAATTATACCACGGAGCTAATTTACTATGTTTTACACATTTCTTTTTTAGAGGCGCTATTGAGTCTAATGTTAATCGTAATGAGTTTACAGAGCTATCGACGAGATGGTCAATCTCAGTGGAACTCGCGTTTTTAATGAATTTGTTATTCATATCGACGGATAATACGGGTTTAAATGTAATTGGAATTATTTCCTTAAATTTAGCTACAGCACTATCAGGTAAACATCTAGAAAATGAGTTTATTATTAGTGGAATATATTCTGATAGTGAAAAATCAAAGGTTATTAAATTATGGTCGGATAGAATTGGATTGTGCGGAAGTACCGTTAGATGTTCAATTTTGACACCGTATGATAATATAAGGTCAAGTGTGTGGTTACAACAATGAGTAGGTTGGTGTACACACTGACTGAAACCAATTGAGTCTAATATCGAAATAAATGCTACGCTAAGGCTATCTTTATTATTATCAACATGAATATTAAAGTCACCAACAATAATAATTTTATCGGTCTTTAGGACGAGGTTTGATAAAAACTCAGGGAATTCCGTTAAAAATTCAGTATAAGCCCCAGGGGCACGGTAAACTACAGCAAATATGATTGGCTGTTGGTGTTTCTTGGATTGGCGTGGAAGACTAAGAACAAGACATTCAAATGAGTTGTAGCTTAGTTTAGGTTTAGGATTAATTGATAGACTGGAGTTAAAAATAGCAGCAACTCCACCTCCTCGACCAAATTCTCTGGGAACGTGTGTATTTACATGACTGGGGGGAGTAGATTCATTTAGACTGACATATTCATCAGGATGCAGCCACGTCTCAGTGAGGGACAATAAATCTATTTTGTTATCTGAGACTAGTTCATTAACTAAAATAGCCTTAGATGATAATGATCTGATGTTTAAAAGACCACATTTAAAGGTCTTTGTTTCCTGAGTTGTTGCAGAGGTTGTGTTAATTTGTATTAGATTTTTTTGTGGAATTCTCCCTCTGTCATTGTTTGATTTAACTAATTTAATGGGACGGTGGACAGACACAATCTCTATCGGTTTGTGGTTGTGTGACTGGTCCAGAGGGAGCGCAGAGAAGTGTTTAGCACTGCAGCTCTGCTTCCTGGTCCCAGCTCTGGGTTGTCATTTAATAGACTGAGTGATATTCCTAGATAAGAGAGATGCCCCATCCCAAGTGGGATGAACGCCGTCTCTCCTAACAAGACCAGGTTTCCTCCAAAACGTTTGCCAATTATCTACATAGCCCACACCATTTACAGGACACCACCTCGACAGCCAGCGGTTAAAAGACAACATGCGGCTAAACATGTCATCACCTGTGGTGTTCGGGAGAGGGCCAGAGAAAACTACTGTGTCCGACATCGTTTTTGCGAAAGCACACACTGACTCCACATTAACTTTAGTGACCTCCGACATACGAAGCCGGGAGTCGTTGCTGCCGACGTGAATTACGATCTTACTATATTTACGTTTAGTTTTAGCCAGCAGCTTCAGTTTAGATTCGATGTCGCCGGCTCTGGCCCCTGGAATGCAATTGACTATGGTCGCTGGTGTCGCTAACCTCACGTTTCTCAGAACCGAGTCGCCAATGACCAGAGTTTGCTTCTCAACGGGTGCGTCGCTGAGTGGAGAAAATCTATTTGAAACGTGAGCTGAAAATCATTGTTTACAAACCGTAATGCAGCTCAACACACACACAGACACACACACACACACACACACACACACACACACACACACACACACACACACACACACACACACACACACACACACACACACACACACACACACACACACACACACACACACACACACACACACACACACACACACACACACACATACACAGCACACACACACACACAGACTCAGGGGTGCTCAGTATCCTGTGCTACAGCTCATATCCAGCATCCTAATAAACCACAGAACAGCAGTCGACTCACACAAACACACTCATACACATAAATGACCCACAGACGCTCACACAAACTCTAAAATGTGAGTATCAAACACACACACACACACAACCACACACACACACACACACACAGAGGCAGACACCTGTCTGTGAGAGCGTGGGGGTCTCAAATGAAAGACTGAATCTGAATATCTCCAGAACAAAAGAAGACAAACAGAAACACACACACACACACACACACACACACACACACACACACACACATACACACACACACACACACACACACGTAGGATAAAGGTAATTTATTTATCTCAGTGGAAAAAGCAAGAAAAAGGAATTCGTCTTGCATCTTTGTTGCTACAGTGTATACATATGTGTGTGTGTTTGGTGTGTGTGTGTGTGTGTATGTGTGTGTGTGTGTGTGCGCATAGCCATGGACACATCAGCATGAAAACTCATTATTGTCGTGTTAGCTGTTCGAACCAATTACACACGCCTATCAGTGGCACCTAGCAGCCCAAACACGGCTGGTAGGTGCCACTGCAAACACAGAAACTATCTGTCGACAACTTCACAATTATGTGCCCTTCTCCGTTCTAATCTGCCTCTCCCCCACCGCCCCCCCTCCCCTCGCCACAGCCCTCAGCCAGATGAAAGGCCGGCTAAGCCGCGGAGGTCGTGCCGAGCAGGGCGGCATCGGCGCTCCCAGCTAACGGCAGGCCACCGGTCGCCGCGTGTCCTCTAATCCCACACCGTTTAACGGCCCGCCTCGCACGACACTCGCTAATCACCAGCTCACATCGCCCATCGCCGCGGCAACCAGCGCTGTCCCACTGGCTGGACAGACACGCCCTTCCACCCCCTTCTTTTTTTTTATGTCCTCCCGACCTTTTTTATTATTTTTACTGTATTTTCATCTCACTTTTTGTTGGTTTCTCTCTTCGTTTGCCTCTTTCTGGCCAAATCTTTCCATCTGGGGCTTTTCGTCTCGCTCTTAATTCCCCTTCTGGCCTTTCAGAAGAAACGGGCCTAAGTCGTTCAATTAACTCTCCATCAACGCTGCAATCAGCCTCATTAGAGAGCTGCCTCCAAGGAGACATGTCGGATAAGTCAAGAAAGAGGGAAACTGACACGAGGAGCTGATGCCTTTAAAAGACGAGTGGAAAACAGAATAAGGGAGAAAAGGGATCTTCAAACATTTACCCCTAAACTATCAGCACAGATTTCAACGTGAATCCAGCGTCATTGGGAACTAATGAGCGTGACTCTGTCCTCAAAGCGGTGTCATTAGAGGACTGTGAAATCCTTGTTGAGTCAATTAAAGTTCAGCGACGTGATGACGACTAAAAGAGGAAGAAGAAAACCCAGCGCAGCCCGAAGCCTCGGAGCAGAGGAATGAAACACGACTTTTTAAAGCTGCAGTTTCTGTTCTGTTGGAGAGAAAAGGACGTTTATGGGTTTAAATCAAAGTGAATCTTTGTCGTCCAGTTTCTGATGAAGCACATTAGCTGTTTTGCTACAGGATCATATTCTGACATGATGTTGGATGGGAGCTAAATCGTTGTTTATGTGTTTGTGGGCGTTTGTCACATCAGAGGAGGACTAATGAGAAATAATGTTAATGCGCCATAATTATATTTGTCTTTAATGATTAGCTGGAGAGCAATAGTTAAATATCCATTAAACTGTTGTTAGGATTAGGCAGACTTTCTGAATATTAATCGGTGCATGTGTCAAAAGCTTTATGCAAAGATCTTAACGATGATTTGTACATCTTGGCATTTCATTGCAACGTTCCACTAAATATTGTATTAATGGGCTTCTTCAAATGTGTGTTTATCAGTAGCTGTGGTGATGGAGAGAACGGCATCATGACTTCATCTGGACTCACAGCAGGTAGATTTTATTATATATCATCAGGTGGAGGCAGAGAGAGACAGACAGACACCACAACGTCAGAATGACATGAAACAAAGGTGTCTGGCTGTGGCTTAGGAGGTAGAGCGGGTTGTTCCCTCACCAGACAGGTTGGTGGTTCAATCCCCGGCCCCTCTATTCCCTGGGTAAGACACTGAACCCTATATTGCCCCTTGTGTCTGGGCTGGACTGCATGAATGTGTGTAAACGGTTTAAGACAAGAAAAGCGCTTTATAAATAAAGACCATTTACCACATTCCTACAGCAGGTCGCTGGTTCGACTCCCTGTTGGCCAGATACTGCCCCTTACTCTCTTCCTGTTTTATGGTATTATCAAATAAAAGAAGGAGAAGAGAATCGTCCCAGGCTGGAATCCAACCTCAGATGCTGTCGATGTTCTTTCGTTACACAGAAAATCAAAATGCAGATAAAACTGGAACAATCAGAACCCGTCCCTCAGATCCTGCAGACTGTGACAGACAGCAGCTGCTTCTACTTCACTCCTGGAAGTATTCTGTATGATCCCTCTTACGACTGCTAGGTTTCCCATTCTGATGGATTCAGTGAGGGCAGGAGTCCATATGTGCAGAAAGCATGTGCTGCATCGATGCATCCGCATTACACGTCGTCTATAGAACCACGGTGTCTTTAAAGAGGTCTTTACAAATAAAGGCAACTGGGAGCGGAGAGCAAAGTACACAAACATGCGCGAGAAGCACAAAACCACAGAACAAACAAGTGACACAAAAAGCACAAATGGCTTAAAATGTTTCATCTGGCTTCATATCAGCAGCCGCTATTAGCCTCAGGTGTTCTCCACCGTGCACGTCTTTGATATTCAAACCAAACCTTAACTGGGAGCACAGGCCTGCTTTATTCTCAAAACCCACACGGACACAAAAACAACGGACGTGCACGCCTCGTTTTTTTTGTCTCCATGCACACACACACACACACACACACACACACACACACACACACACACACACACACCACTTTATTTTCACCAGCCCATTGTCATCCCTCTGTTCTCCGCAAAGGTCCATTCTTCTCTTCCAGTTAAAGTCTTTATTAGAAGTCTCCTACGGCGTCCGACACACCATGCAAATCTGTGGCTGCCGCTGTGCTTTTGGTCCCGGTAACTACCCCGAACCCCAATAAAATTCCACATCATAAATAAACATCAAACCACACAGAAGCCTTCAGCAAACACAGAGAAGTAACACGGGGAATCATTGTTTCCAGGCAGCTGATGGCGCCGAGCATGTACAGAAAGGAGTTGTCACTAAATAACACGATGGAGCAACAGACACATCCTCACAGACTCTGTCGGGGTCACATGATGTCACCAGGACCACAGCCTGAGAAAACCATGAGCTCGACTGTTCGAATCCATCACAACGAGCAGGCTGTCGATAATGTGGCACCGGAGCCAATTAGCGTCAAAGTGAGTCGCACTGATGGGATTCACCTCGACTGTGATGACAAAACCACAAAACCACAAAACCACAAAACCCACAAAACCAGCGTCCTCCTGTGATTAGTGCAGCTTTACCAGTGAAGTTTTGTGTTTCATCAAGACAGTTTGTGTTTAAACATACAGGAAGATTTAAAATGTGTATTGTTACCTCAGCCAGGGACGTTTGGTTTGTTGTGTATTTGTACGTAGGAGAGTTAAAAACTACAAAACACATTTTCACCTCACCTGAAAGAAACCATCACATATCGGTGCAGATGTGGATAATGTGGTTGAACCGAGGACCTTTAGTCCCCTTTAACAATTCCCATGCACTGTATTCTTTTCATACAATGTTAAAGGAATCACTGTTAAGAACTGTGTTTTATGAAAATACGTCATTTAGATCAGACCACCTTGTTTTTTCTTTTATATTTCTACTTTAAGAAATATACGATCATGTGTATGTGTGTTGTTGTGTCTTTAAAATACAGTTTACAGAACTGATCAGTTAATAATATTGGCATCATGTCTGTGCTGACATGTGCAACAGGAAAACTTTGATATTACAGAATAAACAATGAAAAATAGGCATCTTCTTTTGTTTACATTTCACACAAACAATTCTGTTTATCACCTTAAATCAAATTTAAATATTTGTATTTGTATTATGTTATTTATAATAAAGTTTATAGTTATATTGTAAAACATGAAGCCTCAATTACATTCATAACAGTTTGATAATAACATTCTAGGAATCATTGTTAAATCTTTCTGTTATATATGTATTTTTACAGGCACTTGGTTGTAATGAAAATAATTATATGATTATATTACACGTGAGTTTAAATAATTAAACACTTGGTTCTATTGTATTTAAATTCCAATAAAGAGCATTTGTAAAATAAATAAATAAGAATGAATTAACTTCTAACCTGTATAATAATATTATTAATCAAACACGGATGCTACAAAGGTTCAGCATGAATGATAACTTTTGTTATAATTGGGGTCAAAACAACAGCTTCAATGTTTCAACTAATTATCAATGAATATTTCATAAACACACACACACACACACACACTAAATCCTCAACTCATTAATCAAAACAAAGTTCACCTGAACCAATCTGCATGCTGCACCTGATCACACTGATTTTAATTGGCTGAAACGAGGACAACCTTTACCCTAATTGGCTGTGGAGGAATGTGTGAGTTCATTAATGCAGGTGATGTGTTTTAATGCAAACAGTAAGTGCACGTGCATCCGTCTCAACACGCCACACACACACACATGTATGTGCACACACTTCCACTGACACTGTGCGGTGACAGGTTCAAGGTGAGGCCACTCACAGTGTGTGTGTGTGTGTGTGTGTGTGTGTGTGTGTGTGTGTGTGTGTGTGTGTGTGTGTGTGTGTGTGTGTGGGAGTGTATGGTCTGTGTGGGGGGGGGGGCAGTGGACATTATAAGGGTCTGAACAGTGACAGTTCCTCCTCGCGACTTCAGACCTTCAGTATTAGGTAAACACACGACTTCAGGGCGTCAGGAATAAGGTGCAACCGGCGCCAGGGAAAAAGGCACAGGAAGAGGACACGGGGACACGAGGACACGGGACACAAGGACACGAGGACACAAGGACACAAGGACACAGGGACACGTGGACACGGGGACACGGGACACGGGGACACAAGGACACGAGGACACAGGGACACAAGGACACAAGGACACAAGGACATCAAAAGTTAACGGCTTCTTTATTTGGGTTTAAGTTAAATTCACACGTATCAAGAATACACACCAGATGGTATTAACATTGAAACACAGATTGTTCAAGAAAGTGAAAGAACTTATAAAAGATCTCAGACTATTATTTTCCAATTTTTTACAGCCATATTCAAAGTAAAATATGTTTTTCTATAGAAAGACATTTTCTTTAATTCACCAGTTTATTAATCAACCAGAATAAACTTAATGTTTACATGTTATGAATTGTTTAACTTCTCATATTCTTTAAAACACTTTAAACAAAATTCTAGTTCTACAGTTTTAAGTAGCAATAGTAAAAGGTTTTATTAGCAAAATTGCTTTGGAAACTATCCTTCTTCTTTTATACTTTTATATTTTTACATTTGATATTTTTGGGGGACAATGATTATTGTTCTAATATATCCATACATTTTCTGTCTATGCAATCAGCTACACAAATTAAATGATTCCCCTAAGAACGTAAGTTACGTCTCACTTGTTGCGTTTGCATGGTGGCGACCAACTACTTTGTAAATGGTTTTAAAGATTGAAGGTTTAAAGAAAAACTAAAATTACACAGTGTCTGAAAAATACAAATATATTGAAAAGGTTTAATCTCAAGCATTAAAAAAAGGTTTATTTCGTACAGAAGCAGCCATACAAACGTTCTGTTATTCAAAGTGACCGATGGAACTCAAATAGCTGAACAGTGAAATAACATCTGAAACCAGCACAATGGATTTTTTTACATTAGCCCCAAAATGTCCACTGGTGCTCGTATCAATAAGCAAAATGAGGTTTTTGGCCAAACGAGGATTTCCGGGAGGAAAGTGAGGAAAAAGGAGGATTGACTTTGTAGTGAAGTGATGAGAAAAGACAACAGGCTGTTTGTTGCAGTGCTTCTGTTTGCTCACCTTGCCAATAACAGGGATGTCCACAGATCCCCAGGTGTCGGCCCCCCAGTGGACCGTCCCCGACGCAAAGTCTGCCGTCACGATCCCGAGGACTGGCACGCAAACACAGCGGGGAAACAAAGACAGAGCGGTAACATATGCTGCTATGAGATATGTGAGTCAAAACTACATTTTACAAGTGTATAGAAACAATATTTTTTCGATATTCATTTAAAAACAGACATTTACTTTAGCAACGGTCTAATACTCAATGTGATGTGTAGTTTTAAAGTCTTTATCTTTAGCATCTTAGCATGCTAACGTTTCTACCGTCACAGTCGGACTCATCTCACCGACGCCCGGGACGATCCTGTGGATGTGGACGGTGGAGAAGTGGAGGAGGAGGAACGAGAGGTTGATGAGGAAGAGGAGGAGGCACAGGACCACACTCACCACCTCCTGGAGCCGCTTACCTGGACAGGACAAGGACAGGAAATAGGACATTTAGGAGAGGACGAAGAGAGGGAGAGGATGAAGAAGAAGAAGAAGAAGAAGAAGAAGAAGAAGAAGAAAGAAGAAGAAGAAGAAGAAGAGGACATTGGAAACGATGAGAAGTTGAGGGTGTTGGGTTCTGACGTGTTGCATTAATGAACTGGGTCCCTGCACCCACTGGGAGAACAAGTCACTTATCAGGGGTCAATGGCCCTTTTAGACATAACGTGTGTGTGTGTGTGTGTGGTGTGTGTGTGTGTGTGTGTGTGTGTGTGTGTGTCATGGTGCTGCGTCAGCATTGGTGTTTCACATATGAGAGGTCGTGACCCTGCAGCCTGGAGTACACTTGTCTTCATCTGACTGATCACATATTAACACCCTGGACACACACACACAGACACACACACACAGACACACACACAGTTTCAGGTGGCAGGTACAGGCCCCTGCAGGGACGAACCTGAACTCACAGGTCAGCAGTATGAAGTGAAGGACAGAGGGAGATGAACTGACTCGAACTACTCTCACTATAAATTCACACATCAGCGATATTACGAGACGGAGCTGCGAGGGTCAACTCAACGTTTCAGCTGCACAGCGCCGAAGATTAAAGATACTGAATTATTGAACACACACACACACCAGACACACACAGACACACAGACACACGCACACACCACACACACAGACACACACGACACACACACCACACACACGCACACACACACACTGTCCTGATCTATAGATCTATAACTTTCCTGACGTCTTCACGAGCTTTCACTTCTTTGAAATGTCCCTCTCTTGTCTGAAAAGCAGGAAACGTTTCACAAACAAACACGAACGAACGACCGCCGTTACGTTTCCGTCACTTTCTTTTGTTCTCCCTCTCTAATTCCCTCTCCTCCTTCCTCCCCTCCTCCTAATCCCTCCGTCTTTGCCAGTCTAATGTGCTTTTAAAACATTAATGTGTTCAGATCCTCATGTATCACATAGCATTAGCAGCCTATAAGATATTCATGGCAGCTTTTTTTTTAATAAAGCACACAGGCCTGCGAGTGTGTGCGCCTATAGACTCGGTGCGACTATGAATATGCTATCAGCCTCTCCTAAGGAATGGACCCCAGTGGCAAACGGGAGATTTTAAATATGGGATTATGGATATTTCACGAATCATCGGGTGTGACCCTTCACCTTCTAAAAATAGACAGAATCAAAGTTGGGAAGAGACGGTGGATTCAGGAGGAGACTGAAGTTCAGCTCGAAGGAAAAGACGAATTGATTCTGCTCATGAAAGTAGTTGGACAAGACAAAATATGATATAGGGTTTTTGTTTAAGATCTTTTTAGTCGATGTGATGCTGCTACAACAAATGTGAAAGTTGCTTCTTAGGCAGCAGCTGTTGACACTGCATCAGATCAAGGCCTCTTGATTGGTGGTTTCCCTCATTTCCCAGATTATATCAACACACATGAGCTTGGTTTCAATTTTACTCCTCATATGACAATAAAAATACATAAATCACAAGCATCCTCTGCCCTGAGGAGAAGCTACAGGTTGAACTCTTCTGGTTTTTTTCTCGAGGACATCTGTGTACGAGCATTTTCAAATTCTACGACGGCCTAAAGGAAACAGTCATTAGGTTCAGTCCTGTTGCGTCACAACATGTTTACAGCACAAAGACGACAGTCCAGTGAAGTGACTTCGTGTGTTTACAGCTCAGGTAACGTGTTTCATTCCACACGGCCTCCGTCCATATTGAGGTTAACTGTTGTCTACAAGCTTCATGTGACACCATTTTCTCTACTATACCCCAAGGTGCATAACACACAGACACACACAGACACACAACTTAAAGGATCAGTGCACCACAATTCAGTTTCTCCCAACTCTCTCTGCGTCTGCGCACACGCACACACACACACACACACTCACACACACACACACACACACACACCATGATGCCTCCACTGATGGATTTCCTAACACATTCTCGCATCTCTCTCTATTACGCGCACACATCCTCTGACACATACACAAATTCAGACACTCCATCTCTGTCACGTACACACACCACACACACACACACACACACACACACCACACACACACACACACACACACACACACACACACACACACAAACACACACGTTGCAGGGCCGTGGAGCAGTGGGGCGGCTGTCAGGTGATGTGCGTCAGTCCTTGGATCCTCCGGCTCCCTGGTGAGGGGAAGGAAACTAGGACAGGCCTCCACAGAGCGCAAACACACACACACACACACACACCCACTCACACACACTCACACAAACACACACAGTCACACTCACATAAGCCGTTGTCCCTCAGGCCATGGCATTGCTGGATATCACATACAGCTACAGACACACAAAAACAGCCTCTACAAGTATGTATGTATGAACGGACATAGGCCATCATGTTTGAACACACACACACACACACACACACACACACACACACACACACACACACACACACACACACACACACACACACACACACACACACACACACACACACACACACCTCATTCTACAGTGCACACACACCCAAGCTGCCTTCACTTGGCAAACACTAAAATTAAAACTGTACACTTAAAATCACACACACACACACACACACACACACAGACACACACACTCAGGACCAGAGCACCGCACTCATTAATATCGTTCTGACAACAACTGGCTCCCTGGCAACCTCTCTGCCATCGCTCACCCAGCAGCACCCCCCGCCTGCGAGCGTGCACGCGTGTGTGCATGGGGATTTAACCTGGGCGGAGCCGGGGGAGGGGAACGAGGGGTGCTAATAGGCTGAAATTAATCAACGCCGGCTGATTCGCTATCTGGGGAATGAGTGGCGGGCAGCAGGCAGGCAGGCAACACATCCTGAATACTAATGGCCTAATGGAGAGGGGAGACAGAAAGTAGACCCCATTAACTATCTCTGCTGTTTATCAGGTAACAAGGAAGCAAGGCGAGGAAGTGGAATATGAAAGAGACCAAGTTTAACCTATATTAACTACAAATACACACAAAACAAATATCCCCATATCAACACTGTCTGATCGAGTCTGACAATCAAAGCAGTTTTGTTTCATACGACACAAACATCAACTTTGTGGAGCGGTTACATTTCCTTCATCTGCTGCTCCCCATTCAGAAAACATCTCTAAATCTGCAGAGACAGTGAGACAGAGTGAAATCTGTGAATCCTCTAAAACCTTCTCCGCTCGGATCCAGAGAGATCTGGAAAAGGAGGATCAGATCCCATCTGTTCCTCCTTTTTCCATTTCGGTCTTTTATCCCAAAACAAATGGAGCAAAAAGAGATTTAACAATTTCTTTAAAATCTGGTATTTCAGTTTGGCCCTTTATTGAAAATGGTTCTTAAAAGTATTTGTGGGGTTTAGTATCTTGCCCAAGGACACTTTGGCGGACAGAATAGGGAAGACTGGGATCGAACCGCCGACCTTCTGGTTAGACGACTACTCTACTCGACCCCCTCAGCCACAGCCATGAAAAAATAAAATAAAAGCCATTCAGGGTTAATGCCAGATGTTTTTACTGCAGGTTGCATCTCATCAAACAGAAGCTCTGATGCTTTGTGTGACCGGCAGCCAGTCAGGACGATTTCTGAGAAAGATCCATTGATTTGCTTTGATTTGATTGGCTCATGGTCGGAGCGGGAGCAGCGGTCATAGGGCACGAGTTCATCCAGTTCAAACATCGATCGGTTCATTTCAATTTCTGGCGTTGACCAATGACGGGAGGATCACCAGTCCATCACAGGGAGGATCACCAGTCCATCACAGGGAGGATCACCAGTCCATCACTGGGCTGATCACCAGTCCATCACAGGGAGGATCACCAGTCCATCACAGGGAGGATCACCAGTCCATCACAGGGAGGATCACCAGTCCATCACGGGGAGGATCACCAGTCCATCACGGGGAGGATCACCAGTCCATCACAGGGAGGATCACCAGTCCATCACAGGGCTGATCACCAGTCCATCACAGGGAGGATCACCAGTCCATCACAGGGAGGATCACCAGTCCATCACTGGGAGGATCACCAGTCCATCACTGGGAGGATAACCAGTCCATCACTGGGAGGATCACCAGTCCATCACAGGGCTGATCACCAGTCCATCACAGGGAGGATCACCAGTCCATCACAGGGAGGCTCACCAGTCCATCACAGGGAGGATCACCAGTCCATCACAGGGAGGATCACCAGTCCATCACAGGGAGGATCACCAGTCCATCACAGGGAGAATCACCAGTCCATCACTGGGAGGATCACCAGTCCATCACAGGGCTGATCACCAGTCCATCACAGGGAGGATCACCAGTCCATCACAGGGCTGATCACCAGTCCATCACTGGGAGGATCAACAGTCCATCACTGGGAGGATCACCAGTCCATCACAGGGCTGATCACCAGTCCATCACAGGGAGGATCACCAGTCCATCACTGGGAGGATCACCAGTCCATCACTGGGAGGATCACCAGTCCATCACAGGGCTGATCACCAGTCCATCACAGGGAGGGTCACCAGTCCATCACTGGGAGGATCACCAGTCCATCACTGGGCTGATCACCAGTCCATCACTGGGCTGATCACCAGTCCATCACAGGGAGGATCACCACACAGAAGCCTCCCTTCTTCCGCTCACTAGTGAATCCATCAGCCAATCATCTTCACCTCAATCCCTTCCCTCAACATCCAATTGATCACTTCCCATTCTAATCACATATTGTTGGGTCGAGTCCTCGCTGGTGAAATAGTATTATATATATATATATATATATAAAATATGTACAGGACCTGTCGCACTTGTGCTGAGCCAATGCACACAACCATAAGCTCTTGATATGTCTCAACCTCCAAGGACACATTCCCATGGTTAAGTGGTAAAGAACAAGAATAGATCTTTTGGACCAATCAAGTGAACACACACACACAGCGAGGGACAAAACCACAAAACAACAGGCAAACGACAAAGGGAGCGCGCACGTTGAAAACCCACCGACAGAGCCTTTGACAAAAAGAAGCTCACACGCTGACGGCGGCTCAAAGGCCGAGTCCGAGCTGCCGCCGCGCCGCGACCACGCCTTCGCACGTCTGAGGCGTAAACTCCATTTACAAACACTTACTCACGCTGATGTGAAGACTGCCAACACGTTAGACAACAAATCACAGAGGGTGGTAATGTATGTACGAGCCGTGTGCACACCGCTCTGCTGCTCTTTGATTCGCTCGCTCTGTCGTTCCGTGTCCCCCCGGTTTGCTCTCAGCAGACTGTCTTCAGATGGGACCTGGGGAGGGAGGGGGGGGGGGGAGGGAGGGAGAGAGAGAGTGATGTGGGTGGTAAAAGTGGGTCACATGCTCAGAGAGAAAGAGAGTGGAGAAGGGGGGAGACAGAGAGACGAGGGAGAGAGAGACACTGAGAGGGAATGACAGTAAAAAGGAAAGAAAGGGGGAGAGAGCGAGAGAGAGAGAGAGAGTAGAGACACAAAGAGGGTGAGGGAGAGGGAGAGAAGGGGGGAGAGACAGGGGAGGTCGAATTCCCCTGTTCAGAAGTGGATCAGTCACAGGCCGCTTTCCTTTCATGTGATCTCAGTGGACCGCAGAACCTGAGACACACACACACACACACACACACACATGCAAAACATACTCGCCCACACACTCACTGTCACACACACACACACACACAAAACCAACACAAACGAAAAGTACACCTACCACTGATGAAGAAATGATACACAGACAAAAGCACAAACAACTTGTATGTCCTTATGTGGATGCACACACACACACACACACAAGCAGACATACACAGACACACACACTACACACACACAATCCTCCCAGACAAATGTAATAAATCCATTACCCTCTAGATTCAACAGCAACAAAGAGAGGAATGTGGCAAATGAGATTCAATAACGGCATACCAACACAATGGCGCACACACAAACACACTAACACACAGACACACACATGCATGTAGACAAACAGATGCATATATCCAGGCACAATAACACACACACACACACTTTCTCCCACATGAGAGCCAGTGTAAGTCGGCCCTGCTCCAGCCTCTCTCCCCCGCGGAGACACAAAAAAAAAAAGAGGATGGACAGATCCCATCATGTGTGTGTTCCTTTGTGTCTGTGTGTGTGTGTGTGTGTGTGTGTTGTACGCCATCCCGTCATCTCCTGGGCTTTCTGCTACCACCATATTCATCTGTGGCCCTCATAAGGATAATTACACACACACACCACACACACACACACACACAAGCTCATCTCTGAAAATGCACAGCTTTCACTGTTCCTCTGTTGACGTTGGTCAAGGTCAATAGTAAAATCCTGCCTGAAGGCTCGCCTACAGCTATAGATGGACTGTGTGAGTGTGTGAGTGTGTGTGTGTGTGTGCATATCGTTGATGTGTGTTTTGTGCGTTATCTTTGTCTGTGTGTTAAGATAAATTATATGCATTATATTAATTATAATTAAATATAAAACCAACCTGCGCCTCCTGACTGCAAATGTTTCAGTTACAGTTTGTTCAACAACTTCAATTTCAGGAATTACGTTTAGGGATGATTCATCGTCACAATAAGGTTGAATTCTCATATTTTTCTTAATTATAAAAAGTATTATAATTTGTAATTGTCTCACGTCGTTTGCACGCAGCTCTAAGTCAATGTGTCTAAACTGAGAGTGAAGACAGCAACGAGACACTAAATAAAGATAAAGGTTTGATGTTATCCAGCCAACAACCAAAGGGAAATATTGATGATTAATAGTAATAATAACTAATAATTACAACAATAGTAATAATTATAACTTAATAGTAATCATTTTGCTCTGCTGCACAGATAATTTTGATCATGTGAGATTCACATCTTTTTGGTGAAATGTATTTTGTCTAATTACAATTACAATGCCTTCTTCCTGTTTAGCTGCATGTTGCCTAGCAACGCAACTGTGTGTGGGGCTGAGGATCGATATCTTTGGATATATGATAAAAGGCAACTGATGTTTTTAATGTGATTGCATGAGGGCAAAGTAACATAAGTGGAAAAGAGTCGGGCCCGACAAAAAACCAGTGTGATCGATATGCAACATTTTAAATATGTAAAGATTTGTGCTTGAGGCAAATGTTTAATGATCTGATTCTGCTGACTCTACTCTGATCCTCGACACTGGTCACACACACACACACTGAGGTCACACACAGACACAACAGGTCAAAGTCAAGTACAGCTCACATGAATCTCAGGGCCAAACACACAAGCTCAGATGGTTTCTGACCCCTGACCTCTATGACCCCGGGGTCAGCAGTTCAGGGAGTCTGTCAGAGTGTGGTGGAGAGAGAGAGAGAGAGAGAGAGAGAGAGGAGAGAGAGAGAGAGAGAGAGAGAGAGAGAGAGAGAGAGAGAGAGAGAGAGAGAGTCAACTGTCTCATATGAGAAGTGAGTAAGTCACATCTACTCGTCTTCGTCTACCGATCGAGTCTCCTCTTCGTTCACTGCTGGATATTAATCAGCTGAACTAGAGTGAACAGTGAAACATTTCTGGATCCGAACAAACCGGAGATTTTTGTTCCTGAACTTTTCCCGGAGCACGTGCAATTATTTCTTCACTGAGATTAAAAGACAGTTTTCTGCTTCCTTGGAAATCGGTGTAAACCTGGAGAGTGAATTCCTCGGCCGAGGGAAACACTTCCATCTCACAATGTTAAAGAAAGTGAACAACGCTCACTCACACCATTTATTAATTTACATTATTTATCAAACATAGGACCCAGGTTCAAAAATACCCAAATTCCCATTTGATTTTTTTCTTCCTTCAACCAAGTTTCACCTGAACTGGTTCAGCAGGTTTTCTGTAAACAGAGAAAAGGCAATAAAAACAAACCTTATAGTCGAGGAAGTGAAAAAAACAATTCTATTAGTATTGCAAACTATGAAAAAGGTTTGTTTAAAATATAAATTAAACTATTAGTTAAAATTCATAATGCTAATGTTCATGTGCATGTTCAGTAGTTTTGAGGACATATACACCAGTTTTAGGATTGATATGAATGTAGCCTCGTGCTTGTTAACTTCCCTCACACCTTCAGACTCGACCTCTGCCGGTGACCTTGTCCTGTTCCTGTTCCATCACATCACGCTGAGCCTCTGGTGAAAAGCTCCAAGCAATTCTCTGGTGGAAGGAAAATTAACTCTATGAATCAGTGTTGTAGGATTCAACAGAGACTCACTGGATCCCTAGCAATATACACCGCTGGGAAAACTTATTTTGAATAAATGTTACTTTAAAATAAATAACATTTTATATATTTATATTACTTATTATATCTTTTGTAAAGTTTGTGGTTAAACTGTAAAATCGCCTGTAAAAACACAGAGGAGTGGAGAGGAAGAGGAGCAGAGAGAGAATGGAAGAGGAGGAGAAGAGGAAAAGGAAAAGGGGGCCGAAGAGGAGCGGAGAGAGAATGGAAGAGGAGTAGGAGAGGGGATGAAGAGGAGAGAAAAAGGAAGAGGAGAGGGCAAGGAGAAGAGAGGAACAGGGAGATGAAGAGTGGAGGATGAGAAGCGGAGAGAAAATGGAAGAGGAAGAGGAGAGGAAGAGGGGATGAAGAGGAGAGGAGAGAAAAAGGAAGAAGAGAGGAGAGGAGAGGAAGAGGAGAGGCGGAGGAAGAAGAGAGAGGATGAGGAAGGAGAGGAAGAGGAGAGGCAGTCAGCGGACCGTGACACTTCAGACATATGGGAGGACCGAGGAGGGACGACGGGCTGAATAGAGAGCGATGGAGAGATGCACGGAGGAGGAGGAGGATGAGGAGATGAGGAGGAGAGCGATGCTTCCAGCTGTTTGTCCGTGGCAGCTCTGCTGTAATGAGCCCATGTTTGGCTCGGTGGAGCTCTGCCAACGCCTCATCTAACTTCTTCAAACTCTAACAAGCCAAACTGCTATTTAGATTTACCTCCTGCCGCCGCTGAACCGGACCCAAACAACTAAGCACATAACAGCGTGCCGTCCCTTTAAATGGACACTTTGACATTTTGAATTTTTGCTGTTTATTTTTCTTTAACAGACACTTGTCAGCATGTGGGAAACATTCGGGCTTTTAAGTTTCCGTAAAAATTGCTCGGCTGCATTGTTAGCGTTGCTGAGCATTTCTCCCACTTGCAGCCCGCTGTGCCCTTTGGCTGAAATGAGGGAAAGCTTGGAAGTCATTTGGAGATTTACCTGTGAAAACACAAACTCGCACACAGACGTGTTCTCGTTACATGTTTTCCGGCGAGAGAGTTTATCCAATGTGACATTTGACTGGATCCTAGTTGACGGCTGCCAGTGGCCCTCACTGCAGATTTGTGACACTTGGACAAACGCAAAATATTGAAAAGCAGCGGCCTCAACCACCCGCTGTTGTCTCAGATCTCTGTTATTATAATTTGGACATATTTATTGAAGATTAAATACTCGATGAATTATGAGACACATGTTTTATTTATTAAATTTTTTGCATTTCACCCCATTTATATATTTGTTTTACTCATTTAACTTTGACACGGCTCCGGACAAAAGGGTGGATACAGGATTCCCCCCCGCTTTCTTTAAAACGCTTTTGTTTTTGACATTTTCACAGTTTTCCCTGAGAATAATTCATGGATCTTATTTTGGAAACTATATCTGTAACTTTGACAAAAACTAGTTTTCATGTGGAATCAGTCTAAATAAAAAAGCTTTATTCTGTTTTTTGAAATATATTTTCTGGACAATAAGTCAGATGCTACAAAATAAAGCCTGGTAGAATTAAAAAATAAAAGTACTTTGAATGTGGTCTGTTATGGAATGCAAATAATAAAGTTTATTGTTATTCATTATTATTATTATTACTCGAACTAAGCAGGACAGTGTTAATATTGACTCAGTGAGCCACAGTCCTGCAGGTTACATGTATCGTGATATTTCATTATTTGTATTCTTAGCCGAGCTTCCCATGTTTACTCTCCTCACTTTTCCCAGGACATAGAAACAGGGAGATTCAGATTGAAATGAATTCCTCCTGGATCATGATTCACTTGGGAACACGCAGTATAAAAACATGGATCAGTACATGAAGTGAGATTTGTCCTTGAGTCCACTTCTCCTTGACGTCTCTCTGGAAGTGAGACGGCAGCACTGAGAACTTTACAGAGAGGAAATACTTTTTTTAAAAGTCAACTACTACAATTTGCAGTTGACGTACAATCAACACTTGAGGTTCAGTGACCGAGTGTGAACTTCACCGCTGAGTAGTTTTTGTGTAACACAGCAGTTTGTGTTGCGTCAGAATGTGGCCGATGTCACAGCCTCGTCTGGGCTATTTTTACCCGGAGTCAGTGTGACAGCTAAGCTCCGTGACCACGACGTGACCACGACGTGACGGGGGGCGAAGAGTCAGGACCTCAGATGTCTGTGATCCTCTTAACCATCAGCGGCACAAGAACTCAACAACGACAACAGACGGGCAAACACGACCCGGCTTCACATCACACGTCCGTCTAATAAACTCTTCTCTTCCTCCTTGTACATGTTAATGATCTAATGTTTTTTTAATTATATATCTAATTATATTTGTATTATTTGTTATTATTGATTTGATTGTTTTGGAGGTTAGAGTTGCCATGTCAACCGATGGTTTAATGTGAAATTTTACTAATGATGATGAATCAGCGTGATTAAATCTGTGGGAAAGCTGTCGTCCGTCCATCCATCATCTTTACGGTTTATCCTTGTGCGGGTCGCGGGGGGGGGGGGGGCTGGAGCCAATCCCAGCTGACATGGAGCAAGACGACAGGTCACCAGCGCATCACAGGACAAACAAATAGAGACAAACAACCATTCGAATAATCTGACCCCAGATCTGCATGTGTTGGACTGTGGGCAGAAGGCGGAGGAACCAAGGAGAACATGCAAACTCCACAAAGAGAGATCCCTGAAGCAGCGTTCAGATCAGGGGCCGCTCGGAAAAGGTGTCGCGACGGGACAAAATTGCAAAGTCTGGCAAATTTCAAGTGGAATGAATTATTCCTTGCATTAATTGTTGCAATAAAAAAAATTCTAAATCACGACATCCTGGCAGTGATTTTCTGAAGATGATCAAAACTGATGATTTTGTTTGGTTTATAAACTGTACGATAATATAAATAAACACTAGTTGACAACTTTTCTAATAAACAGTAATATTTGACTTCCCTCGAACCAGGAAGAATGGGACACTGCTGCAAATTGAATGAGTCAACACATAAAACACCACTTTTAACATGATGACATATCTTGTGCTGTTAATCAAACACTGATCTATGAATAAATGAGATCACACGTTTGTTGTTTCTCTTACTTCTCATCATCAGCTCGCATCCGTATATTGATATGAATAATCTATTGTGAGCTTGCGTGTGTGTGTGTGTGTGTGTGCGTGTGCGTGTGGTGTGTGTGTGTGTGTGTGTCTGTGTGTGTCTGTTTGTGTGTGTGTGCACGTATGCAAGCTCATCTGTTTACATGTGCCAGAGGGGAGATGGTCGTCTCTAATGTAATGGGCCCCGAATAATAAGTGTAAATCCGATCCATTAATGACAAAGGTGACTTCACTCCCAGTCTCACCAGCTCCCAGTGAGGTGTTCACTGACATTAAGTGAAAATAAAGGTAGATGCTCTCAGTGTGTCGAGGTGCGTTCACTGCCAGCGTCAGTGGTTTGTGGACGGAACACACTCGGTGCTGTGACTGCTCGGACTGAAGCCCCCGACCTGGTGGAACGCGTGGTTCCCTCACGTGAACCTCACAGTCACGTGTTGTGCAGACCTCTCTCCTCTCGCTGAGCATCGCTCCTATTTTAGGAAGTGTTAACAAGTGGCCAACATGGCTCCACTAGAGGCAATTAAAATGCGCAGTGAAGTGAGAAGCAGGGCAGATGGTCGGGCAGAAATGTGGCCCAGTCCAGCTTGATGCACAACTGGTGAGACAGGTTTTCTCTGCTAAGGTCTGAGGCACAATGTGCTTCCCGTCACCGCGGCAGAGTCCACGCAGCTACACACACGAAACGACTTCATTCTTCTCTTAAATATTTACTCTCTTTAAACTTTTTCAATTGAAAGACAACAAGTACTGGGAGATGTGCAACAAACTGGTCGTGTGTTTTTACAGATCAAAACTCTTACACCTGAAAACAGTGGTTAAGAAAAGATGACGACTAAAACCAACGAGAGCAGCAGGAGAGCTGCAGCTGATGGGAAACCACAACGCACACAACTACATGTGGCCTCAGGGTCGCGACACGGGAGCTTGGCTGTGATGGAGGAAGACGATTCTGTTCCACAACAACAACCACCGTCATTTTATCAAAGTATTTGTAGCCGGTCCTGAAATTTAGTCTCCAGGGTCCCGACTGCTGCTTGTGTTTTACTCTACCAGGCGGTTTTTATTCTCGACCCTTAATCAGAGATGTATTTAGAGCGGGACGCCAGGTGAATTTAAACTAGCAGCGAAAAAGAAAACCAGCAGTCCTCCGGACCCCGAGGACCGGATCTGAGGATTACTGCTGTCGACTGTGTCACGGATATTGATTTTGTCCTCGGACTAAAAGCCGACCCAGGCTGAACAGCTTCACCAGCATCTAGAAAACGTACCCATCAATCCTGCAGGAGCCGAGGCCTTTACCTCAGGTGTTTGGCTTCAAGGGTTTTCATGCTGGGGGCATTTTAAACACACGTCTACTTGACTGGACTTTAAAGGCCCTAATGTTTAGGGGGTGTTCCAGCTGTATAGAAGGTGACTTTCATATCCTAATGGGGAACTTGTGGGAGAGATATTCACATCATTTATTCTATCGACAGTGCTCGATGACAAGTAAACATATCTTTATAAAGTGTGTGTGTGTGTGGGGGTGGGGGGGGGCCCTTCACAAAGGTCATCAGGGCAAACTAGAACTTCGGACCTAGCCTCTCAGCGTTGCCTTTTTCTTCATGATCAGTCATCGAACTAATCAGATCATCTCGTCGATACTTATACATAACCCTGAGACTCGACTCATCACATAGATCTTTTGTATGTAACTTCGGCTCCTTCAGATTTCAGCATGTTCTGTGATAGAGTACCTACGACCTTCTCTGACTCATGTTTATCATAAAGGTTCATCCTCTCTCTACCCATCTGTCGTTCACTGGTGGCTGATGGGTCGGCCTGTTGTCTCAGCTGATGGTACCACCCACCCACACCCACCCCCACTCACACAACCCCCCATCCTCACCGGGAGAGTAGAGCCTCGCCAGCTGTCGAGCCCCGGCGTGCTGCGGTCCCCAGCGGGGCGCCGCGCTGCGTGCGGCCGCCCCGTGCTCACATTCACCGCTTCGACCCACTCCTCCTCCGCACATGGACTCGGTGCTGATTCAGGTCTCGGAGAGAAAGCGCCCTGCCATGGCTCACTCTCCCACATGCACCACAGCACCCTGCCCCCGGCTCTGGGCTCAGCTGCACGGCATCACCGACGGGCGTTCGCAGGTCAGATAGCGGTCGTTTCCCATCTGTCCCGGGCTGGTTCGGCGCTGCTGAGCCAGCGGAGCCGACCCCCAGTCACGGGGGAGAGGTGAGCGGCAGTGTCGAGCCCTGGGGAAGCACGGAGTCCCAGCAGTCCCGCACCGGAAACACGAGCCGACCACGGACCATTCACGGGCTCTCCCGCAGGACCGTCCGCGTCGGAGAGAACCGCTGGTCCACCTCATGCGCTTGCCCCCTGTGCCCCGGCTTGGTTATGCTCACTGCACACCAGCGTTGTTAGTCGTCGTCCGCTTAGGCCGACGTAGCGACAGGTGGAGAGCGGTGAGCGAGGAGCTGTGGAGGAAGCACGGAAGCAGCTCCTGTCACGACACGGCGACCACGACTGATTCACGGTTCGCGGCCTGGAGACGGCTCGTACAACATGACTGTAGATTATGTTGTCAGACCCTTAATCTTCCATCAGTTAGTTTGATCTGCTGTGAGGAAGAGGAAGTGAGAGAGGAAGTGGCTCCTGCATCAACAGACTGAACAACATGAGGAGAGACTCATTCATCTACAGGAGTTCTGCTGCTGCTTTTAACTTTGTGCTCAAAACAAACTAAATCAACTTCTGTGTAAAGATTCAAATGTTCTCTCCTCAGTTGTTTGGTTTCTCTGTGATATTGTACGTTCCTTATTATCCAAAGAGCCTTGAGATCATGTATGAATCATGTGTATATAAACAATGGAATTGAGACTTCCAGTATTAGTGTGGTTGACCCTAAAGGTGTGATGTGGCAGACGCTCCATCCGAAGGAAAACAGTAAAAACTAAAAACTAGTAATGTTGAGGGAGTTTAAAGATCTGGTAAAATCTCTTAAGTCCAAAGAGTCCAAACCAAGTGTTTTATATGATCATGTTTTATTCATTTTGCTGCTATTCTTGGCCAAGTTGCCTCAAATAAAGGCGAATAAATCAAATTAAACTTTTTTTTAAAACTATCTGATTTGAACACAAGGCTTTTAACAGTCATCTCAGTGTTAATGAGATTTCCTTTGTTTTTTGTATATCTGTATTGATGCTGTTTAATAACATTCACCTTCACAAATGATGTCCTTTGGTACACTTGACACTGAGCAAACAGTCGCACATCAACACAACTAATTAACAACACAAAACTGGACTGAACAGAGGCTGGTCTCCGCTCTGTGGTTGGTCTGTTGGTTATATCCCTGATGTGGTCACCGCCATCTTGTTCTTCAGTCGTCATTTGGAGCCAGAGTCTGTGCAGCAGTGATCGAGGGGCGGAGCCACAGTGTGTTTCCTGCCAATGTCAACACACTGGACCAATGAGGAGTTGGTGTCAGCTGTCAATCTATCACACAGTTCCAGAACTCATGAACACACAGTTTGTTTTTTTTTGTGTATTAGCAGGTACTTTCCTCTTGTAACTGAATCCTTTAGACTTAAATACACATATTATGGGTTAGGGTTAAGATAGATTATCTTATATATTTATGACTCTTCAGGAGTCCTGAGCAACAATCAGAACATATTTATATAGCACATGTAAACACTGCATCACTCTGTAGACTCCATCATACCTGGAGATCATTGCACCGGATTACTTGATCAATATTATGGATCGATAACACATCAGTAAATACGATGAGCTCACAGATTGATTTGGAATAACTTCACACCACACAGCGGTTGTTTATTTGTCATTTATTTATTTGTTTTATCTTTTTGTCTGTACTAGATTATTGCAATCTGGTTAATTCACATTTAAAAAGCAGTCATTGACCAGACGCACTGAAATCGATGATACTCATTTTTACAATAACCATTATAGGCCCCACAGAGACTGGAAAACCCATCCCCAAAAAAAACAGAAAAAAAGAAACATCTGTATGGTTTTCTGCACTTTATTTTGTTTGATGTCTTTTTTTCATAGTAATTACAAAAAGGAAAAAAATATATAACAATAATCATAAAAAGGAGAGTTTTTTTGGGAGAAAAACTGAGGAATATTACGACTGGCAAACAAACGATCACGACACAGCACGAGTACCTACTTACGGCGAGAAATGAAAAGGTACAAAAATGAAAATAAAGAAAATAAGCGCATATGGCAGAAAGAGAAACAAAAGCAAAGAGATTGGCACCTATGAAGTTGAATACAATAATTAACTGAGGGGACGAGAAGGTGAAGCTTCTTCCTACCATCTATTTTTAAAAAAGAACATTTCAAAACAAGGAGTGTTTTCTTGCTTTTTCTTCTTTTCTATTTGTTAAAAAAAATAAAATGCATGAACGGGGCGGGGGTGGGGAGTGAGGAGAGGGGAGGGGGAGGAGGGAGAAGCTGGTGGTAGGGGGGGGGGGGGGTGGGGGGGGGTGGTAGGGACAATAAAAAATACTGCACGTACAATACCTTTTTTCACTCCTCTCTTTCCTTCATCTAGCTCTTACCGTTTCTCTTACCCACTTTTTCCTTTCTTTATTTAATAGCATTTCCCATTAATATTCCTTTCCCCCGCTGCTTCTAATAGCCGCGCCCAGTGGCGCGATCGTTAGAGTTTTACATGTGAGTAGCAAATGACACTTTGATTGGCTGTGATGTGGAGATGGGGGTCCCCCGCCGGCTCCGGGTCGGGGGCCCCGGCTGAGCCGAGAGATCCTGCCGGGCCTCGGTCTCACTGCGCGTGCTGACTCAGTGTGTGGTTCTGGTGGGAGAGAGGGGAGAGGGAGAGATAGAGGGAAAAAGTGAGAACACATGATGAGAGAAATAATGGGCTACGTGAGCATAGTGCTTTCCACTTGCCCCCCCCAACCAATAATAGAACAGAAGAGAACAGAAACACAACTGCCTCCCACAGAACCGACAGCAAGGCCTCCTCACTTCACACATCGTCTGACGAGTGAAAGGAAAGAGGAAGAAGAAAAGGAGAAGAGACACTCGACAACACAAACAGGCACGGGCGAACAAAACGACAACTTTAAAACCCGGAGAATCCACCTGGTTCTCAACCTGCTTTTGGTCCGAAACCAAATCATTTCAGATCCTATTGTATTTGTTCTGTTTTATTCCTCGTCTGTGGGAACCCAGCGCCTCCATTTGTTTATTCAGATCTGTGAAACCCTGATGTCTTTTGATATTGTGATTAATATTTCACAGAGAGCGTCTCCATACCTCCGAGACGGCTGCACTCACATCTCTCCCAAGGCGTCGACGCACTACACATCAATACATAATCACAATGTAAAAAAAACCACCTTTTTTATAAATTAAAATTCACGAGCGAGAGCGGAACAAACGAAATTCACGGGTGGATTTCAATGCACACAAGAAGAGGAGGCAGAGCGTGCACTAAAACACAAGTGAACAGTATAGTGCACGTGAATACTTAATAATATGCTTAACCTTCTCACCACAACAACACACAGACGTAATTACAGGTAAACTGGCACGTGCACGCTTCATCTCGGCTGTTGGGATGTTCGCTTCAGTTCTCATGAACACACACACACACACACACACACACACACACACACACACACACACACACACACACACACACACACACACACACACACACACACACACACACACACACACACACACACACACACACACACACACACACACACACACACACACACACACACAGTCCTCTGTGGATGATCCATATCAGCTACAACGGGGAACTGAACTCATGATAATCCGGATTTGCTGGTTTGGAATTTAGCTCGCATCACATCTAAAGCCGGGCAGATAGAGTCAGAGAGCGAGAGAGTGTGTGCTTGCTTGTGTGTTAGTGTGTGTGTGTGTGTGTGAGAGTGATGGAAAGATGATTGATTGAAAAGATTTGTGTGTGTATGTCAGAGAAATTTCCAAGAAGATTCTTTCTTCCTGTGAAACGTTCTCTCTCTCTCTCTCTCTCTCTCCACACACACACACACACACACTCACTCACACAAACACATTCACACAATTCCCAGAAATTCCCAGTGAGATCTTCCCAATCAACTCCCCCCCTCCAACACCACTAAAAAAGCAGCTTTCTCAGATTAATCTCTCTCTCTCTCTCTCTCTCAGATAGGCCTCACTACAGAAAGGATAAAAAAAAGACACAAAAAGAGCAGCGGATGAGAGAATGAAAAAGAGGAGGGGACAGGGGGATGAAGGGAACAGAGAGGCGAGGAGGGAGGATGGGGAGAGACATGTGAGGGATTATACGTGGTTTGGGGTTGATAAATACTTATTTGTCATTCTATGGCCCTTATCTTGCTGTGCATGTTTTGTTGAGCCCTCTGGTGCATGTGTGTGTGTGTGTGTGTGTGTGTGTGTGTGTGTGTGTGTGGTGTGTGTGTGTGTGTGTGAGAGAGAAAGAGCGAGCAAGAGCAACGGGGGGGTGGAGGGTGTCGGGAGTGTATGTTGTACAACTGTGTGTTTGACAGAGTCTGTCACTCGGCTTTAGAGGCCAAGCTACACTGTCCAGAGGAAAGCAGAGGGTATTAATGCCCAACACACACACACACACACACACACACACACACACACACACACAATGTTTTCAGAGAAATGGGTGAGTAAATGGGCAAAATAACGAATGAGACGTTGTGTGTGTGTATGTGTGTTTGTGTGTGTCTATGTGTGTGTGTGTTTGTGCGGCTGCCTCTCTCGTGAGGAAGCAGATCTCATTGGGAGCCACTGACCCCATTATGATAGAAAACCCTCCTCTCTCTCTCTCTCTCCCTTTCTCTCTTTGCCGTCTCGCACGCTATCACTTTCTCTCGTCCTCCACCTCTCAGCTCCATCCCCGAAACTAACCGGCTCCAGTTCCTCTGGCCGCCAGAAGAGGTCAGGCTCATTCCTCTTTATGAAGAGGAAGAGGAAGACGAAGGAGAGGAGAGGAGGAGAGGAGAGGAGAGAAGGACCCCAGTGTTACATGTCAATTATGAGACGTTATAAGTGTGAATGGAGAGAGAATATGACCCTGTAATGGACTGTGTGTGTGTGTGTGTGTGTGTGTGTGTGTGTGTGTGTGTGTGTGTGTGTGTGTGGTTACTCTCTTGTTTTTGGGATTTCCTTATGGGGACAAAAGAGAAGTCTCCATAATGAAATCATTGCATTTCAAGGTGTTAAACAACATCTGATTAAGTCTCTAGGAATTAAGTCTACGTCATGTCCCCTAAAGTCATGAAGACGTGTGTGTGTGTGTGTGTGTGTGTGTGTGTGTGTGTGTGTGTGTGTGTGTGTGTTCCCTCAGGTTCTTTTGGTCCTAGTGCTGGTGTATTGATTTGTAGACAGAGTGAGGGATAGAAAAGAAGGACAGAGGAAGAGGAGGAAGAGATGGAGGGATGGAGGGATCATGGAGGGGGGGGGGGGGGGGGGCACGGTTGCTCCCTAGAGGAGCCTGCAGCGCTGCAGTGGACGGCTGGAAATAGCCCTGAGGAGAGAGAGGGAGGAAGAGGGGTGAGGATGAGAGAGAAGGATGAGAGAGGAATGCAATGGACAAGTGGATGACAGCCTGCCATGCTACACACCCACCCACACACACACACACACACAAACACACAAACTTACTTCTCTTCATTTACGTTGTTGTTGGGAGCTTGATATTGATTATGCAGCTTTGCAATCAATCAGACGTGTGTGTCTGTGTGAGTGTGTGTGTGTGTGTGTGTCTGTGTGTGTGTGTGTGTGTGTGTGTGTGTGTGTGTGTGTGTGTGTGTGTGTGTGTGTGTGACATCTGCTCTACAGCAGAGTAATTGATATATTTTTCAGAAAAAAGCGTGACAGGAGGAGGAAGAGGATGAAGAGGATGAAGAGGAAGGCGGAGGCACAGTTTTTATATAGAGTGTTTACTGTGCGTCGAGGCCTGTGATTAAAAGACGGTAAATTCTCAGCTGCCCTTAAACAAACTCCACACCTGCACGAGCTTCACAATAAAAGCCTGAACTGCTGGAAGAGTTTAAATGTGAAACAGATGAGACTTTGTATCAAGGACAAACAGCAGAAGAGGAGCTTCTTAATAAAATATGATTACAGGAAATGTATGAAGAAAACAGAGGATATTTAAAAGCCCCCGCTGTAACCAGTGTAGACGTATTTATGGTTGAAGGCAGCTTGAACATTTATTTGGCTGCTTCTTCACGTGTATTTAACCAAATATGAAGTGTGTGTTTTCAGCCTTTTCCAGCTCAGTCTGGTCAACATAGTTTCATGAAACCCACTCTGTGAACGCTTTTCATCACATGATCATTTGAATGTAACCCGGGTTTGGACTTCATTTCTTTCTTTCTCTCTTCGCAGCAGAGGGTGTGAGCGCCGTGGTGACAACAGCCCGTCTTCCGGGGCCGGGCCCAACCAGACCAGTCGATACAGAGGCCTGTCATTGTTTTTCCTAAACTGCTTAGAGAGAGCGAGGCTAAAGCCTGCAGAGCCACGGACCCAGGGGAAATATGGCCCTGTCGTATTACCCACGCGCTGCCAGACACAGACACAGACACACACAGACACCACACACACACACACACAAATACATTCACACACTTGCATGTACGGAAACATTATGCCAGAAAAATGCAAAAAATAGAATACAGAATAGTCTTTTTGACACCAACTTACTTTACCATGATAACGACTTGTCAAACCTTAATAACAACCACAACTTTGACCTGCTCAAGTTAATTTCATGATTTACATTATGAGGACTTTTGTTTTTTGTCACCATAAAGAAGACAGGTCCCATTAATATGACAGCGACATGGTGGAAACAGATTTATGTCCCCACAATAGGAGGACAACCTGGACCACACACACACACACACACACACACAGGCATGAGCACACACACACACACACACACAAACACACACACAGTCTCCTGGGGGACGACTGAGGAAAGAGCTGGCGATAACAGAAAATCTAATCCGTCTATTCTCGGCTGTCTGCTGCATTACACATAGAAAATGTGCATGTGTCTTTGAGTTGTGACGCTGATGGTTGTGTCACCTTTAACGTGCATGTGTGTTTGTGTGAGTGGCGGCTCATGATTAGTGTCACGTCTGTACAGCAGACACATATCTGTGGCCTGGACTGGGGGGGGGGGGGGGGGGGGGGGGGACACAACTTGAAACATCACATTAAGGTAAAAGTTAAACAAGGATGAGGACGATCAGCGACCTCAAAGCAAAAGTGAGCCCATAGATCATCTGAGCAATTAGCTCATAACGACCCATTATCACGTTTTACTGTCAGGCGACCTCTGTAGTGATTATGATGGGAGCGATGGAGGGAGTTATGATGGGAGCGATGGAGGGAGTTATGATGGGAGCGATGGAGGGAGTTATGATGGGAGCGATGGAGGGAGTTATGGGACGTAGAATATCAGGTGACAGAGGGAAAGTGAGGTTAGCGTGGGGATGGGTGGAGGGGTGGACACAACACAAGGCTACAGCTGCTGTGCACTTCCTGTCAGAAACCAATACTCTATTCTTTTATCAATCAATCAATGAATAATAATCCAGTGCACTCGCTGGTGGTGGGTTTTTATGAGTCATGTACAGGAGTCAAGCTGCATATAGGCTTGTTTACATTGTAGGACTTGTTGCACACACACACACACACATAGAGATACAGACACTGTGCTACTCTGTAATGATGTAACAGCTACACAGTGTGTAGTGGAACAATGCTGTGTGTCTGTGTGCGTCAGTCAGCACATACATTTGTGACAAATGTGAATACGTGTGGGTAACTGGAGGCAGTGTGTGTGTGTGTGTGTGTGTGTGTGTGTGTGTGTGTGTGTGTGTGTGTGTGTGTGTGTGTGTGTGTCAGACAGTACATGTGCCCCATCTCCACGGCTGTTTTTAACACTAAATGAAAAATCACCTTAGTCGCCTTGTGGTCATCTTTGGCTTCAGTGTATTTTTAGCTCAGAGTTGACACTCTTCCAACAAAGTGCGTTTTTGTGCGCGTGTGTGTGTGTGTGTGTGTGTGTGTGGTGTGCGTGTGCGTGTGCGTGTGCGTGTGGTGTGTGTGTGTGTGTGTGTGTGTGTGCGTGTGTGTGTGTGTGTGTGGTCTGGGACTAGCAGATGGGCTGTCTTAGCCCGCTTCCTCTGCTCCCTGGCTCGCATTTTGCTCCACCCGTCCAGGACAGGATGCTGCCTCAGGAGCAGATCGAAAATAAACCACCCTCTGCCCTTAATATCCCGCCGACACGTATTCCCTGCCCCCCCCCCACACTCTTCTAATTCTCTGTCTGCGTTTGTCCCCCCCCCCCCCCCCCACCCCCCTCTGTCATCTCCCTTTGTAAATGACTCTCTAAACACCTTCTTTAAATTATCTTTTTCCAGCCAAGTCACGACGACCACTGCCTTCCTCCTCCATCACCCACACCCAGGCCGACCTCTGTGCACACGTCCTGTTCGGTGCGCACCCCCCCCTCCCTCCCTCGCTTTCTGCCACGGGGAGTTCCCCTCTCCTGTTGCTACCGGCTCCAACAGCCACGTTCGGACCAGTAAACACGACCCAAAATACACTCGCAGCATGTAGGACACACACACACATCAAAGATAAACACGCATGGATCTGCACGAGAGCCGCAGCAGAAGGTGAGGGTCCCCGCTGGAAAAAGACAAAATAGGAAATGACCTCAAATGCAGCACAGAAAAAGAACAACAATCATCCCTGAACGCCACATGATACATGTGAGTCATGCCTTGAGAAAGAAAAGAAAAATGCATGTTCCACTTTAAGGAAAAATGCAGATGGAGTTACATACGTAGAATAAATGCACAGACAGGATCCACCTGTGCACATGACTGTATGAGTGTTTTGGCAGAGCTGATAGAACACTAAGCCACGCAGAGTCTGTCCTGCTCTGTGACACATTGCCTCTGTTCAGCTGTCACACGCACGCACACACACACACACACACAGACACGCACACACGCACACACACACACCACACACACACACACAGACACACACACGCACAATGACAAGAACACGGTCCAAGCTGTTAGAAACCCCTCCAGGTGCTGCCTCACGTAGCGTCATTCCTTTGTAACCGTCTCTACCTCCGTTTATCTCTTTTTCCCACGTTATCTCCTTCTGCCTCTTCCCGTCTCTCTGCATCTTTCTATTTGTTCCTCCGCTTTACATCAAAGCATCAAAGTCACTTCTTTTGACTCGTCTTTTCTTCCCCTCTCCGAGACCCGCCACGTGCGACCCACTGTTTTCTGATGGCGAGCTCCTGAAGAAGCATCCATGCAGACGCACACAGGTGTACACACACACACACACATAAATCTAACATTTCCAGATGATGAACTGATCCCATATCGAGATTTCCTTTCTTCCATTTACATCCAGGACGAGCGGAAGGTGCTTTGTATTCACAGTGTGAATGTGCGAAAGAATCCCAACAGTGTTAACAGACACAATTTGTCTGTATTATTTCCTCAGGTGGTCGGAGAAGAGGAAAAGTCTTCTGAGACAAAAGGACAATTAAACACCACGACAGCAGCAGCTTTTGTTTCTTTACACGCTGCTCATTTACTTCTATTACTTGCAGCAATACTAGAAACTGTGGTGCTGTGGCAGTACTGCGGGTAAGGCTGTTCCCCTCTCTTTTGTTTTGAATCTCTTTTTGTTTCCGTCTGTCTTTCCCCTGCTGCAAACAGCTTCAGGTCCAGGGATTCAGGGAGGTAAGGCTGTGTGTGTGTGAGAGTGTGTGTGTGTGAGTGTGAGTGTGTATGCGTGTGCATGTGTCTCCCAGGTCCCCATTCTAATAACACAGTCTCTCCCAGTGAGCAGTGGGGCAGCTGAGTACGCTCCCCTGTAACGCCACGGGGATCTACGGATCAAATTCACAAAAGAACACACACACACAGCCAAGGGATACATGGATCAGAGAGTACGTACTTGACAACACTCACAACTGACAGCAACACCCAGACACTGGCAAACATAAGCACACACACACACACACACAACACACACATACAAATCCTATTGCCAGTTCAGCCACATCCACACCTTTCCATAATTCAGTTAGAGGGAGACAGTGAGGCTCTTAGATTCAGACAAAGACAAAGACAACATTATTCACAGACAGACTACTAAACAGAGAAACACACACGCTCACCCACACACACCCACACACACACACACAACTGATCTGAACCAACCGTAATGAACTGTCTACCTAGATACCCTCCGCTCTGCATTAACCAACCCAAATTCTTCACTTGTGCTTTGATGGCGTATATTTAAATATTCATTTTTTCGCAGGTATAGATATCTTGCAGTAAGAGGAGGCTGGTCGATATCTTCAGGCTGCAGTACCTCATACCGGCTGCATGCAAATTAACAACACACTGATGCTGATATGCTGTAGTATCTGTGGAGGAAGTCAAACTGTGACTTCAGATGTGAATAGACCTCTGTACGCTATGTGTCTGTTATTCTGTCAGGATGCTTATTTCTCTATATCCCTCAATCCATCCATCCATCCATTCATCTGTGCACTATATCTTCTATTAATTGTCTCCACAAGGGAACAGCTTATCTGTATACGTGTCTGTGCACATGCAGAATTCTCCATCAGACGGGAGGGAGGGAAAGAAAAAGAGCGAGGGAAGATTCAGCAGAGGCAATCAGCACATAAAGAAAGAGGAATCCCCCTCCACATCCATCAACTCATCCCTCCATTTATTCCTCTGACCAGCAATCCACCCATCTAACAGTGTTTAAATATTTACCACGGCTAAAGGAAATAGTAGCACAACGGATGCAGAGGCAGAAAAAAGAGGGATGATCGGGGAGGAGTGCAAAAGTGATGGATGGAGGGAGGGATGGAAGGAAACATTGAGGGCAGAAGCTGCAGGATAGCTCCCCCTGGAGGCGCAAGAAAAATGTGGAGCTCCAGAAGTCTGTCAGGTGAAGTAACAGGGGAGAAAGTCAGAGCTGATAAAGAGCAGGAGAGAGACTCTGAAAATCATTACACTGCTGTAGATACTCCAGATGTTTGATGTCTTATAATATACTGGGAATTATGCACTCATCCATCCTCCCATTATGGATGAATGGATGGTTTATACACTCTTTAGTGATTTGAATGTGTCTTTTAAATGTAAAAGCAATTGTTTGTTGGTGTTTGAAAAACTGACATTTTATAAACAATGAAAGAAAGCGGGAAGGCAGGAATGAACAAACAAAAGAACAAACAAACAAAAGAAAGACAGAAAGAGAGAAAGAGAGAATGCACGAACTATCTAACAAATAAATGAACAAATGAATGAATGAACAAAGGAAGGTAAGAAAGAAAGAAGGAAAGAAGGAAAGAAGGAAAGAAGGAATGAAAGCACAAACAAGCAAACAAGTGAAGGAAAGAGAAAGAAACTGATGAAATTAACAAACATAAGAACAAACAAAGAGAAATAGGAAAAATAAAGAAAGAAAGCACAAACAAATCAACAAACAAACAAAGGAAAGAAAGAATACACAAATAACTTCCTAACAAAGGAAGAAAGGAAGAAAAAAACGTAAGACTAAAACCGAGAATGGGAAAGTCGTCTGTGAAGTCAGGGAGTAAAGACAGAGCGAGATCCAGAAGGGCCTCACTGATCAGGGCCACAGCATTTCTTATTTACACACACCAAAACATTTCTTATTTACCAGCTTACGTCTGCACTATTTATGGGGCACTGGGGAGAGGCACTGAAGAGAGGAAGAGAGGAGAGGGGCTAAAATATGCATAGGGGCTGGTTCTTCTGGGACAGATGGGGGAGTCAAAGAGAGAGAAAGGGAGCAAGGGAGGGAGAGAGAGAAAGAGAGAGAAGAGAGAGAGAGAGAGAGAGAGAGAGAGAGAGAGAGAGAGAGAGAGAGAGAAAACTGCACGAGAGGGAAAGTGGAGAAACTGTGGCCCCCGCTCACTCGAGATTGGGATGGTGGTCTCAGACTTTTGGCCTCCCCTGTATGTGGAAGGATGGACCGATGTGAGAGCGAGCGAGTGAGGGAGCGAGCGGAGGAGAGAAAGCGAGGAGCCTTTGTGTGCGGAGGGGGAGACGGATGGAGGGGGGGGGGGGGGTGCAGTCGGGAGGGAGAGGAGATGATGCAGTGACGTGTTTGTGCGGCAGTGACTCGGGGGTGTGCGGCTGTGAGAGGGAGAGAGCTCAACATCATATGGCTCCTCTGAGGGGTTGAAAGGGCCAGAAGTCTTTTCTATCTGGCAAACCGGCCTTCTCAGTCCATCACACACAACACACACCACACACACACACACACACACACACACACACACACACACACACACACACACACACACAGTCTTGTCTCTATAGCATTAACTTCCTGTAGACCCACTCTAACCTTAACATGAACTATACTAACTTGCAAAACCTCAAACTTTGCCTTAACCTAAACCTCACCCCCTTCCCTTATCTTAAAACACCTGAATATTGAATCATTTACGTTATGGACACGTCCTCATAATGTGTCAACAGATTTAGGTCCCTACAACATTAGTAAGGCCCGAACCACACACACACGTTTGCATGCACGCACGCACACGCACGCTAACGCGAGCAGTGGCATTAACCTCCATGGTTGTAGCTCTCCATCTCCCTCAGTCAGCCTTTCTGTCTAGCCCACTTAGAGAACCCTCCCATGGGGCAATGGAGCTGTAGCAGGTCGGGCTCAGGCTGCAAGTTTTCTCTCTTGCTCTCACACACAAACACACACACACAGTCACACACAGACACACACTCACACACACTTGGGTCAGGACCAAAGAGTAACAAGATGGATATAGCCACAGTGCAGCAGCCAAAGAGAAAGAAGTGCGAGGAGCTGAGAGGAAAAAGAAGAAGAAGTTGAACTGAGCTCAATTTAGCTGGAATAAAAACAACACAATTAAACCCAGATGAGTCGATGTGTGAGGTTTCTATCCTCGTAGATTTTCTTATTGCTATATAATCATCTGTCAAATATAATCACAAAACACACACGATATTCTGATCCAAGTCCGACCGAAAAGTAGCTTTTAGATGTTTAAACATTTGAACTTGCACGTTAGCTTGATATTAAATACTGTTGAATTAGCATAGTTATGTGTTGTGTTTAGTTTGATACAACTCAGAATCTTAAACAATAAACCTACAGTTGACAATTTATCAAAGTTAGAAAAGGTAAAAGCAGATCAAACCATACAGTGGAGATATACACAGCTTTTTAATATCACTGCACGGACTTCTGCAGCAGATTATCGACCTGAGCAGTATTGGTGTTTGTGAGTTCATACAGAGTGTGTGTGTGTGTGTGTGTGTGTGTTTATGTATGTAAAGGTGTGTGGAGGTGTGAGTGTGTGAGGTGTGAGTGGAGCCTGCATGTGGACATTAACCGACAGGGTCCAGTAGTCACCCTGCTGTTAAATGGACTGGCCGGCCATATGCCCACCCCCCCTTTAGGCCCTATGTCACTGCCACTGTGTGTGCGTGTGCGTGTGCGTGTGTGTGTGTGTGCGTGTGCGTGCGTGGTGAGAACATCTTACAGATAACATTCCTCCAAACCTCAAACTACCTTAACTTAACCCCTTATCTTAAAACACCTAAACGTTGAATGATTTAAGGTTTAAGAGAATAATAGGTACGTGGAACATGGAAGATTCTTTTCCCAAATTCATTTCAGTCCTGTTGTCAATTGTGATCATTTATATTTATAACTCTTGAAAAAAGTCACAATAATCTGTGGTAACCTGCTCGTGTCCTGTTTGACAGTTTCCGTAAGTTATCTTCCAAACAGACGGAGCTGCAGGCGTTCACAAGACTTTCCATAATAATCTGTGCCGACTTGAACTTGGCCGACGCAGCGAGCGACGGCCTAAGCTGCAGATTTCACCTTTAACAGGACTGATGTTTAACCTGAAGATTTTGCAGGTCACTGGTCTGCTGCCAACAGGAGTACAAAAGATGGAAGAGGACGGGAGGGTTTACATCATCACGGACCAGGCCACAGCTGCTCCAGGACCTACTCTAGGGTGACTTATAGCCTCTCTTCTCCACACACACACACACACACACACACACACACACACACACACACACACACACACACACACACACACACACACACACACACACACACACACACACACACACACACACACACACACACACACACACACACACACACACACACACACACACACACACACACACACACACACACAGTGTCTGGACCCTAATGACATGAAGCTTGCCAGAACCCTGCTCGGACCTCATGAGGAGAGATGGAAAGAGAGGGACGGAGGAATGAAAAGAAAAAGGGTGGAGGGAAATAGCGGATTCTGTGAGTGAGGGACAGAAACAGGTAATGAATGTGCTCACTGTGGAGCGAAGGAGTGAGCCTCGTTAGACGGCCACCGGAAAACTAGGTTTAGGCTTCGGAATAATTATTGCGCTTCCTGACATTGACTCTCGTTGGACACGACAGCGTGAGACAAACTGTCCGTGCCCGCACACACCATTCTCCTAATCCACGCCAGAAGGGAGCAGGACACAGACAAACGAGGCAGCTCAGCGCAGAGACAGAATTAAGGTGACCTACCTGTAGTTCTGTCTGGAAGAAGAACTTCTGCGGACACTGGGAACAGTCGTAGATTTTGTCTTCCTGTCCGTGGACGGCAAAAATGTGCTGCTGGAGCTTGTTGGCCTGCACAAACACTGGGAGAGGAACAAACACGGCACAAGTTACACACTGTCGGTAAAGGCATCAACATTTCCATCATCAAAATGAGCTGACGGAGGAATCTGCATCACTGTGGCCCTGTTCACACCTGGTATCAAACGCTTCCTGAATATGTTGCAGATGGAGGTGAACGGGAGGCGGAGGTCGCCACTGAGACATGTTGTGTATGTGTGACTGAAAACCAATAAAACAATCACTCAACTATCTACTACAGGTGACGAACCAAAGGACAAGTGGGTGTTTGGTTCCAATAAGCACAGAAAACCCACAAAGCAAATGAAGGGCTTACAGGGAAAGGAGGGAGAACAGGGGATGGAGAGAAAGAGAGCAGAGGGAGCAAGAGAAGGAAGGAGAGAGAGCTATCCTCAGCAGGCCTTGTGATATTTATCAATAAATTATCTCTTCTCTTTTTAATTTCCGCTCCAGTGTTGTCTCACACACTTTTTTCTTTCTTTCTCTCCCCTTTGTTTCACTAAACTTTTGGTTTTCACTGTGTGTGTGTGTGTGTGTGTGTTGAATTATTAAGCCTCCCCGTAGGAGTGGTGCCCAACTTACTAATTCATAAGCCACTAAGGAATAGAGTTAAAGTTTAAAGCATTGCTGTGTACCTGGGGGGGGGAGAGGCACACAACACAAGGCAAACTCAACAACTGAGGGAGGGGGAAAAGGGAAAGGAAAAGATGGAGTCACAGAAAGAGAGAGAGAGCATATGGGGATTCAGTCAGAGATGGAACGAGGGGAGGGAGGGAGCAAAGGTGCCGACTGAGTTGCTGGTAAGAAACTGTTCCGTGTCCAACAGATCTCAGAACACCAAAGGTCTAATTTGGTCGTCCAGCATTTTGTTTCGGCCCCCGAGTGGATTGCAAATGTAAAAACTCGCTTCATATTTTGCCCGTTTGCTCGGTGGTGTTTTTGCATGAACTCCTGCGCACACATGCAGCCGGTCCTCTTAAGCACGGGCACCCCGCTGCAGCATCCCTCCCAAAGTTAGAAATGTTAAAACAATGAATATTCCTAATGTGTTTCTTGCTGTTTCCCCCCAAAACCCAAAAAACCTTTGCAGCCATTAAAGCACATTATCTCAATGCATGATGATGTGAGGGAAACCAGAGGGAGACATTTCTGAGCACCAGCTGATGTGAGGGAAGATCCAGGCACCAGCCCAGCGTCCAGCGTCCAGCAGCGCAAAGGTTCTGGGTTTTAGGTCTATTTAGTTAATTTTGTTTTATTCTTTTTCACTGAGTATGCGTTGTCTTATTGTTTGGGCCCCTCTGACCCAGGATGACAGTAGATATTAAGTCAGAGGATGTAAATACACTCCATACTGTTGTTAGGAAGCCAGATAACAACTGAAGGAAGTTACTTAATATCTCTGCAAGAGGAAACTCAGACTTTCTGGAGACGGATTCAAGTAAACCCAACAATGGTCAAGGTTTAAAAATAGCCTGAGCTGTCAAACAGGACATTTGAAAAACTCGCACTTAAACAAACATCAGTGTGATAAAAAAAATACCTTAATTGACAGAAACTATCTTTTACTTTTTAGCTTGATCCATGTCCCATTCACTAACATGGAGGCAGCATGGTTATGACCTATACTGCAGCCAGCAACTAGAGGGCGACTGAGACACTTCTCTGTCAGGGAGCTGTCACGTCGCCATCTTTATTTACAGACACACTAAATATCTCCATGTTTCTGTGTCCGTTTCAAATACAAAGCGAAAAGGACACAAGTGAGTCTGTGCCGCTGTCCTTGAACCTGATTGTGTGTTTGTGTGTGTGGTCTGTCTGTGTGTCTCTCTCTCACCTGTGAAGCAGACGGGACACTTGAAGGTACCTCCCATGCCTTCGAAGCTGTGCTCTATCAGGTGGCAGAGCAGCTTGGCAGGTGAGTCAAACATCTGGTTACACAGCTTGCACTCGTGATTGATGCCCTCCTCTGCAAATAGGAGACAGACACGCATGTGTAGGTTGGATTAAGCACATGAAAACAGCAACATATGACATTATATTAAAAATATTGACACGACACAAACAACAGATGTCTCGTGCACAAACAGAAATTGACAGACAAGTCAGATAAATACTAATATGCCACTTGTATGAAGACGCTTGTATACGACAATACAGGAACTACATCAGTGACATTAATCATGGCAATATTTTGGGACGGTATTAGTTCACTTTGACAAATCATGACTGACGACGCAACATGAGGCGAGAGAACGTTTTCTCCCTGGTCACATCCATTGCATGTTTAATATTATTCATGTAGATCTATATTCAATGCAATTATTTTGAAAATACATAGTAATATGTACAATAACAATAATATAAAAACTAAGGAAAATCTAGTTAAAGGAAATACGTAATTAGACCTGTGTTCCAGACAGGCAAACCAAAAGCAAAATAAGAATAATAGAATAGTAAATTAACAATATCCATCTCAATCCTTTAATTCTAGTTAAGCAAAACTGCTCAATATTCCACATTTAAAAATTTAGCTGGCTGACATTATTAAAATGAAATAAAAATATATGTATACTGCTTGATGTTTGAGGTAAAATTTTCAGGACTTATTATACAAGCTTCGGTCTCATTTGACTTTAACTGAAGGCCGTTATCAGCTGTCGAAATAATTCTATATGGACAAATACAACTGAATATCATTAGCATACAAATGTTGAGATGTGCCACTATAACAGCTAGAGATCTTCTCAAGAAGGAGCATATATAAAGAACAACATAGGCTCCAGAACAGAACCCTGTGGGACGCCACATGACAAAAGTGCTCTGTCTGACATAAAGTGACCCACACAGACTGAAAAGCCCCTATCAGCAGGTTAGGAGGAGGAGAAGCCCCGGGCAGAACCTCAAACTCCCTTTTCCCCCTGCTGCACAATCTCATTTCATTTTTCCTTACACTCCCCCAACTCTCACACACACCAACCCCAGTGCCGTATCTGCCCCAACTGGTAATTGTGTGTCCTCCCCACTGGGGCTGTGGATGATCTGCCTTCCTATAGCCATCCTTCCTTGCCTCCCTCTGTCCTCGTTATCTGCCCTCCCCCACTGCAGTCACTCAACCATCCCTCACTATGCCCATTCCTCCCTACATGTCTCCCTATAGTCCCTCTTGGTCCATCAGTCGCTGATTAATTTGTGTGGGCTCCGATTCAAACCCCTCACCATGGGTGTCTGGTTAGGTTTTAAAATGGGGGTGAAAACGTGTAAAGATACAAATAGGGATGGGGTCTGGGCGTCCGGGCCACAAAAATAGTAATTCAACCCTGTATTTTTACATCATCTTGCATCTTGGATTATGGCAAGAAAACAGCCATTAGTTTAGATTAGTTAGAGTGGGGGTGCCATGAAAACCAAGAATGCACCAACAGCAGTATCTAACTGGGTGGATCAGGGCAAGACTATTATTAGAGGAATAGTTGTTTCATATTTAAAATTATATTAATACAAAAACCTGCAGCCTAATCGGTTTCAGGCTAAGAGGCCATCAAGGTCAAACAAGGACAAACATTACACAAAACAGCCTCACAACACAAACGATGGATACGTAAACTGGTTAAAATACCACAATTTAGAAGTTGACTCCAAATGGACCAGTTAATCGACGGATTAGATCTCACTGGGAAACCGTATACGCCTCTAATTGACCCTGTATGAGAAAATGAGGCAATAAATCTCTGATATCTTATAACTTGAAATTAGTCACTTTCAACTTCTGGAAAAAAATTAATTTATGCCCCCCCCCCTTTCCAATTATTGTATTGAGTCACACTGTTGCACATGCACTGCTCTGATGTAAATAAGTCATAATAGAGCATCAAGCACACAAGAGACTGTCTGCAACACCCCTCCACCCATTTCCATCATTCTCACTGGAGGATTATAGCAGTGTTTGTGTGTATCTGTGTGTGTTTGTGTGTATCTGTGTGCTTTTGTGTGTATCCGTGTCTATTTTAAGAAGGTGTGAGTGATATCACTGCACCCTCGGTGAAAGGCCAGATGAAAGTTGGGCGTCATAAACACACACGCCAACACACACATGGACCCCTTGACGATCGGGTCTCCCGCCTGTTGTCTTTATCGCCCTTCTACCTTGCGGGGCCAATACCCCAGTCGCGCCCACACACACGCGCCCACACACACACCGTAGGACAGTGCTGCCTGGAGACATCAGATGGTGTCTTTCTTGGGCCAATCTGTGATCCCCCGTAGAGTGTTACACACATCTACACAAACACAGACACACACACCATGCACACATACCCTGAGAGATACACTCAGACAATCCAATGTTTTGCCTTTTTTATCACTTACCCTAACGCTCATTGACGAAACCAATTCCCCAGCACCTCGCCCACACCTCGGACCTATTAGCTGTCAAAACTAAACGTCTAACCCGGACCTTCTTTCAAATCTTTGCCTGTAAACATGTCCTCAGGCCAATGGTTAAAAACTCAAGCTGGTCCTTACAATGTATAGCCATACTCGTATACACACACACTTGCATGCACACACACACACAGCCGGCAGAACTTCAGCTGCAGAGCTGCAGGGGATCTCGAGGTTAATAACATCTTCAATCATACATCCATGACACCCATACTGACTAATACCCACACGCACACAAAGATTCCTATCTCTCCTCGCCTCAAAGGCCGACACAAGGGTGCCCTAATCCCATCTCAATAGTGTGTGATCGTGTGTGTGTGTGTGTGTGTGGTGGTGCCACATGTGATTGTATGGCTGGGATAGTGTGTGCTCCGTGGTCCGGGTCCCCAAACATCCCTCCCTCCCCCCCCACACACACACACACAGACAGACAAACACAAGCCTCAAAGGCTGCTAGGTTGTGTGGGGCGCCAGTGTGTCCGAGACACACTGAGACAGATAGAGCTTCATTATCATTTACTCGGAGATTGAAACAGCAGGAGAGAGTCACATGGAGTGAGACACACAGAGAGAGAGGGAGGGAGGGAGAGAGGGAGGAGCACCACCAGCACGACCAGTTTAGAAAAAGTCATATTCCATATTTTCATCATTATTTAAATATTATTTAAAGTAATAGTAAAGGAGCACTTTTAATTAATGTCATGGCATTTGATTGTTTTATTGTTTCGACTGAAGAAGCAAACGACAGACATACAAATGGACAGACGGATAAAAAGAGGGAATAACCAAGTAATACCAAAGCTTCAGTGATCTCAGGGTGTGTGTGTGTGTGTGTGTGTGTGTGTGTGTGTGTGTGTGTTGTGTGTGTTGGGGGGGTTCTCTGTAGAAGGCACCTTAAAGCTCTCGCCCTCCGTAGGGGCGATGCTTTCCTCAGAAGTCGCCTCACCCTCTCCCACGCGGCCAAGATAAGAGGACGTGCCCATTAGCCAGTGAGATTTGAGACGGTGACATCCTCACACACAAAGTTACTGCAGGTGTTCAAACAGTGAAATGATGCTAACTGATAGCATCTATACCATTATACAGTAGAAGCAATGGAAACTCCTCATACTTCACATAAGACAACTTCAATTACTTATGACATTTTTAAGTCTGACATTTCCCCAAAAGAAGTTGTTTTTGGTCAGAAGCCAGAAAGATTATTTCATTTCCTGATTATCCTGACATTTGTTTTTATAATAGACGATAAATAATTTATCCTAAGGCCCAGAGTGACCTCTTCAGATCGCTTATGACCAACCAAAGGTCTGAAACAAGTAAAGATTTTAATTTATAATCCGAAAAACAAAAGGTGGACACAATCAATTATGGATCAATTATAAAAATTGTAAATTGAGCTTTTCAACAACATCATGCCTCAGAATTGGCCTTTTCCTTTGTGCCCCTGCATATAACTGTTGTTGGGAGAATGTGTGCGAGTGTGCGTCTCCACAGGTGACATCATAAAGCCATCAGCCGTACTAATGAAGCTTCGGCCGCTAATTAAATGTCAATCAATTGGAGCCAAATTGAAAAAAAAAAAAAAAGGATGAACTGATGAAAAATAATAAAAACCAGAGAGAGAGAGAGAGAGTGAGAGAGAGAGAGAGACAGAAAGAGGGAGAACTGAAGGGAAAACAGTGAGGTGCAGAGAGATAATTGGGCTGTCCGGAACAAGGGCATGGAGAGAGGCCTGTGTGTGTGTGTGTGTGTGTGTGTGTGTGTGTGTGTGTGTGTGTGTGTGTGTGTGTGTGTGTGTCCCATGAAAGAGTTCTCTTTTCTGACAAATACATTGTTTTGATCAGTGTGTGTGGGGACCGCAGTGTCTGTGTGCTGTCCCCCTCTGAGACCCAGTCCGTGTGTGTGTGTGTGTGTGTGTGTGTGTGTGTGTGTGGTGTGTTGCACTGGTGGATCAAATGCACTCTGTGAGGCAAAGCGTAACGGCAGGATTCTGTACGACTCTGTCATCTCACTATGGGTCACACACACACATCCACACACACACACAACCCTGGGAGGCCTGTGCTGGGACAGAGAACACAGGGGAGAGAGGGATGAGAGGAGACAGTGAGCAGGAGAGAGAGGCAGGGTGAAGGTTAGGACTCAGAGTTTGTTATCGCACATCAGAACAGGAACTTTTCTCTGCTTTAAATGGACTTTGGCTAAGAGACGTAGATCGAGTCGTGTCCTCCATCTTTCTTTTCCCTTGGCAGTGGCGTAAGAATAAAAGTAATGAAATCATACAAATCTTTACTCGCGACTGAAGTCTACGGCAGAGCAACACCAAAAAGTATATACAATTAAAAATGCTCATTTCAGCCCAAATTGATAATTATCACAATAAATGTCACGTTATTATTGATTTTAACTTTAAAGAACTTTGTGGTTTTAAACTTTTCCTTTATGAGCAGAGAAGGACAAACCATTTATTTGTTATACCTTCACACTTTTGTTATATTGCTAATGATTAAAAGTGCATTGCGATGATTATTTCTATTGTTTTAAGTAGCTGATGCAGTTTCGACAAAGAGAAACAACACAACCCGTGTAAAGAAAATTGGAGGAAAAGTACGAACTGAAAGTACGTGTGGGCAGAAAAGAAAGAGACACACAAAAGAGAAAGACATTACAATTCCGCTATCTCTCACACACACACACAGGTCATGCTCTCTCTCAGTCTCATTCTCCCATTACCGTCCTCTCTCTGCTAATTGACCAGAGGAGAGGGACCAGGTGGCATCATCCCCATCACACCAATACACACACAGACAGACACACACTCGAGCTGGCCTCATCACGGACCCCTGTAACATGCAGCAGAACATAAATGAGCTCGTTGATTTGTGTTGGGGATGGATCCCTGAGGTGCTTCCTCCCTCTATTACACACACACACACACACACACACACACACACACACACACACACACACACACACACACACACACACACACACACACACACACACACACACACACACACACACACACACACACACACACACACACACACACACACACACACACACCTTTTAACCCTTTCCTAGTCTGGGCTGGGAAACTCCTTTGGGTGCTCTTGCCCGCCCAAACTCCCTTCCTCTCTCTGAGCGAGCTGTTGCTGGGGGGGGGGTCCCTCAGGTATTGCATCCCCCCATTCCCTCCCCATTACGACCCCTCCTTGCTCCTCCTCACCCCCCCCCCACACCACCACCACCTCCATCCTCACACTATTTGAGGCTGTGCGTGTGTGAAAGAGCAGTGAAAAGTGTGTGTATGTGTTTGGTCCCTTGCGGCATGGAGGCCGTAAACCAAGCCAGGCGATTGATGGCGAGGACAGCGAGGGGAGAGGCGGAGAGAGAAAAGGTTGGAAAGAGAGAGGGATGGAGAGGAGGGAGGACTAGAGAGGGAGGAATGGAGCGAGGGCTGATGGGATTGATGGAGGGAGAGCAACAGAGGCATTGGGAGACAGAAAGAAAGAAGGAGTGCAGCAGAGAGGAGCGCTGTGGACGGAAGGAGGAGTGTGCACCTCTCTGGGGGGCTCGCTCAAGGTGTGTTTCCATGGCAACCGGGGGCAGGGGGGCTGATGTGTGTGGGGGGGTGAGCTTGACCCACTGGTTGTGTGGGGGCTGGAGAATAACACACACCACACTCTCACTCACACACACACACACAACCTGCTGCAGTGCTGGAGGGGTCCCAAGAGTACCCCCCACCTTTACTCACCCTCTCCCCCTCTCTTTCTCTCTCTCTCTCCCTCACTCACTCACAGACACACACACACACACACACACACACAGACACACACCACAGAAAGAATGCTGCAGTGCTGAAGTCCCGTGAGTATGCAACACCCACACACATTCTCCCTGCCTTCTCTCTCTCGTCTTCCATTTTCCGTGTCTGTTTCTATCACTCTCTCTGTGAGGTAATTGTTAATATTTTCATCATTTGTTTACTCCTCGTGGAACCATGTGGTTTTTTTACATTTTGCTGAATGGAGATCGGAGGCAGAGTTACATCCTGGGGATCGTTTTTACTGAAACAACCGGAGTTTGACCCTCTCATTCGTTCAGGGGTTAATCTGTGGTCACCGACATGTCTGCGACTTCAGGTCCACGTGCACCTCGGCTGTAAGTGGAGCCTGGTTGTCATGTGTGGAAAGTAGATTTACTTTTATTTCTCGGCCTCTTGCTTGTCTTTTATTTGTGTTGTGTTCATACGTGTGCACAACACTTGCATATGTGATTAAAACATAAAGTCTCATCCCTAGAGAGACGCCTCTTTATCAAAGCTGAACAATGTTCTTCCCCTTTGTTGTGACCGACTGAGTCAGATTCAACACACTGACCTACTCAGTGACTGTTGATGCAGATATGAGATTATTGTAACTTAGCTCCCAAAAGCTGAACATTGCTATAGAAAGATGTCATTACTGCAAAGATAAGCAGACTTTTGTCTTTTCAGAGAGTTGAAGTAAAAGCTCCAGTGGAATCATCCCTGATCTTCATCTATTGTGTTTTTCATGATGTTTAGCGACAGTTAGGTTGATGTAAACAAGGCCTGTACTCGGAAACCTCACTCTAGTGGTGGACTCTAACATGTCAACACTTTACAAGTAACGAATAAAGAAAGTTTATTCCTGGTTAATAACCACAGCTCATGGAAACGCTCCCATACACACAAACACTCACAGACAGACAAACACTCGGTTGGCAGACGAGCACGGCATATGGCGATGACCAGTTTGTGTTTGTGTGTATAATGAAAGGAAGCACGAATCGAGCATATTTGAGCATGTGTGTGTGTGTGTGTGTGTGTGTGTGTGTGTGTGTGTGTGTGTGTGTGTGTGTGTGTGGTGTGCGTGTCAGTGAGGAGGCTCTTGGCTTCGACAAGACAGAGCTCTCCAGCTTCCTACTGTTATGTAATCTGATAGGGAAAATCCAAGATGGTTCATATACACACACACACACACACACACGCACTCACTCCTTCGAAACATGAAAAAAAACCTGACGTAGCTTCAGTTGTCATAAAAACTCAAAAGGTGTTTAGTTTGTCCAGTCTGGGCTACTGTAAAAAACACATGGTGGCCTCCGTAGAGAGGACCAGCTCCTGTTGTAAATATAAAGTATCTAAATATAAAGTATTTGAATATAAAGGCCACTTGTAGGGTAAAGAAAACAACAATTCATACAATTTAGATGCTTACAGACGATGACACTAGTGAATACATCACTAGGATTATTTTATATTCAATTTCTGCCACTAGATCCCTTTCACCTAAATCTTACACACTGGACCAAGTTTAATAATTCATTTGTTTCTGTAAGAATACACAGAAAACAACCCTCATGGGTTATTATTTTTACATGACCAAAAGTGTGTTTGGAGCAGTTGCAGTGACCTTGACCTTTGACCTTTGACCAACAAATTCTAATCGGTTTATCCATGAGTCAAGGCGTTCTCATCAATATCATCAAGAATGGGATGGACAAGGCGAACGCCACGCGAGAGCAAAGAAACTACTGGTACCAGTTCAAATACATCTCCCAGTTCAGTGGGTCAGGTCGATTAGTTGTTTATAAGACAAGGTCATTAAGTCATTACAGAGCCCTTCAACAGCAGGAAGCAGGTGTACACTGAAATATCACATTGACTACACACAGACACACACACACAGACAATGACAGAAACTAAAAATAGACGTACAGGACGTTTAGTGTCATCAGGAGAGCACTTGCCTGCGACAACGAGCAGCTGACATGTAAGTCGTGTATTATCATACGTAATGAGCCTTTAATATTTAAACAGAAGACGTGCACACATCATCGCTCCGGCCTCGGGATCATCAGCCTGGACTTTTACAGCAAAATGGGGGAATAATCGCCCCCACCGATCAACACACGGAAACCTAATAAACACACACACACACACACACACACACACACACACACACATATACAAACACCTCTTTTTAGCTCGTTAGCAGGGATGAGAGTAATGAATGCAGAGTATATTTGTGTTTAGAATCTTAATTGAAAGCTTGAAAGTGGCCAGGAGGGAATAAGCCTAATCACTGTGTGAAAAAAACCATCCAGACACACACACACACACACACACACACTCACGTATAGACGTACAAGTTTGTCACTCCTAAATACAACCTTTACAACTTAAGTACTTCTCTTTCTCTGGTCACCCCCGTTCTTCCGATCCCTCTCCCCTTATTCTTCACTGTCTCTTTTTTACCTCCTCCTTCCCTCCCCCTGTTTTCTCCCATACTCTCTCCATCCTTCCGTCTGTTTACATATGTTAAACTGCACTACAGCCCCCTGGATGCACATCCAGAGTGCGTGTGTTGATATGTCTGCGTGTAGATGCTTGTTAGAGCTATAGAAGTCATCCACCAGGACTTATAAACAGAGTTTATGGTGGTTGAGGGCATGTTATCATTAATTACAGGTATGTTTAATTCTACTGCACATGCTTTTTATTTAGTCACTGGTATTGTTGGTAAAATACACTCACAGAATGTTAAGGGATTCCCTGCAGCAGATTCTGAGACACTATAAAGGAGAGTGAGGGAGGATACGTTTGAAAGTCAGATTTAGGTGTAATGTGGATCAAACCTGAGAGCCCACCCACATACATGCATCCCCCCCCCATCCAGGTTAGCAAGCACATCTGTATCCAGGGCTAATCACCACGGCAACTGTAATCAAGGCTCTGATCTGGTTGTCAAGGTGATGGAGAGAGGGTCACCCCTGACTGTCTCCTCCTTCCTCTGAATGACTAAATCCTTCTGTTTTGGAAACAACCGTTGTGAGACTGAGACACTACGGTTCAGGCCGAAGCGTGTGTGTGTGAGTGTGTCTGTGTGTGTGTGTGTGTGTGTGTGTGTGTGTGTGTGTGTGTGTGTGTGTGTGTGTGTGTGTGTGTGTGTGTGTGTGTGTGTGTGTGTGTGTGTGTGTGTGTGGCATCTGGAGAGACAAAAGACATGGACAGAGAAAGGTAGAGAGAGAGCAAAGGTTTGTTGTGTTGCTTAACGATTCAATAATGTTTCCTTTTTTGTGCTAAATCTACCAGATATATATGTGTGTGTGTGTGTGTGTGTGTGTGTACCTTTCTCTATCTAATCCTATCCTGCTGTTTACTGGTGTGTATGTGTGTGTGTGTGTGTGTGTGTGTGTGTAAAGTATGTCTATCTCTGCCAATGTGTGTCTGTGTGTTTCTTTAATCTGTGCTCCCGGGGGGAGTCAGAGGGAGCTAGCAGGCTTATCCCTGCTGCATCTCTGCATCCAAATACCACTAAAAAGCAAATCTCCATTCCACAACAACAACATTAACATAGACACACACGCACATGCACACACACTAACATGAACACACAAACTGGGGAGAAAGGCCTGAGAGACGAGCTTAATTGTCTGTTCACCAAACTCCACCCGAAAAAGCACTCCCCCCCCCGCAGACACACACACTTAAGTCATGTGAAATTGTTAGACGACCAAAGAGTTCACCTCCCAGGTTCAGGGTCAACACGTGGAGAAGGTAGAAGGACACCACGGCCCGACAGCCTCCTCATGAAACCGCATTTAAATCAGATGCATCTTTTTCCATCAAGATCCATGATTTCATCCCTGGGTTTTAAAAAGCCCTGAAACATCTTCAATGCTTGGTAGATGTTAACCTACATGTTGAGCCCTCTACGATACATGGCGGCTTTCTTAACCGTTCACTGTTACTGTGAAGCACAACCCTTGGAAGTGACAGAGGAAGAAGAAGAGGGAAGTCAGGAGCAGGAAAAGAGAAAAGGAGCAGAGCCAATAAGAGCTCACAGCAGGACGCTAATAATGCAGCTCCAGCTGTTCCAGTTAACCTGCAAACTGCCCATCTGGACCCAGAGAGACAGACAGAGAGCTATAGAGAGACAGAGAGGGAGACAGAGAGGGAGACAGAGAGGGAGACAGACAGAGAGCTATATAGAGACAGAGCGAGAGACAGAGAGAGAGACAGAGAGGGAGACAGAGAGGGAGACAGAGAGGGAGACAGAGCGGGAGACAGAGAGGGAGACAGAGAGCTATATAGAGACAGAGCGAGAGACAGAGAATGAGACAGAGAGACAGACAGAGAGCTATATAGAGACAGGGAGGGAGACAGGGAGGGAGACAGAGAGACAGAGCGGGAGACAGAGAGGGAGACAGAGCGGGAGACAGAGCGTGAGACAGGTCTTTACATTTATTTTAGTAGATATCAGAGAATAGGGGGGAACAACTGCAGATTTCCCAAAACCCACGGTTGTTATATCGTTGTTAAAACAATATCAAATAGAGAAAAAGCACTAACTTGTCACATTTAAGAAGCTGACAGAAAATGTTTGGTCTTTTTTCTTGGTAAATGACAGAGTTGTTGTTGAAGTATTCTCTTTAGATCAAATACTTGTTTTCAGCACAGAATATAGTGTCCATCTTTAATTTGACCGTTTTATGTCACAAATTCCAACGACTTGTCCTCGTGTTGGATCAGACAAGATGTTCAAGTGACGGAGACAAAAACAGATAAAGAGAAGAAACAGCCACATCCTCAGCTTTGCGCGGGTGGCCAAGGTGGCACACACACACACACACACACACACACACACACACACACACACACACACACACACACACACACACACACACACACACACACACACACACACACACACACACACACACACACACACACACACACACACACACACACACACACACACACACACACACACACACACACACTAGGAGTGACCTTGGTCCAGCCTGTCCGTCCTCGCCCCCTGCCCTGGCCAGCTACATCCCCCACAGAGCCACCCTGCCTGTCTCTCTCTCCCTCACACACATACACACAAAAAAACACACACTGCAGTGCCATGCCAGGCCGTGCCAACCTGAACCACGCTGTGGTCATAGAAACGATACAACAAACAGAGTGAAAGAGTCCAGAGTAGCAGGGTACGGAGCAGAAAAAGGAATATGAGGAGACGCTAAAGCAGAATCTTTTGTTATTGATTCCAAAAACACACTTCAACACAAAAGACACACGGCTAGCCAACTCCGAACCTCCCTAAAGCACAAACGCATCGCCCACAAACACACACACACACACACACACACAGAGAGAGACACACACACACACAGAGACACACACACACACACACACACACACACACACACACACAGTGTTGTAGCATGCTAATGAAGACAGTAAATCACTACTAGGTCATGTGTGGAAAAGCCTGCCAGATACCTGCAACCATGGCTAGAGACCTCCCTCAGCCACACACTGCGTATGTGTGAGTATGTGTGAGTGTGTGAGTGTGTGTGGTGTGTGTGTGTGTGTGTGTGTGTGTGTGTGTGTGTGTGTGTGGGTGGGTGAGCAGCAGAGATGGAGGATGCCTGTTGGCTGCAAACACGACTGCTACGAGAAAACTGAGCAAGCAAACATTCAGCATCTATCATAGGAGAAATTCAGTCCTAATCTCACCCAGAGAGAAACTGCAACTGGACGAGAGAACGACCAACGGAGGAGGACGTCAAACATCAGCAGGACGGAGCAGAAATGGCTCAGTTTGAAAATGTTTCTCTTTTCCTCTCTTTCTTACTTTGGCCGTTTTTTAGACGTGAACTGTGGAAATGTCCAGTTATTGGTTGCAAGACATTTCCGGCCTTTCACATTTGAAGAACACAGCAGGACATTGTCTAGATCCGACACGTTCACACCAACGTTATATAATATCTGGAATATTTAGGCAAGCGGTGGCGTCTAGGTAGAGCAACAGGAGGCAGGACATGACGTAAAGATTCACTTGCAGAAACCACATGATTTGTTGAGGCCAGTTTAGACTCTTATCGCCAAAGGCCGTCGACATATCGTTGTATTTCCATGTTGACATCTTCATCAACGTCTTCATGCACGGCTCCTCTTCTTCATCCTGAGATATGTGTGTTTCCTTCACTTTTGTGGAAAGGGTCAAGAGCAACTGACTCGGACATTTGCATTCTCACATTCAGCCCCTCGGGAACATATCTGGCGCTCAGTGCACGTCTGAAATCAGCTACTTTACGACCACCGCACTTTATTGTACGTTAGGAAACTTGATACTGAAGCTGCTTGATTCTGTTAAAGCTCTAACTACAGAATCATTTATCTCACTTATAAAACTTTTCTTAAACCCCTGTGTTACTGCCGGTGTCTACATGTGCATGAGTCAGTGCAGGTGTGCACACGTGTGCACCTGGGCTGTCCTAAGAACGGCTAATCAAGGTAACGTTTGGGTGAAAAGACGTCTCCTGCTGGGTGGACCAGGTAATGATCAAGACTACAAGGAGTACAATAACCCCCCCGACTCCCCAGGAGCAGCATGGTCACTCTCACACAGAAACAAGCGGTTGATTACCTTTTGTCTCCGAGGGCTTAATACGGACGATTAAATGCACAAGGTGCTGGGGAACAAAGGGCTTATTTTCCTATCAGGGACTTTCACTTGAGGTGATTGACAATAAGTAGGAAGTAGGAAGTTTGAGACTTTACAGGCGCTAACAAAAGAAAACAAAGAACCAGAACTGAAGTTTTGAAGTAACTGTTTGTACCACAAGTGCTGGTGTTAAGTTTACCTGGATAAAAACTACACCCGTCTCAAGTCAGCGTTTGGTTCTCGCCTGCAAACGTCCTCGAGCAAGGCACGTCTTTCAGTAACAGCCTCACTGGGAGAAGAAGACCATTAGGAAAGAGTGGGCAGGGCAGAGACACCTCAGACATTCAGAGCCTGTTCGTTCTCGCTGTTCGTTTCTATCGTCGTAATCATTGATTTCTTGACCCGTGAGTAAAATCCAGCTGAACTGTGAGTTGACCAAAGGGAATTTGAACTCACATGAAAGTGGACGAGTCAAGTTGAGAAATGGGGCAACAGAAAGGTCAATGACAACAAATGTAGTTCGAAGGATTTTTTTTGGTGGAATATAAAAAGGTGAAGGGGTCTGAATACTTCCTGTATACACAACATGTACAATATCAAATTTCAAGTGTAGATTACGGTGACAAATATAATTTAAAAGCACATGAATGAACTTTGTGCCACACAGAGAAGTTCTCAAATAATCTAAATCTTCTGTGCACTGCATTTCAATAATAAAATAATAGCTTCTTCAGGCTCTCACACACAAAAACACACACTTCTGTCAGCCTCAAATACAAACAAATAAATAAAAACACACGTTATTAATTATTCTGAGGCAGGAATCGAATATACATGCGTCTAGAGATTAGTGTGTGTGTGTGTGTGTGTGTGTGTGTGTGTGTGTGTGTGTGTGTGTGTGTGTGTGTGTAAACTTATAAGACACTCCCCAAAGATGGAAAGAGAAGCAGCCCAACAAAGCAACTGGAAAATAAAGACAAAGGAGAACAATGGAAAATAAATATCTAAGGCTCCATAAACTGTCACATTCAGTGACGTCAAATCGGGAACTTAACACATTTAGCATCGAGTTTAGTGTCGAGGTGAATGAAGGGAGACAGAGAGACGACGTGAGGAAGACAAACACCTTCAACACTTTGGTTTTATGTCTCAGACTAAGAAGGTTTTTCACTTCTGTTCAGTACAAAGTTAGATTTTTAATCTTTATCTTGTTGTTACTCGAGAAGAATAGAAGTCGAACTGACATAATTTAAGACTAAAGACTGAAATCTAATTGTTATTTTCTGTCTCTCAAACCATGAACTGTATAATAAAGATGGACGAGATAACAGATCCCGAAAGTGAAGCCAAATCATCTCGATCGCCCCCTGCTGGCTGGCAAGGGGCTGACTTTTACAGGTCATAAACCCCGACTCCTCCATGTAACAGATGGGACTTGAAGCCAAAATGAATAAGTCAAAATACATGTGATGTAAATTTTTCTCAAAGATGGTTTTGAGTTTATGTAGTTCATTTTTCCTTTGCTCGGAGCCTCCTCCTCCTCACAAATATGTATTTATTCCTGTGTTGTTGTATGTTAATGTTCATTTAACTGTATTCATGCACAGGTTGGAATCCATTAGGAACAACGACAGAAAGTGTTGGGGCTATAATCAGTGACTGAGCTGCTGTTGTCTGGAAACTGGTAAAATCTCTCTTCTGCAGCTAATAAGCATAAAAAAAAAAGCTGATAGAGGCAACATGACAGCAGCGTTTGGATTAAACATTCAGTTTGACGCGCACGCTGAGGCGCACGCACGCACATACACAAGCGCTGAGTTAGAACCGTCCTCCAGTCTACTTAAGAGAGTTCACATGCAGAGCAGAGCCACTACTGGGAATCACAGTTTAGCCCTCTTCTCTCGCTCATCGACTCCGTCTCACAAACACCCAGACATGCAAGAACACGCCGCTGTGTGTGTATCCACAAAACCCTCCGACAGACACACACTTTACAGACGCGCCTTTCTGTCTCTCTGTCAAGGCTTCAGGTTATGTCATTAATTACATCTGACACCACTTCTTCTCTGCGTGTGCGTGTGTGTGTGTGTGTGTGTGATGTGTGTGTGTGCGCGTGGATCTGAGATACGTCTCGAGGGGCTGGAGCAGGGAAAGTGAGGTTCAAAGACCCCCTGCCAGAACGCTAAATCAATATTAATACATGCTCGCAAACGCACAAGCTTACACAGACACACACTTCCAACCAGGAGATGTCAGCGCGGTGGTTAGAGGGCATTGTTTCATTGTCTCTGTGGCGCACGCAGCGTTTCTCCTGCTCCACTCTTCACCTCTCTGTCTCTCTCGCTGCCGCACCGCTCTCTGGATCCTCCGCAGAGCCGCAGATCCCACTGAGATCTGGGCTGCTGCTGTTTACTCTTACCGAGAAGACAAATGGGAAAAATCATACACCGGGAAGCCAGTTTATGCCTGATCACTCTTCTTTGCCCCCCCCCACTGACCTCTTCACCTCCTCTTGGCATCACCAGCTCCTCCTGCAGCCGAAATGATTCTCGTGACAATCCAGAGACCCTCTTTATAATCCCAGTCATAATCAATAATACACCACACAAATGCTATAAACGCAGCATTTTGCTAAATCTGCCGTCCTTTGAACATCAAAACTCATGTGCAAAACAGCCGAAAGCTGCAGGGGTTAAGATATGTTCATCACTTTATTCCTCATTATGGTCTGTTTGGCTGTTTCCTGCCTCCTCAGTGACTCTTAATCTTCTGCCCCAGACGTTTGCTTCTTCTTTTGTGGTAGACGAGGCAAGACGGGCACAATCCGGCTTTTTCTGAATTACTTGAATTTCTCTCGTCAAATATGATACGGTCATTTCAAACTGCATGTAAATTAGAGGGTGGCATGTGCAACGATATTTGGGGTTTGGGGTCTGGTTTGGTGGCGTTGGCTGGGTCCTCGGGTTCGGATGAAAAGCAGAATTCTTGTCTGGTTCTGGTCGGGCTTGGACACAAAAATGCAACGTGAGCCAAACTCTAATGTAAATGACTGTTGAGATTCTAGAGCAATGGAATTAATGGACCTCGTTACTGGTCTGGACTTTTCCCAACAAGCCAAGAACGCCACTCGCATACATCCTCGACTCCTGAAGTGTGATTTCTGATTCCTGTGGAACGAGACACTCTTTGCTGTATGAGCGTGTTCTCTCAGCTGCTTCACCACATTCCTCTGATTTGATCGTTATGAATAAAATAATCCACACTCTCTAATTGATGCCGTTGCTAGACTCACACAGGATCCTCCTGCCAGCAGCTCTTCAAGCTACGCTGGTGATTTACAGAATCTCTCTCCCTCCTCCCAAGTTTCACTCGGAGATAAACTCACCATGACCCCTCCAACACTTTGAAGGATGCAGCCGCTGTGACTCAGACCAACTGCTCTCTTTCACAGTTTGAACACCAACTCCCCCCGAATCAAAAGGATTTTTTTTCTGCAACACGCTTTCATCGGGGGGCAGAGTCGGGGTTAAAGTCATCACTACACAAACATTATCAGAGCAGCAGCAAACAATCAGGTCACGTTTTATCCTGCTGCTGTGGCTGCGAAGGCCAACATCTGGGGGCCTACTGCTCGGGAGGGGGGGGGGGGGGGGCGGTCACACTCACGTTTCTTTGTTTCAACCACGCGTAGGTGTTAAGGGTTAATGTGAATCATACATTAATTAACACTTGTTTGCATTAACCGGATCACACGCACACAGACACACTTGGGCATGTGAGAGTAATTGACCAATTTGTACGCACACAACAGCTGGAGTTGGAGACACAGCGTCGAAACCCTGCCGCACAAACGTAGCTTTTCCTAATTGCCTCTCCACCCAACCATGCTTGACCAGACATCGTCTCATGGCTGACTTCATGGCAAACAGTGTGTGTGGTGTGTGTGTGTGTGTGTCTCTGTTTGTGCGATACTCTAATTGTTGTCTGTTCTCTTTGTCCTGTGTCGCGCTCAACACTCATCAAAATAACATCTGTCAACCTCTGTACAAATACACCTGACGGACACAGCTGATGTCTGGACACACACACAGACACACACACACAAAAAAACACTGCACCCCCTCAAATTAAAAACAAAATGAAAGCCAATGATTTGACTGCAGTGTGTGTGTGTGTGTGTGTGTGTGTGTGTGTGTGTGTGTGTGTGTGTGTGTGTGTGTGTGTGTGTGTGTGTCTCTCTCACAAGAGCACATCTGGGTATGGAGTGCTCCCTCTGCTCCAGATGTGTATTTTTAACCACCACAGGCCATTTCACACCTGGACACACAGACACCACAGACACACACACACACACACACACACACACACAAAGCATAAACAAATGATGTATGTGACCAATAAACCACATTCAGACAGTTTTACTCTGCGTTTTTACTGAATCGAGGTAATAAAGTGCTTCGATACAAGCCGATGTTGGAAAGTGTCTGTGGGGTGTTTGCCTGGATATTAGAAAGTAAGATGGATGAAAACATCAGCGTCTGTCATTATACACACTGCTGTGGAAAAGATGATCTAAATAACTTTCCCCTCCGCTCTCCCTCCTCCCCCGTCTTTCTTTGCTCGCACACGGGCGCGCGATTGGAGGGAGCGCTACCTGTGTGGCCCCAGGAAACGAGGCTGAGGACCCGCCTAATGACTTAATTGAGCTAATTAGCAATAATAAGACGTCCAATCAGCATGCTGGCTTCCTGAAGGCTCTTGTTAGGAGCTAATTAAAGAACCAATCACAGCAGGAGAGACGATGGCGCTGCGTCACAGTAACAGGGCAAAAGATTACGCACAACGCAACAGTTCTGGGCTTCGCTCTTGATTGAAGTGGAGCTCACGAGGCATTTCCTAAGTACTGCAGGCGCATAAAGAGCGTGATAATCATAAAATGTAATGGAGGAAACACAATACAACAATGAAAACTGTTACACTACAGCCCGACATTACTGGTAATTTTACAGTGTGGGTGTAATTGACCTACCAAAATAATTCACTGCAATTAACTGCAAGTTTAAAAAACGACTGGTCATTAGATGACGACACGAGCAAACGAGGATATAAGGGCGACACAGCCAGTAATATAGGGAGAGGTAATAAGACAAAACAAAACCTGGGCCTGAATTATTAAAGATTGTATGATATCAAGCGCTGACATTATCAGCTTTGCTCTCTGTGCTGCAGATACGACAGGAAAATAGATTTCTGATTCATTAAATACACATTTCATCCCAGCAGCTCAGTTTCTGATTGAGAGATTCCTCACAGTCTGGTGTAAAAGAGACCTGTCTCCCCGAGCCTGTGTGAGAACAGTGAAGGCAGCTCCGACTCACACAGTGCAGCACGCGTGTGTGTGGCACATACCACACACACCACGCACACAAGCCAACACGAGCATGCATGCGTGCACACAAACACACAAATCCTGCTCTAACTGACATGAATGAATCAAACAGTGTGGTTTTTTTTTTTTTTAATCAGGATTCAATTCTGTTGTGCAAAATGTACTTTGCATGTAAGGAAACACTCCGATGTGCATTCATGAATTCAATCTGCGATGATCAGAGCATCATCTGTTTCAGTTTCACATCCGTCAGAGCAGGGATACATGTTATTGGCGTGTGGGCTGCAGGCGAGCTATTACACTTTACATGTTAGTTTCCAGTTGTAACTAACACGAGGAGATAAAATAATATTGAGTCGTCCCTGAGTTTTTGTTTCTTTTTTTCCTCTTAAAAATAACAAAACGCCGAATGACACAGTTGAGGAACGAGCAGCAACAGTGGTGGTAAAAATAAATGATTCCCATTGGATAGTTCGACAAAACACGGGACTGGAGCAAATACTTGCAGCTCCGCAGCAATGACTCAAACAAGTACGACAATTTATCTCAGAACATCAGCCGCTGCATAAACTATAAATATTTTTGCCACAAGTGTAATTACTGCTCCTATTCTTATATTTCTCCATCATTAACCCCATTATCACACCATTTACCTCTGTCCTCTCTGTAACTATTCTCCTCCCTCACTTCCCTCTCTCCCTCGCTCTGTCTTCCAGGGGTAGTGTTCATGCAGCGTGGAGTCCTCTCTCTCCCTCTCTCCTCCCTCCTTCTCTCGCTCAATCTGGGCTCCATGCTGCGCCGGTTTAATTGCAACAGCACCCTCATGTGCCAGTGTGTGTGTGTGTGTTTGTATATGTGTGTGTGTGTGTGTGTTGTGGAGGGGAAGAGAAGGAAAGAGAGACCTCCTTAGAGTGTTCAAGGATAAGCAGCAGGGCGCCGGGCCACCTTCCTCTCTCCTCTTCCACCTTGTCCTCTTCCTCTCCTCTTCCTCATCCTCCTCTTCTGCTGCTGCTGCACCTCCCTGTCCTCTCTCTCTCTCCCATGCCATCACACCTCCTCCCAGCTATGTTCTCACTGCTGCGTCTTGCTCACTCTCTCCTTCCCACCAAGCGACTGCAGGAAAAGGCTCCTCTAATCATTTCGACTCCACTTCCTCCTCCTCCTCCTCCTCCTCCTCCATCTCAATCTACCCCCCGCCAACGTCCGCCCACCACCGCTGCATCTTCTCCTCGCGAGTCCCTCGGCTGTGTCACCCCGTCTCCCTTCCATCCATCGCCCTCCCCCACCTCACCCCCCTGCAAGCCCCACCCCCTCTCTTGGTCATACCTCCCATGATGCCCGTGGAGACTTCCTGTCAGAGTTCCCTGCTCCTCACTCCTCGCCTTAATCAGCTGTCAAATATCAAACACTTACTCCACCCCATGGGCCCACATGCCTTCTGTGCAAAGAGGAACACACACACACACACACGTCTGCATGCATGTACCAATGGCCACACACACACACATAAAAGACAAGTGCATGTGTGTGTATCTTTGTCAGTTTGTCTGTCTGCAGTTGAAACACAAATTGATCAGCGGTAGGCGGTCCACATCACTTACTATCACACACTTATCTACAAAGTAACGTGAGGAGACATTTGGACGCCACAGTTTAATAAACATGGGTGGCACCGGCACACGCACACATATCTCCCCATAACTCACACACACTTCACGATGATGGAGAGCTGGTGTTTCCCGTTTAATGACAGCAAAACACTCACCCACTCCGTCTATCTGTCAGCACTGCTGTGTGTGTGGTTTATTAATTCATTCATCTCCTAATGTTGTGCAGCTGGTCAGAGGGAGATAGAGGGATGAGGGAGGTGTGGAGTGTTTGGATGAGAGGAGGAAGAGGGTGGTGAGATATAATCAGAGACAGAGGGAGGAAGGAAAGAAAAAAAGATTGAGACAAAGGACGAGACAGAGAGATGAATGGGTTGTCCAAAGTGGATGAGAGGTTGAGGCAACGCGGTTTAATCACCTCCGCTTCCGCTGCTTTTTTTCCCAGACACGCAACACACACACTCATCTAAATGATTAGTCATTAGCCGATGAACCCACGGGCGGACAGACAGGCAACAATAAATCTGACAAAGCTTTCATCAGCGTCTTGCCGGAACCGTAAGAAAACAAACAACGCCATCGACCAAACGCTGATTTATAATTTGTGTGATTTTGGACAGTCAACAGCAGGAAAGCTCAGCGGCAGCTACTCCGCCGTCAAACTGGGTTTTGGAAACACACAAACACACGATACAAGAAGGATTGTGTCCGTTGCGTCAGGACAATTTGACGCGTGCTCATGCGCGCACCGTGCACGCTGTGTCGAACACCGCTGTCGAACTTGGCTGGCAAAACACTGGTGCCTGTAATGAAATGGGCTCGTCGCTCAGAGCCCGTTTCACTGTAACGCTCCCATCTGCTGTGCGTTCTGCAACTGAGCTAGAACCCCGGTTCAAACGATCGCTTCACAAGGCCACACAACTCGATTTATGCCAAAAGTGAATCCAAAGTGATTTTTTAAATATGATGTTATCATTGAAAACATGATATAAAAACCTCTTTATTGCTCCACCGGCGATTGTTAAATCACTTTAATATCTGTATCTCTTATCATAACAAACTGATAATGACACCATTACAGAAAGGAATCAATATTGTTCCAATTTACCATTACTCAACACTGAACGCCCAATGAAAACATACTCTGATTGAATTTGAAAATGCATTACATGGCTCACGACGGCTCCTGAGCACTAGTTTAACAAGCCTGCAGCTTTTGGCTGTTTAGACTTCACTCTATTGTCCTGTCTGACTAGACAGGGTTTCCAAGCCAACAAAGCAGGGGCCTGGTCCCAGTGGCCCAGCCCCACAGAGCTGCTGCAACGCTAACACACTTACAATCATACACACACTGCATAGACGCAGGGAAGGAACCCAGGAGCTCAGTATCCTGTGGAGGCAGCCAGACGGCCAACATGCACACACACAGAAACACACACGCACGTGCACACACACAGAAACACACACACACAGAACACATGTGTGCCATTTCAGAGGAAGTGTCCGCACCACCTGTAACCTGATCTTTGTCCACAGCTGTCCCAACATGATAAAATAAAATGTCAAAACAGGAAAAGGTGACACATGACGGACGTATGTAGAAAAAGAGTGAGTGGGTGAGAACAAAATGTGAACGAGAGACAGAGAGAGAGAGAGACAAGACACAGAGACAGAGAGACAGAGAGAGGAGAGAGAGAGAGAGAGAGAGAGAGAGAGAGAGAGAGAGAAATGATGGGTCTAGTGTGGGTTGGTCCATTCATGACATGGTGGGGGGTGCTTTCTTCCACCTCTTTCTCTCTCTCTCTCTCTCTCTGTCTGTCTGTCGGTCTGCCTCCAACTCTTCAGTTAAACACCTTGTGGACCAGGAGCTCAAGAGCAATAAACTGGGGGATGTGTGTGTGTCTGTGTGTGTGTGTGTGTGTGTGTGAGCTGTATATGAGCAAGGCTACACATTTATGTTGTTTGTGTACATCCCACATACAAGTGTATAAATGGCTGTGCACGTTTGTGTCCATTTTTTTTAGCTGCAGGTGAGCTCTGCTGCAGACGGTGTTGTGTTGTGTGTGTGTGTGTGTGTGTGTGTGTGTGTGTGTGTGTGTGTGTGTGTGTGTGTGTGTGTGTTTAGCCCCATGTGAGCGTGGTTATTTCTTATATCTATTTTCCACCGGGCTTGTGCCCTTCTGTATGTACAGTACGACTGTGTGGGTGTGTTTCCGAGGCAGGAGACAGAAAAGTCAGTTTAATCCACAGCAGCCACGGACACACCGGCACAGCATGCTAACACAGCCATAACACACACATAGAAACCAGCAGTGTGTGTGTGTGTGTGTGTGTGTGTGTGAGTAGCTTAGGGAGCTGCCTTGTTACCATACATGGGTAATCCATTCACCACCTCTCAGAGAATGGGATCAGGCCACAGAGAGGCGGTAGGAGAGATGGATAATGTTCGGGGGGGATGCATGTGTGAATGGATGCTGGAGACAAGAAGAAAGATGTGTGTGGATTTATTTGTCTTACTTGTTTTGTCTCTTACACACTAATTTATAAAAGTTTGAAGGATGAAGGTGTCACCTCTTCATCCTTCATCACATAAATTGACTATAGTCTGAATATTACCACCAAGCAATGAGGTGTAGAAGTCTGCATGATAACTGATTCTATCCTTTTTTCTTTCACACCTGCTTTGTTTGCTTCGCACTTGTGGACTTTCTGTTTAGTCTGAAAAATCAAAGCAGCAAATTGGGTCCTCGAGCTCGGCCTGGATCAAACTGAACCAAGGTTTGATTTGTTTCCAGTGTGAAAGAAGAAGAAGAAGAAGAAGAAGAAGCTGCAGTCTTCACCTCGGGTATATAAAGTTTAAACGATGTGAACGAGTAATACCTGGTTCATTCATAGATAGAAACACTAAACCCGTCCAACTGAGAAAGCGTCAGACACTTGCCCGTCTACAAACCAATCAGTGACGAGTATCGGTAGAATCAGCCCACGTGGCGATGACGACAGGACGTACGCATGTTTCACAGAATCCTTTAGTACTAAATTACAAAGACATAAAGCCTGGTTCAGTCTCTCACGTGTGAAAACGCCCTCAGATACAAGAGTCGGACTTAACCAAATAAATGACGGGGATCAAATATTCGACACCAGCAGATGAGATGTGTTTTGCCGACGCGGTTCATTGTAATAAACTTTTTATTCTCTCACATGGAGCCGTGGTGCGGAGAGCGAGCTGCCTGGCACACGCTCGTGAATCACAGTCTGTCGGTTCCACGCGCTCCACCCACACTCCATAAAGTCAGTGGCGTATCATTGACACACGAGTCGGCCACCTGTGTGTTTTGGAGTGAACTGTCTCCGACACATAAAGTGAAGTGTGAATTAAAAATGGTGTGTGTGTGTGTGTGTGTGTGTATGAGCAGTGACCTCTTTCCAGCCTCACACAGCCTCGTCCTCACCCTCTTCACCACCACCACCACTGTCTGGTCATTTTTTTTTTATGACATACTATTGAATGATACAGATATCATGATATATAATTTAATCAGTATGGATATTAGACTTAATACAAAGCACAAAGGAGGAAGAGGAAGAGCTTTAAAATGTAAAAGACCTTATTAAGATTTTCCATTATCACACAAACAAAGTATTATCCTATAATATATTGTTATTTGATTGTTGCTCTGCCCTCGAGGACACATTTCCAAATGTTGAGTGAAGGCTGGTTTTAAAACAGCATTTTAATACGTCGCTGACTTGACAGCACAATGCAGAGTGAAACAAAACGCTGCACAAAGAGATGATACGCAGGAAAGGCAGGAAGCCACATTGGAACTTATAATGGTGCGAGTACACAGTGTGCACCGCGACTCCCCAAGGACCCCCTCCGCACGCCTCCTCTCCTGATCTCTCCCCCTCCCTTCTCCAGCTTCGCTTTCTGCCTTCATTTGAAGAACACCCGTTCCTCAAACGAGGCCTTCAACTGGGAAGCGACACCCCTTTAACGGTGGCAGGTAAAAAGGGGCCGGCGAGACCGCGTACGGAGAGAGGAATGAAAAGAATGAGTGAGAGAACAGAGAAAATAAATCCTAATGACTGCCTGACCCCCCCCCCCCCCCCTCCCTCAAAACAAAAAAGTGCACAAATGGAAGGATGTGGGCAGAGGTGCGGCGCTGAGTCGGCGGAGGGAGAGCAGAGAGCAAAGGAGGACGGGTGAGAAGGTGGAGGGGCAGGAGGTGCAGACGTGATAGCTAATCTGTGTTTAACAATAACTAGGGTGGAGAAAGTACAGAGAGGAAGAGAGGGGATGACACGCCGAGGGGAGGAAGGTGGGGGGACAGGGAGGAACATGAAGAAGGATGAGACATGAAAGACTGGATTTAAAAGAAATCTGACAAGAAATAGGAAAAAGGAGGAGGTGATGTGAAATTAAAGGGGAGGAAAGGAAGAAGAAAGGGCAAGAGGACCGGTCTGCACTTCGGTCTCGACTGTACTTACTGGGTTTTAATGTCACAGATTTAAATCTACTGAGAATATCTACATATATTATATCTTACAGTGTGTATCAGGTGCTTTTGTTGCAGGTAAGGCAGAGATGACTCCTCAGAAAACTGTGAGTCATGCTGGACAAGAACATTTGCTCCATGCAAAAAAAATAAAATGTAAGTGCAAATGTGAATGTAATGGGAAAGACGAGAGGAGGTGAGTGGAAAGACGGAGGGAAGGAGAGGAGAATAAAACCATAATTTAACAAGAGAATAGATGGAGGAGGGCTGGAGCGAGGGAGGGAGGGGGGGGGGAGCACTGAAGGGGGCCCTGATGAAGGGACGATGCGGGGGGCCGAGATCTAAGCTGTACCACTCCTCCCTACACTCCTACCTAGGAAAAGAGGGATTTGCTCTCCCTGGGAGGGATGGAGCGATGGAGGGAGGCGGGGGAGGAGAGATGAGGAGAACAGGAGGACCACTGAGAGAGAGGAGGGGGTTATGCAGGGAGGACTGGGGATGAAGGCAAAACAGATCAAGAGGGAAAAAGAGGAAGATTTATCATAAAAATCATTCGGTGTGGAAAAAAAAACCCACCCTGCACCGTGCTCCCCCAGTTACTGATGCTCAGGAGACGGTTTTAATGTGGAGACTGTGGAGCGTCACTTTCAAGACAAAGGTCTGCACTCGCATACAGAAACATTTAGTTAGAATAAGAATAACAATCACCTCCTGTAATATTCTCCTAATGTCCATTTAAACAAGATTAAATGAAAGAGATCGACTCCTGTAATTTTACTTTGAAATCCATTTAAAAGGCTACGAATAATCAAGACTCCTGGGATTAATGCTTTTCAGAATAAAAATCATCATAATCACAGTCAGTTGTGTCACCTATTGATCGTTTGAACAAGTAAATTGATGTGGTTTTGTTTTTTATGTCTATTGTGCAAAACTAAGTGAATTTGACACCGAACAATTCAACATAAAACAAAAGGCTGTTTATGATGCGTCACGTCGTTCTCATCTTTGTTGTGTGACGGCTTTAGTGCCGCGTGTGTGTGTGTGTGTGTGTGTGTGTGTGTGTGTGTGTGTGTGTGTGTGTGTGTGTTTGTTCTGTACAGAATCCAAAGATCTCAGAAACAAACATTAGAAAGCTGTGCCCCACAGCAACACACATGTACACGTGACACAAAACACACACACACACACACACAGACTTTTAACCATTCTGCAGAATTGATGTTAGATGGTGAAAATATTCAAACTCAACTACACACAAATATGAGACACATTTCATTTACTCCCTCTAAATGTAGTATCGTATGTATTAAGTCTTCTTCTCGTAGGAGATGATTGTTTTGTGGTGTTAAGGAATAAATCAGGCCTTTTAGATTTAAAGCAACCTTTGTAGAAATCTGTGGACAGAGCCCCGGGGGGATAATGGGAAAATATGAAGAGAGAGGCAGCTGGTACTGACATGACTCCCCTAATGGCTCCACCCAAGACCTCCCTGTCGCATCCCTGAACTACTCCCTCCTCCTCCTGCTCTCTCGCCCCCCCCCCCCCCCCCCCCCCCCCTTCTGGTTCCCATAGAGTCTTTACCTACGCTCCTCTCGCATGTCGTCCACCGGGTTTATTTTCCCAGTGAGCCGTCTGCTACCTTTCTGTTTCCTTCTCCTCCATCAACGCATCAACCTCTTTCATTCCTTCAGTTACATGGTGCACACAACAAGATGGAGCGTGGAGTGGAGTGAATGAAAAGTGTCTTCACACATAAGGATGTAGATATTTTTTTAAAAAAACGGTTTTGTACTTTGAAAGGTTCGCTGCCTTTGTCTTACAGCTTTAGTGTGATAAGGATTTTTGGGGAAGTAAAACATTTCTGATTCAGACATATGAGCCGATACTGAATGTATATCAAAAATAATTTGTCAGATTCCTCACATTTCGTCACCAAAAAACTTGAATTTGAATTAAGAAAAAACGAACATTCAATGAAAAGTATAAACATAAACACACATGCATTATTTACACTATAAAAAAAATATGTCTGTGATATCATTAGTTGGATCAGGAGAATAAAAGAGAGATTATTACATCTCATCCAATTATCTGTAGATACGTGTTTAAAATCCACGGAATTCAAAAGTACGACCAAGTTTAACCACCTCTGTTTTCCAACTGCACAGTGAAAAATCCTGTTTTTCTTTATTTAGTTTTTTCTCTCTCTTCGGTCTCTGCTCCGACTGCTCAAACCCCCCCCACCTCCTTTATAGGGAACTGCTGTTGAAGTGCATTCTGGGAGATGCCAGGCTTCTTTATAATCTACCAGCAGGCTCTCACAGCTGCCTGTCAGCTACCCAACAGACATGTGCACACACACACACACACATACACAGGATGCCAAGTGGCTCTGAAAGGATTCCATGTGTACGTCTCTGCCACACCAACAACAAAATAACGCGCACAACTAAATATTTCCCCTTTTGCCATTTCTCTCCAGCAACATTAAGACTTTCTCCAGGAGCCTCTGGTGTATCTCTCCATCCCACTCTCACTCTAGTTTCTCCCTCTCTTTCGCTGTCGTTTCTTCCCAACTCAAAACTCAATTAGTAAATTAGTTCCAGCTCGCTAAGCGATAAACAGCGGCCTGGGAGTGCATAAACACACACTCCACACTCCATTAGGGCTCCAAAAGCACCATACAACCCCAAAACCCTCGGTAGGCAGGTACACACATACACTCCCAGAGTAATTAATTTACCCTCTCACAAAGGAGTGTGTGCAGTGCGGAAACACAGACAGACACACACACACACACAATACTTGGTCATTGTCCCGTTTGCTCTTTTAAAATAAAACTCCAAGTGACAGACACGCAGGGAATAGACTTTTAAATGAAGGAGGAAAATACAAAAAAATGAGCATCAAGTGGCTTCAAATCCTCCCACGGACGAGTGGAGTGTTTATAAATGTGTCCGTGCGTCAGCGTGCAGCCACACACATCACACTAAAGTATGACTGAGCTGGTTAAAAGCTGGCTTTCATGGTTTTTTAAAAATTAAAAACACACACACACGCTCAAGTGCTCAGTGGTGTATTTTGACAGTGTGTGATGACCATGGGTAAAGCACTTAAACTGCTGTAATTAGCCTGATCGCCGTGGCGACAGAAGATGCTTTCCTTTCATCCCGTCACTTCAGCAAGCGGCATGACACACTAAGACACACTAAGACACCAGGAGAATACACACACACACACACACACACGACTGGTATGTTGGCTATGGCCAAGCACAGACCCACAGGGATGGATGTGTAACACACCAACATACAAAGAGACAGGCTAACACACACAACACACACACAACACACACGAGAACAGCATGTGGGGAAGTCACAATGGTGACAAGCAGACAAAAAGCAGCTTGATCTTGGTTTTGTACCAAACATTGATTGTATAAAACAGAAATGCACTTTTCTCTGACTCGCTTTGTAATTCACCTGTAATTTACTCTCGCTCTTTTTACTCTCGATATTTTCAAACTTTCTTAAAGATTATTAAGGATAGCCAGTTATGTCAGTGGTGTTTACTGTATTTACCAGAGCCCACGTGTCAGTGGTGTCTGTAGGTGGCACTCACACCTTTGGGGAATGTTCTGCAGTAGAAACCTTCACTGACCTGCTATGAAAGAAGATTCTTCATCATGTGACATCATACATTTGCATTGTAATATTGTTTTAAACTTTTTTAAAAAGGCCCAGAGAAGCTGCACTTACAAACAAGATTAGAGCCAATGAAGGTGGAGATAAATGTTAGCAGATGAGAGAGAGAGAGAGAGAGAGAGAGAGAGAGAGAGAGAGAGAGAGAGAGAGAGAGAGAGAGAGAGCTGGATAGAGAGAGAGAGAAAGAGAGAGAAAGAGAGAGCGAGAGCTGGATAGAGCGAGAGCTGGATAGAGAGAGAGAGAGAGAGAGAGAGAGAGAGAGAGATGGATAGAGCGAGAGAGAGAGCTGGATAGAGAGAGAGAGATGAGGTTGAGAGTGAGAGTGAGGAAGAGAGAGGAGAGAGAGAGAGAGAGAGAGAGAGCTGGATGAGAGAGAGAGAAGAGAGAGAGCGAGAGCTGGATAGAGAGAGAGAGAGATGCAGTGGAGCTGAGCCAGGGCTGAACAAAGAACTACAGTAACAGTCCACTGGCCTTACAGCTGCTCTCTGCACACACTCTCCCCGGGCCCTGGCTTTGGGTATGTAGTGTGTGTGTTGTGTGCGCGCTGCTGTGAGGGCCCCCATAGGTGTCCACCCTTTCAGCCGTTGGACTGCCAACACATAACCCCCCCCCCTCCTGCAGAGAGGAGGGGAGGGAGGGTAAGCAGGGAGAGGAGGAGCTCAGAGGAGGAGGGAAAGGGGGAAGAGCTTTAAGGAGAGAGATGTTCAGATGATGAACTGAAGATATTTAGAGTGACAGATGTTTTTCTATATGAAAAGATGCTTGTGTGAGATGTGTGGTTGAAGCTTCATGTGCAGGTCGATGCTCTGCAGATCTTGTGCAAACGCTGGAACATTCAGCAGGAAGAGTTTCACCATTTTCAAATGAGAAAACATTCCACCTCCTGTCTCTGATCTGGTACTGGTACTTTTTCCATCTTCAATATTTTTCACCTTCTATGTGAAGCATCCACCTCAAACCTGAACGACATGTATTTCTGTCCGGGGCCAAACCTGAAGGTGCCGTCGACATTTAAAAATAATCGCATTCATTCATGTCTTCTTCAAAATTATAAAATCATAGAACCGTGGAGAAAAAAAAGAAAAAAAAAATCGAATCATCTTACCAACAAATTTATTCCATTAATCAGCAACTACCATCTCACCGGCACCCACCCTCACCCACAGAGGACCCCCTGCTGTTGTAATTAATGGTGTCCTTGACAATGAGATAGACCGCTTTCACACTCCTGGACCTTTGAACATCACTCGTCCCATTTAAACACACAAACACACACTTTCCTTACACCCACCGTACCTTTTCCACATCGACAGTTTCACGGTCCATCTGGTGGGTCCGCTAACACACACAAACACACAAAGACAGACACACACAAACACAGCTGGGCATTTGCCACCCCTGACGTCCATCCACTCGCCACGTTCTTGTTCTCTGTTTGCCAGAGGGTGCTAATATCTGACAGAAATAGATAATGATTAGGAACACACACACACACACACACACACACACACACACACACACACACACACACACACACACACACACACACACACACACACACACACACACACACACACACACACACACACACACACACACACACACACACACACACACACACACACACACACACACAATCCACACAGACTCAGATGAATGATGAATAAAAAGACTACAAGAATAAAAAGGAATTAACATGCGTTAGATTTAAAGTTCCTCATCGCCTCGTCTCTCTCTGGATAATAGAAATATCTGTTCTCTACATTTTGAACGCCCCTGGAAGCATCGTCTTCTGCGGTGAGTCTGTTTGTGTTACAGGCCATGTCTGTACTTTAAGCTTAGAGTGCTACTGCAGTGCACTGGGAGTGCTGTGTGTACTCAATCTGTATGCAGTGGTGTGTGTGTGTGTGTGTGTCTGTGTGTGCATGTCAGGCAGAAAGTGTGTATGAGAGTGACAGACTGAGAAAACGAGAGTAAAAGAGAGAGAGAGAGGGTGGTGAGTTGTGTGTGTCTGGAGTGTGCATCTGCATCTTTGTGTGAGTTGTGTATGTACATGTCTATGGTCCAGGTGCTGGGACCTGTGTGTGTCCCTGGGCAGGGACTGCAGGGGTCCCTGGACTCTCCTCTGCTTCCTGCTAACGAGACACATACACACACACACACTCATCCAACACACCCACACACACACCTACGTACAGACCACATCGATCAGGGTGAGGACGAGGGTTGCTCTGCGCCCCGTTAGCCAACCGCTAAGGACCGAGCGCCTGAGGGCACACTGCTCGCCCCCCGCCCCCCCGCCCCCCCGCCTACGCACTCACCCGGCCACACAAATACATACATGCAAACATGCAGTTATCTCATCTGAATTCAGCCCCAGAGTCAGGCTTCCGCACCGCCTCACATAATAAAAAGACTCACACTTTACCGCTGGACCATGAACCGTTTACCATAGCAACACCTGATGATGAGCAGGGTATCATAGCAACACCTGAAAATGAACGGTGTACCATAGCAACTACCGATGAGGAACAACTGTGTGGCGTAGCAACAAATGATGATGAAAAGCGTCACATGGCAACGACTGGTGGTAAAAAACGGTACCATAGCAACATGGTGTATCATAAACAACACACTTTCGCAACAACAGATTGACATCACTGTACCGTGGCAACTGTTTAATGGTGTACCATGGTAACAGCTGATGGACGTCAGTGTACCGTGGCAACAACTGATTAATATGGCGCCATAGCAACAGTGCTACAACAACTGGCATGTTGCATTTACCACCTCAGCAACTGTTGTACAGTTATTCAAACACAGTAACATGAGGCATATTAAACTGAACACTGGAACCAAATACTACATTGCGATGTACAAATATCACAAAAATATTATACAAGTTCTACAACACCACCAAATTTGTAAATACAACTGTAATTTAACCTCTTGCAAGGCAACGCATCAATGTGACCGTGTGTGTTTGTGTCAACAGGTGCAGTGAAAACCAAAGTTCCAGTCGTCTGTAATTAACACTGATCTCACTTTTAATCCTTATTGCAGAGGAGATATGATTGGACCATAGGGACGGAACCACACACACACACCACACACAACACACACACCACACACACACACACACACCACACACACACACACACACACACACACACACACACACACACACACACACACACACACACACACACACAGCAAACCATTAAAAACCACATTAAGTGACTAACAGCTAGAGCAGCACCCGGGTGTTAAACTTTATTATCATTGTTATAGATAAAAATGATTATGGCTTTAAAACGACAGACGAGGGCTACGTCCAGTAATTTATGTTTGACTACAGCAAAGGTGACAACATGACAATAAGAAATATGAATTTCTTTCTCTAGTCCACTGAAGAAATCAGCATTCAAAGTTTTTTCATGCTGCGTTGTATATTGTTAATATTATATTGCTTAACAGACCAGTAAGTCTGTCATTGTCTTACCCAGGATATAACCATTTTAATAGTTTCTCTTTTTGACAATTGTCTGCTGATCTAGAATGTTTAAAAAAAAAGAAAAAAGTATTAAATAAAAGTAAGTAATAAAAGGACACAGGCCACAGGCAGGGGAAAGTGCTGAGCCGTATCCTTGAGTAAGCACGTGTGAACGAGAGGTGCCAGAGCCTGGTCTCCTCTCCGTCTGCCCTGCAGGCGGAAACGACCCCGAGACGGAGAGATAGATGTAACAGAACGAGGGGAAGGAAGGAGAAAACAAAAGACCAGCTTCTTCTCCAATGCAGTATTCTCTGTGTGTCTGTGTGTGTGCGTGTGTGTGTGTGTGTGTCTGCATATTTGTGCCTGTTTGTGTGTATGAATTATTCAGGTCCATGGAGAGGGCAGCCTGCTGCGTTAATGAGGAGGACATGCATTGATACCAAATATTGCTGCTGGGAAGCTATCGATCCGACAGCCATTTGTCCAAACTTCAGTCAGGAAGCCAGCGCTGTCTGCAGGCATTAGTGCCGTGACCGGCGGACAGACGGCGACCACAAAGAGTCGTTCGGCTGACAGTGGTAATGATGGTTTAAGAATGTGGTAATACAACCTCTTTATCTGATAGTAGACTGAAGGAGGGGGGGGGGACACGTAGTAAATGATCCGACTGCCCGGGAGTCGATGCTGCTCAAGGTGCATGCGCCTATGTGCCCTCACCGTTTGGCCATCAGGTCGCCCCATGAGGAAACTGACTCAGACATTTCCTACAGTTCCACTGAATCCTGAACAGAAAGTGAAACGCACACAGTTTGTAAGTCAGCCAGTACAATCTGAAGTTAGGGCGACCACAACGAGACGACTGATTCTGAAGCTGGAGAAACTGCTCTTGCTTTGGATTCAACTTCCCTCTCGAAAAACTCTCACCTCAGACTCTACAGACAAAAAGGCCAAATCTTCTCTTCACGATAAAAGGTTTCAAATCAAACCCTCCTGTCGAAAAAGCCGCAGGAACACTCTGAACAGCATCGTCAAACCAAAGCATTCATTGTTCTTGTTATGAGAATTATTTCATACAACAGAAAAGGAAACAGTGGTTTGCACCGTCCACTCACAGCAAGAAGGTTCTGGGATCGATCCCGACTGGAGCCTTTCTGCCGGCTGTCAGGAGTCTGGATGTTGTCTCCGTGTCTGTGAAGGTTTCCTTTTCGGATACTACGGCTTCCTCCCACAGTCCAATCACCAGCAGCTTAGGTTTACTGGAGACTCTACATTACCCCGTAGGTGAGATTGACTCAGGCCTGCTCACATGGATCTCCTGCCCAACCAGGTGATCCATCAAATTCCAACTACAGCTTCCCCACAACCCCCTGAAGGATGAACAGTAGATACGTTATATTAATATATTAGTAGATAAGAGATGGATAGAGACACGTAACACACAGGCATGACTTCACACATGTAAATAGGCTAAAACTAGCTGAGTGACCTTGTAACAGACTCTGTATTGTTTGTCATTTACCCCTTAGCCCGGGATAAAGTTAGTTTGGCCCCATTGTGGAAGCAAGATACTTCTTAGACAAGTTCACGGAGAAAACAAATCACAAACCTTTTCTCTACCTTTAGACCTCTCCCCTATGCACACACACGCACACACACACACACACACGAACACACACTCCCTCTCTTTTCTGGTGTCACACTGTCAGATATTCCAGGTTAGGGAGAACACAAGGGAAATTACACCTCTACCTAGGCCCCTAGCCCCTAGCGATACAGTGTGTGTGTGTGTCTGTGTGTAGTGTATAGTGTGTCCAGTGAATCTCAGGGGTAAAACCGTTACCGTAGGGGAAGTGGACAGACAATGGAGAGGGGGGGGGAGAGGTAGGATGATGAAGTGCAGGAGGCAGCAGCAGGGATTAAAGGAGAAGAGGACAGGGGAGCTGAAGGGAACTAGACCAGGCCATTCATCGGGTCCCACAGCTTCTCATTACGAGTGGGGAATTCACATCAGCGTGTCCGAGGTATTCTCTGCCCAGATGTATCACCGGTTTAACCTGCGTGTGGTATGATCAATACAGACGGAGTAAAAGTGGATTTTATGTCCACACATGTGTGTCGGACGAGACGGATTCAGAGAAGTGAGCCGTCAACCTGAGACATGTAGGACATTCGGTTTCCCCTTGACCGACTCACGACGTCTCAACTCGTCTCGTCCTAAACGCGGGGTCCTGAGGAAAAGGACAATGTGATAGCAATTATGTTATTTAAAATTGTAAAGGAATGTCTCCACAGTTTCATGAAATAATGTGCAGTCATTTTTTTTAGTACAAGCGAAATAAGGATTAGGGTAAAAAAATCAAAACTGAAGGTAGCTGTTTTAGAAAGAGTGCAATCAACAGGCTGAAGTGGCTCATTGCCTCCGTGACACACAGAGTCGACACTCGTCACCTGATCAGCACCCATCACCCAAGTCACTGATGCAGGTGCTTTATGCCGCGCGTCCTGCGGCTCTAAAAGCACGGATTGAAAATAGAATGGTGGGAGGCGTTTCCAGAGCTTTTTTCACAAAGCTCAACGGCTCTTTGCTCTGCGGCAAGTCTGACACAAAGTGGCGCCAGGAATCAAACCTACACAACCACTCTGAGCAGCCACAGCGGGCAACGTGAGGCTACACTCACAAACACACACGCGCGCACGCTTACACACTGAATGCCAATCATGCTTTAAACACACATACACACACTTACAGCACACAAAATTACTGCCAATCACAGTATACTCACTCATTCAGTCCCTCTCTCTCTCACTCTATTTTCCTCTCTTTTTCTGTCAAAGAGTCACTGCTCACTCACTCGCTCACTCACTCTCTCACACACACACACACACAAACACACACACACACACACACACACACACACACACCCCCACACCCCAGGCAGCAACACTCCGACCTCAGCATCTCCTTCACCTGCTCAGGGCTGTAATTACAACGTGACACCGTACAGACTAAAAACATCCTCACAATCCTGCTGCAGAGACAGAGTGTGAGAATGTGATGTTTCCTCTTTCTTCTCCTTTCAAATGTATTCGGAGGCTTCTATCCTTTTCATTTCCAGTGTCTACATTTCTACTGACACATACTGGCAAACAAGGATTTCATGGATTCACTGTAGCTCGACTGAAAGATGAGAAGTTGGATCTAAAAAGACGAGAGAGACGAGTAAGAGTAATCGAGCGCAAGCAGGAATGTCTGTGTTCCGTTGCTTCACCTCAACAACATCATGAATCCATCTCAGACAGACACGAACGTCCTCTGCTGCCCGCTGTCGGCATGTGACGGCTGAATTAGACTGAATTAGACTGAATTAGACTGGACACTGACGTGAGAAAGATAAACTAGATTAGATGTCAGAGACACAGAATTCAAACTCAGGGCAGTTGCATCTAGGACACGCCCGACTCCTCAACTAGAAAAGAAAAAAACATCTGGATAGCATCCAAAACTACCATGCATCAACACACACATCCACACACATGCACACAGGCACATGCACACACTCTCCACACACTCTAATGAAGCCCCGGTAGTGACGAAGAGCAGCAGGGAGCGGCGCGGATCGCCGAAGACAAGTGTGTGTGAGCTTTCGTCACAGAGTGTGTGTATGCGTGTGAGAGCGTGTGCGTCTCCGGCGGGATAATTACGGCGCTCCTCGGCAGCTGAGCGTGCCAGATGTAGTGGGAGAAGGAGAAGGAGGTGGTGGGGGAGGAGGACGAAGAGGAGGAGGAGGAGGAGGCACGGCGCAGAGCGGAGTGGGAGCCCAGCACCAGGAGCAATGCAGTGGGGAGCACACTGAGTTTTATGTGAATACATTAGTGTGAGCGTGTTGTGCGTCTATGCACTGATGTGTGTCCGTACGTGCACATGTACCTGGAAATGTGTGGTACATATAAAAAATGTCTCAGCGTGTGTTTATCCAGTTGGACGTCCATGTTCGTACATACAAATATTTGATGTGTGTGTGTGTGTGTGTGTGTGTGTGTGTGTGTGTGTGTGTGTGTGTGTGTGTGTTTGGCATAGACAATTCTGTTTCTTGCCATCCACCATTAGCAGGTTGGCTCTGTCACAAATGAGTGTCTCTCATCCAGGGGAGTTACAAGGATGAAGAGAGACGGGGAAGAGGAGTTGAGGCGAACGAGACGAGGAAGGAGAAAGAATAGAATGAACAATAAAATGAAGTTCTGAAAATGACACACACCCCGTTACATGACAACATTATATTAGCTTCCTCCACTATATCATAATATCATAATATCCCGGATACGAACGCTGCGGTCTTATGCCAATGACGTCATTGGGAGCCAGAGTCTTCGCAGCATCAAATAACTGAGTGGACCCTTTGCATTGGTTGATGTCCCATCCACTACCATGGAGGAAGCAGGGTTTATACTGCAGCCAGCCACCAGGGGATGGTAATCATCATTATGTTTCAGGATAAGATAATAACGCCTTTAAATATAACATTTACCAGCGTAACAAAGCGCTGCAGCTGAAATATTCCATCTGTGGACTTTGTGATGGATCAGCCCGTCAGTGAGAGAAGCCCCGGTACTATTCCACAGGACGTGCTTTTATATCTTAATTATTGTATCATGTTCAATGCCTGATGTGCTGTTTAGGCAAAAATAAATAAAAACCACAGGGATTCAAATCAGCCTCTGAATTCGCACATTTCGTTTATTTACAGATTCAAATAATTGTGTTATTGTTCTCATTGTTGTTTCTCTGGTTGGAAAACAACAGAGTCAAGCACAGCTCAGTCTGCAGGAATAGGAACATTCATTTAATTCTGCAAGAGCCAAAAATATGATGCAGCAGAAATGTTGCAACACAATTTTCGCGAAATTAAAGAGACGGTTGCAGCTTTTTTATTGTTCATCAATTTACAGATAACTGCTTTTAAATCAGAGGTTATGATGATTCTGCAGCTTCTGATAGTAACAGAGTGATAGATTCATCTCAAGCGACACAACAAACACCTCCCAAACAAAACACAGGCTCAAATCAATCATTTTAAAACTGAAAGCTACTAAAAGAACGAGTCTACCTACCAGGGAGAGGCAGAATATTGCATATTGTGTAAAAGTACATAAAGTGAAAGGCGAGTACTGAAAGCAATAAAGGGAAGAAGGAAAGAGAAAGCAAACAAGGGCTAAAAAAAAAAAAGGGCCAGAAAGTAAGAGATTTTCTCCTTCGTGCCCGGCTTTGTCACCTTGCTCACCCAAGGGGGGCAGAGCAAAGCACCTTGGGAAATTACTGAAACCAGAATGCATTGATTTACCCAGAAAGATGTGAGCGTGTGTGTGTGTGTGTGCGTGAGCATGTGTGTGTTTGTCAGAAGGCCTTTGTACTGCAATAAAGAGAACAGCCTGGCCGACATTTGTTTAGAGACGAGAGATAAGCGCGGCAGACTATACCGTTGTTTCAACCTTTCTGTCTTCCTCGCTCTCACTCCTGCCTTCTCCTGTCTTCTGCTGTGTAATTAAGAGCCAAAGAAAAACCCTTCAACCTCGCCCAGCGTGGCTTTGCATCCCACCTCACGCTGTGCCGTTGCCTGTCTTTACACCATTTTCCATTTCTCTCCAGGAGCTGTGTAGTCGGACTGAAACACGGGGGTTTTTTTTTTTTGGAGGCTGCCGCTGAATCAAAGTAACGGAGCTTACGATAAATCATTTTCACGTGGACTCATAAGACACGGTTTTTCCTTTTTCTTTTTCTTTCAGGGCCAAAAAAAATGAATAATTTAATTATTCTATTTTGCTCTCTTATACCCTCGCAGCGCCATTAATTAACTTTGTAAAGACCGAGTCTGAAAGAATCACATGCTTCAGCACTAAAGCACCTCTGGAAACAGGCCCATGTATACAGTGCGAATGCCAAACACATGATATGTGTATTGAAAGCCAGACACCAGCGAGGCAGGAACCAGGACATGTGTTTTTAATGAGTGTTTTTTCAGCCTTTATTCATAGCGGCAGGGCAGAGAGACAGAAGAGGCAGGAAAGAGACGGGATAACAACACGTCACGGAGCCGGGACCCAGAAACCAACCAGCTGCCAACTGGTCACTTCATGGTTTGGAGAACACGCTTGGCCTACTTGACTAATTTCTTCTTGATTTCAACCTTTAAACAGAACAATTATCGGGGCGGCTTCCCAGTGTGACCTCCCCCCCTGCACACTTCATGAATAAGCCGCTAAGATTAGATTTAAATGTCACTTACTTAACTTCCTCGTGAATCACACTGGTGATTTTATGGTTACAGATCATACTATGGATTAACCGCTCACTGGTTAATCCAGCCTTGTTCACACAAACAGCAATCATCTATCACAGATGCTCTTACATCATGTAGACCATTAGGCTGTTCATGGCACCTCTACTCTGGGTTCGGAGAAACTCTACTGACATACAGCAGCCACTGAATTATTGATAGTGATTTGTTGTTTGAGGCCTTTGTTGGAATTACATGCTACTGTCTCGTCTCAGCTGTGTTTCAGATGTTCTGCTTTGATGGAATTAGTTTGGTCTGAGTGAAACGCAGCGGATCAGCTGGTGGAGCAACGGAAAACACCAAGCTCAGAGACGCCCAACAGGAGAGGAACTGACATAACACTGCTTGGATTCATTATCCTCAGGCTGGGTTTTCAACACTGATCAACAAACAGCGTCGGCCGATTTGATTTATATAATTATATTTTGTAAATAAAGCAAATAAAATAATTTTGCCCCACGGCCGCCTTATTAGGCAACAGGTGCTTTGGTCGGACCCGTTATTGTAATTTGAATGAACAATCTTTTAATAAAAAAAATGTCATTTGTGAAATGCATCCATTTCTATTTTCCCGATCCTCTCCCATTATGTCCCATCATCTCTATTTTATCCATCACCTGCCTCTTAATCTGTCATTACAATCAGTAGATGATACATCAGCCACATACACATGTAATTATGTTCGGTAGTCTACAGTATCACCTGTCCACTGCCCAGCTGCTCCGTGTGCAGCTGCTCAAAATACCGTTAATAACACATAAAGCACCCACAGTGGACTGATGTGTGCGTGTGTGTGTGTGCGTGTGCGTGTGCGTGTGCGTGTGTGTGTGTCCTCTCTCCGTTTCTGTTTTTCTGTCTGGCACCGTCTCCACCTCTCTGCTGGTTCAAACAAGGCTAGCAAGGTGACCCTGAATCACAGGCTGTGTGAGAGTGTGCACATGTGTGTGTGTGCCCCATTAGTGTGTGTTCCTACGCCTGCGTGCACGCACTTATCCGCATGTGTGTGTGTACAGTCCCAGTAATTAACACCAGCCACTAATGAAGTCCAGCTGCTCGGCAAGAGGACTGAGCTGGAGCCAAAAGCTGCCAGAAACCGCTCTCGCCCTCTCCGTCTCCCTCTCCTCCGACACTCTCTCCTTCCGTCTCTCTCGCTTTATTCATCCTGATCCCCCCCCCACCCTCTCTTCCTTTCACCCTATTGATCTGCATTCACTTGTTTCCTTCTCCCTCGCCTCTTCCCTCCTTGCCCTCTGCAGTTGCCATCTCTGCGTCAGTCTGCTCTCCCACCGTTTCCCATCAGTCATGAATCTCACTCAGTTGACCTATGATCGCCACCATTTCTGTCAACATCTTGTTTGCTCCGCGTCTCAATTTCTCACTTAAAGTGGGATTCCGGCAAAGCACGAATCCCTTTTACTCCCGTTTGTCCGTCTGTGCTCCGCCATGTTCCCACGTTATCCACGTTATCCACGTGATCTCATGTTTTCATCACTTTCTATTATTCATCTAGTTATATTTATTCACAGAACGAGGACAAAATCAGATATTTGACATCAAGGCACGGAGAGAGAAAATTCTAATTCCTATCAACACAGGAACAAAACATTTACTAAAAGGAAAATGAATAATGAAATATTCAAGGTCATTAAACAGTTGGTTTCTCTAAATCTTCTCATTTCCAAATAGCTCAGGTGCCATTTAACCGTTCACTGAGTTTGGGTTTTAGGTGTTTGTGATTTTCACAGCACAATTTGTATTTTGTTAAATTTAACAACATGTAAACTCAGTTGACAATTTATTAGGAACACCTAGCCCAAGCCCAAACTAGTGTGAGTCGAACAGAACAGTGGTACAAAGAGTCGTACGCTCGTGAAGGCTGTACTGTTCAGAGTCAGAGTCGCTGACCCTTTGGATGATCCGGCTGTTTGAGACTATTTCACAGATAGAAACTACTTCAAATGAAAACTTTGGACAATCAACGGAGCTCTCTTGTACAAATGCAAGTCCAAATATTCATGTAGGTAATTGCTGGCAAGATATTTGATTATATTGTTGCTTATAATCTGTAGTTTCTCAGCCTCACTAAACTCCATTTAGTAAACCATGTTCTTATGGGTACGATACCATACTGTGGACGATCATTTACGTTCACGCTGCTCGTTTCTTGATTCGGCCATTTCCCCACTCTTTAAAATAAAATGCCTGTTAATCCATCCTGCTGTGTTACGTCGTGATGCTTTAAAAGAATACAAAAACGCTGCCTCTCCTTCCCACAGCAACAACACAACGAATCAAACACAACATCCTCTCTGTCCGCACATCCTGAAACACACACGCGTCCTCTCTCTTCTACACACACAGATAAACCGGTCATCCTGTGCTCACCTGTGGAACTTCCTCATGGTCACACACAGTAATGATCTGTAAACCATTATAAGCCTGATAGTATAACTATACAGGCCCAAACTCTGCCTCTATACACACACACCCACACTAAACCATACACTCTCACTCGCTACCAGCTGTGACAGATGTGCCTGTCACAGGAGAAAATGAATTCAGAATAGTTAGTGAATTAAGCAGGGAGTTAATTGTTGCTTGGCCCCTGTTTATGAAGCGCATAAAGGCGAGGCGCCTTGTTTGTCTTGTGACAATTAGCCAGCAGAGATAGAGAGAGAGGAGGAACGTGTGTGTTAGAGTGTGTGTGTGTGTGTGTGTGTGTGTGTGTGTGTGTGTGTGTGTGTGTGTGTAATCGTCCTGTTCTCTTTAGCAGCTGGTGCAGCCACACCTGGACGGGCTGAGCCAGAGAAGGAGAGGAGAGGGGAATGCAGAGGGGGATTGCAGATACAGTGCGGTATACGGCCCCTCGTTCTGTGGCCACCCACTCAATAAACAACAAACAATTAACACACACACACACACACACACACACACACACACACACACACACACACACCACACAACACAACACACACACACCAACACACACACAACCAACACCACACACACACACACCACAACAACACACACACTGATCTACACAAACGCTACGAGACATCACTCCACATAAGCAGACAACTTCTATACATGAGTTAAGATAGCTGATGTTGCATGTACAAATATTCTCACAGGCAAACATGAGACATGACAGACACACACTCTCTTTCTCACACACACACACCAAGTTGCTCTGTTGTGTTCTGATGCTTATCCGGGTTGGGTCTCTCCCCGTCTATTTGTCAGTGTGTCCTATTAGGTTTCCAAACAGCTTGTAATGACTGGTAATAAACAGCAGAAGAGGAAGATGGTAAATCAAGCGAGAAGATGACAAAATGAGCTCTCCAGGGGAGAAGCGTGCTCCCAGCCTCAAAGGCACACAGACACGCGCCAAAAACAGAAATACACGAACAATCCCGTCTATATATTCGTGCAATAAAGCCGACGCCGACGGGGGAAACGTTCGCTTTTAAGTGTTAGAGGAGGTTAAAGAAATATGTACAACGACGTGACAGAGAGGGACTAAACATGTGAATGTAAGTAAATCTATAGATAACTGGATTCGGAGCATGTTTAGTCGCCCGCTGCAAATGTAGAGCAATGTTTTATAATCGTTCATTAACATTTCCTAGATTCACAAGCTGAAAAACACCTGCACGATACTTGAAATAACCGAGAACAGCGTCTATATAATGTGCCGAATAACAAACGTTATCTTATTTAGCGGTAAATCTATTATCTCTATGTCTACATATGTCCCCTCTTCATCTTCCATCCTCCCCTTCCTTCTCCTCTTCTTCATCTAGACTCCGAGGTCCTCTCCCTCTCTCTCTCGGTCCCTTGTCCCTTCATCATCACTCCCTCCCTCCCTCCCTCTGGTGTCACGGCTCGCTGGCTCCAGGTGGTGAGGGAGGGAGGGAGAAAGGGATGTAGGGAAGGATGGATGAGGGGGAGGGATGGAGAACTGGGGGAGGGCCTTCATCTGTTTTCATACCATCACAGCGCAGGGCAAACATCCTGCTCGGTCCTGCTCAGCCGCGGTGACAGATCTATACGTTACAACCGGTGTTAGTCACGGTGACATTACGGATTTTAAAAAGTCTGAAGCCGACAGGAACGGGGTGCGTGCGAGTGTTTGAGGGGAGGAGAGTGTAAACAGCTTTTGCTACTTCAGACAGGAAGCAACACGGACTGATCAGGGATCTGAGGTTTAAGCGCACACCTCCGAGCGAACATGTCGTCGCCTGCGGTGCAAAAAACTCTCTCAGACGGGAAACTTGTGCACGGGACAGGATTAACAGTGCTCCTGCAGATCTCACGTTCAGGTTGTCAGGTTGTTTGACAAGCTGCTAATCACTGCAGCAAGTCGTGAAGAGGACTTTCAGTTCAGGTGCAGCGGAGTGGAAGAGAGGAGCGCGGCAGCGAGCCGGTGGCAAGGACTGTGACACAAACAGACACACACATACATGAGTGACCCTGCAAATACATTATCCACCTCCAGTGACTCCAAAAGCTTCTTATTCGCCTCATTAAGTCTTCAGTGACACAAAGTAACCACATTAGACCTGCTCAGTACATACATACTGATAAGTGTGTGTGTGTGTGTGTGTGGATGTGTGCACGTGTAGAAGGAAAGTGGGGGAGGAAAGAGGACACCAGGAAGCAGAGGAAGACGTGTGCACAGACACACACCGGCTCAGCCGCAGCCCGTGGGACGGCTGCTTAGACAGCAGACCGACATTACCAGTCAAGCGCATCCCAGATTTGACTGCAGGCTAATAGACGGCTGAATACAGGTCGCTCCTCTGAAAAGACACGCGACCGAAACCTCGGGGTACAAACATAAAAAGCTAGCTGGAGTTTATTTAACGCCTTATTCCACACAGAGGGTTTCAGAAATTGTTTTGGGTTTATTCCCACGTCAATCGGCGTAAAAAAAGATTTAAAGATGAAAGTGATTCTAGTGCGTTTTGCTTCTCATTCAGAACAAGAGCTCGACGTTATTCAGGACAGGATATTCAAGGTGAAGCGTCGGTTGCCATGTTTACGGCAGATTAACAAACTCAACTATTGATTATCAAAATGTAAAAGAATGCGAATGAGCAGGGCCCGGCTAATGTTATTAGAGTGCATTGATGTAAATAGGTAACTAAAGCTCATGCTGAGGACACATCATTAGCCACCACATTCCACAGGGAGCACTTAGATCCAGGTGAGTGGCCACTCGATACCTGCAAGGCATGTGTGTGTGTGTGTGTGTGTGTGTGTGTGTGTGTGTGTGTGTGTGTGTGTGTGTGTGTGTGTGTGTGTGTGTGTGTGTGTGTGTGTTGTGTATGAGGTGGGGAGGAGAATGAAACATGCAGCTAGCAGCAGGGTTTGGGGTGAATGAGGTTTCGAGGTGAAGTCGGGGGTAATTGGGCAAAGATTGGGCAGAAATGTGTCAAATCAAAACTCATCCTTTTCAGATTTTCTGCTTTTCTTAATACACACACTGGTTTTCTACGAGTGAGAACAAAGCAACGTCAAGCCACTGCTGAGAACTACACGTTTGTTTTCCCCACACCATGCAATGTGGCTTTGGTTGCCATCAATTTGTGATTTGCCACAACATCTTGTGGTGAAGAATAGAAAGTCAAAGCTAATACGTGCTAAATGCTAATCTATGCATAAAGCAGAGGGGATGTTAATACATGAGATGCTGATGGGGCAGGCAGTGAGACAGCACAGGGCCGTCTTGCTCACGATGCGAGCTAAGGAGACAGAAAGGGGACAAACCTTGCCGACAGGTGGGCTCTTCTACGGGCCGTCCAATAGGCAGGTGGGAATGGGGGGAGAGCGGAGGAGAGAATGGGCAGGGTTAGTAATACGCAGTGTGAACGTGGTAGGTGAGGGGGGGGGGGGGGAGGAGGAAAGCAGGAGGGCAGACAAATTAGTTTGCTGAAAGTAAAAATAAAGAAAATGTATTAGCACCGCGCCAAGGGAATGTAGGAAAATGAAAACCTCTTGCATGAATTACAAGACACTGCTGTGTATTTGGGGAGGGGGGGGGGGGGGGGGACTATAAATGAATTCCTACCCTCTCTCTTAGCTACACTGCAGAAGCACAACGGACATACAACCGAAGCTTAACGCTGACGTCTCAATGCTGCTTCAGCGATGGGAGGAACACAAAGGGAGAGGAGAGGGGGAAGAAGAGAGGGAAGCACTTGAAAAGATAGAAAGAGAGGGATGATGGAGAGTGGTGTTAGAGTTAGTCAGTTCACTGGAGCCTGATTAGGACCAATGTAAAAGGGAAGCTACAGTAACATGTTGAGTGGCTCTTTGTGTGCACACAACCTGTTTGGTGCAGGCGCTCGTGCATGTGAGGAGGAAAAGTGTGTGTGTGTGTGTGTGTGTGTGTGTGTGTGTGTGTGGTGTGTGTGTGTGTGTCTCAATGCTTTTGAGAAGTGAAGTCTCACGCTGTGAAATCTAGACTGAGGTGATTAGTAAAGCATTAGCGGCTGCATGCAACACTTAGAACATGCTGTCAAGGACCTTATTTAGGTGTGTGTGTGTGTGTGTGTGTGTGTGTGTGTGTGTGTGTGTGTGTGTAACTTCAGAAAGGTTTTGTGTCATAGAAACAGATTTTTAAATCACAAACTGAAGTCTTTACCTGCCTTTCTAATATCATTATTTTAAAATTTAATCTAATTTCCTTTCCATCCCTATGAGCGTTTAACTAAATCTGTGTTAGTCATTTCAATAGGAATCGTGTTGTGGCAATTTAAGGCCAAACTGGAAGACAGATTAACACACACACACAAACACACACACACACAGACAGACACATTTAGTTACACACAGGATTGTGTCTTCACCTCACACCATTACACAGGGAGGGGAACTTCTTCATGATGTGCAGCTGCACAGCAGAAAACAATACAGGCTGCCAAAACTCGCTGTGGTGCACTCCGAAGAGACACACACACACACACACACACACACACGTAGATACAATGAGGGGAAACAGAGACAAAACAAATCGCGTCATGATAAACAACTAAACCACGCGGCACAGAAGCACAGAAACGATTGCGTTCCCTGATGATCTTGTTACTGCGGCTCGGTGATGATGGAAAAGAGCATTTGAGGAAGTTAATCTGAGAGAAGAGGAGATAGATTTGAACAGGTGACGTAAACTTGACCTGATTTAGGGTCAATATTAACAATCAGCTCTGCCACCTTCTCCTTTTTGTTCAGCCTATTGCATCTTCTTCTCCTCCAATGAGGTTTCGTGGTTCACACGTGTGTGACCGACTCACAAAGAGCACATGCAGACCCCAGATCAGTGACAAACACCTGCACAGACAAAGAGTTGTTGTCTGATAGAAACAAATTAATATATATATAGACAAACACAAAAGCTGATGGGAAATATTGTGCTGGAGTTCAACCTGTTCAACCAGTGAGTTCATTACTGATAATAGAAAAAGAAAACACACAAAAGCATGAATTACTCTGCTTTACATACGTTAACAAATTCTCACTGGTTCATACAAGTCACGCATGTTTTCTTGCCATTTGTATTTAACTCCATTAAAATGTACACACCTGATGTACATGTATACTGAAGCTGCCTGAAGGCGTTTGTGTCTCACACAAATAAATTCTCAAATGACAAACGTGCACCTGAGGCAAAATCAGACGACTCCACTCCTCGGTGTTTCCTCTCCTCGGTGGGTGAGGACGACTTTGAGTGAACGCATGTGTCTATTAACAAAGTGAAGTGTGAGCACAGCCAGTTTAAAAACATTACTCTGTAGTATTCAGAACCGATTTATAGATTATGGAGCATATGTGCACTTTGAGCAGCAGGTCCCTGGTTCGATTCCCAAATGAATCAACTTTAGATTATGGATTTTGAAGTGGTTCTGCCATACGAGTTTGTTTCACTGTGGGGATTGGAAACTACATTTTGGGAACAAGCTAATCTATCATCCTTTTCCACTAAACACTCTACAGAGCAGAGGACACATACATTATTTGTGTCATATTTTGTGTTGTGAGTGTCTCCATCACACTTAAATGATTCCATACAAACTGCAAACCAGCAGTAAAAAGATGTAACTGTAATTTTCCATGTGTCCCTTCAACCTTCTTGCATGATTTCTCTTTCCCTCCCATCGTGTCGGTTCCTCTCTCACGTCCCGTCTCTCTCCCCACTGACCACATGGTGTTTTAATTAACTTGTGTGCTGTGTCAGAGCCAGAACCAGCAGGAGCGCTCACCGGGTGCGACTGTACCGTCACAGTGAAGCACAACCTGGGGCTGTGGAACATTTAAGGGTCTCGTCTTTAAGTCTTAAAATCACGCCAGTCGACATCTTCTTCGTGTTACTGAGCGGGAGGAGAGTTTCAATCGCCTGCTTCAAAGGAGGAACACGTTAAATAAAAACATGGTTTATGAAAGGGGTGATAAGCAATGAGAAGCGAACGTGTCCCCCCCCCGAGCCCGCGTGCAGGTGAAGCGCACTTGCAATGATTTTTCCTCGACTCTGCAGAGATTCCTCTCTGGACGTCTCACTTTGACCCTCTCTTCCTCCGTCTCCCTGAATGTCGTCTCTCCTTCTCTTCCTCCCTCTGACAGCGTAATTAACAGGACTGTGGGGTGCACCGGGTATTACCCACGGAGCAATGTGACAATCACATTACTGGAGTCCATTAGAAGTAAAGCTCCCTCCGCTCTTCTCCCTGAGAGTGAATAATGTGACGGCGAAGGAAAGTGCGGGCACGGAACGCCATCGCCATCGCGTACAAACACGACACTGAGTTGATGTGAAAAACGATAAATTACAAAAAATGATCTGTTAGGTCCCTTTCTTACAACCAGATATATTATATTGAAACTATAATCAAATCTTATCAACCGGTTGGATCAAACTTCAGATTACGTTCTGCATTTCACTGGGAAATACAGAGAGAGAAACAGTGAAGTGTAAAAGAGAAGAGTTCGTGCCGTTCTGAGTTCATTCAAACACGAAGCTTTAGAGACCTCAGAGAAGTCAAGGATCTTTTTTCTCTGTGTGGAATCAAACATTTTATTCATAATCACAAGTCAACATATTGAGGCGAGGAGAAAATGAAACATCTGCTGTGAAGAGAAGCAAACGAAACGATAATTCACATCTTTTTGGGTTTGTAATTTTCTCTGTGTGTCTGGTATTTTCTTCACTCTTCGTTTAAGGGTGGGGATGCGGGGGGGGGGGGGGGTTGTTGGAAATGTAATAATAATAGGAACTGGGCTAGCTCTTAAAAATAATCTGCCTCAATTTCATAATTAATCTGAGCTAGGTTTTCACACAATTAGCACGTTAATTAACCCAAAACCGCCACCAGTGTGTGTGTGTGTGTGTGTGTGTGTGTGTGTGTGTGTGTGTGCTGGGGGATCCAGGGATATAGAGCATATAGAATAGAAAGAGTGAGAGAGGAGCAGAGAGAATGATGAGTTATCTTTCGGACGAGGCAGAGGAATGACAGGATGACTGGCAGGATGCTCGGGTGGACGGAGGAGAAAAGGAAGGAGCTGTGAAAGGGTGAGCGACTGACAGGAGAAGGTCGGAGGAGGAGGAGGAGGAGGAGGAGGAGGAGGAGGAGGAGGAGGAGGAGGAACACACAGACGGGCGGAGGACAGAGAGTGAAGGAATGAAAGGGGGGTGTTTTAGTAAAGAAGAAAGAAACTGCAGGTAAAAGACAGTAGAGAGTTTTTTTTACATTGACGGTGTATGTGCACGTGTGAAAGTGTGTATCTGTGTGTGTGTGTGTGTGTGTGTGTGGTGTGTGTGTGTGTGTGTGTGTGTGTGTGTGTGTGTGTGTGGTGTGTGTGTGTGTGTGTGTGTGGACCACCGGGGAAAGAAGGGAAAGTTACACCAGCTGTACTTTAGTTTCAATTCTCTCTTCTAATGTCTCCAGACATCACTAGATGACTCAGAGCAATGTCAGCACTCACACACACCTCAGAGTACATCAGTGACCCTGGGATCGCCTGTCAGGTCTGGCAAAGGTCTAAGGGTGGGGGGTTCAAGGTAAGCGTAGCGTTTGTTCCCCAGTACAACTCATGGATCCACCTCGTTTATCTCCATGACGACAGAGATGCTGAGACAGCAAATTAGCAGCGAGCTGCAGAAACGTGCACGAGGAAGCTCACGACAGAACACGGACCCCAAACTACGAAGATATTTGAATTGTTAGCTAGTGTTCGTTAAAGGACAGAATTATTTAAACAAATCTGTATTTATCCTCCTTCATGTACCACATATTTACTTTTTAAGCTCAGTGTTTAACGTAATGTGTCAAGTTTAATGTATTCTCTACGATGTTCTACGTAAACGTTTCCATCCGTCAGACTCTTAGTAAAGTGTTAAATCCCCCAGCAGCTGTTTCCAGGCAGCCGCAGGTCAAACAGAGCTGCGCCCGTCACCTGCCGGCCTCACATGTCTGTATGGGTTAAATCCAATGTGTCGGAACAACAGCAGCGTAGATGCACGATTAAACCAAGAGACCACAGGAATAGATGTGACCTTCGGAGTCAGACACACACACACACACACACACACACACACACACACACACACACACACCAAGAGAAAGATGTGCGCCTCACTTACCGATCATGTGATTGGCGACGTGAATCTGGATCTCTCGCTCCGTCTCGAACGTCATTTGGCATTTAATACACTGATACGTCTTTTTCTGTCAAACAAACAAACAAACGTAGAAAACATTAGTTTCATCATGTGTGAAAATATTCTGCTGAATTGAATTTAAAAGCACAACTTTGGGAAACCTGAAACAAATTCACATTACGAGCACATAAATCGATAAAAAAAAAATGTTTGTCCTTATTTTACATAAAGTTATACATTTCACTCGAGCATTTTATTGGACAGACAAATGTAAAACTATTAAAAGATCTTTATATTCTAAATATAAAGACGATAAACCCCTGAGCCAAAGAATAGAAGTGATTGTTTCATGTATTTATACCATCAACATATGATACTTCTCCAGTGGAAGGAGGATGTGGCGCGCCCACACACACACACACACACACACACACACACACACACACACACACACACACACACACACACACACACACACACACACACACACACACACACACACACACACACACACACACACACACACACACACACACACACACACACACACACACACACACACATTAATAAGGCAGAGCATAAAAAGGTAAGAAGCTATGAAACAGAAAAGAGATAAAGGAAGAGTCAGAGAAACGAGAGAGAGAGAGAGAGAAGAGGAGGAGGCTCTGCTTATCCATTCATAGCACACAGCGATCACTCATGCACAAACACATACAAAATACACAAAGGCCCCACTTCTACCATCTCTGTGCTGCTTCAGCCTGCTAGACCGAGTGCACGTGCACGCACACAGAACACACACACACAAATCCTACTTTGTCTTCTTTGTGCTGTTAGACTAAGCAGAAACAAAGGTGCAGGTAAGACAGAGGGTCCCTGGGAACATCTCCAACACACACACACGTATGCTTGCATGCAAGTACACACTCTCACTCACACACACACACACACCACACACACAAGCGGCAGGTCCCGGGGAGTCTGACTGTCAATATCAAGTAGAGCGAACAGCTCCCACAATGCCTCAGCACGCCCCAGCCGCAGGACCCAGTGGGGCTCAGCTGACACACACCGTCATACACACAAGCACACGTAAGCAAGCTGCAGACACAAAAGCAGCAGCACGCATCAAGTCTTCACACACACACACACGCACGCACGCACACACACACACACACACACAGACACACACAGTCTTGTCTCCATGTCTGATAGTCATTTCCTGAAGTCTTACTCTCACCTTCACTGCAACTTAAACATGACTTCATCTTCGAATTTAATGATTTACAGTACGAGATCATCACCACTGCGATTCGCTGCATGTATCCAGCCCCCCCCCCCCCCACCCTTAAGAGGATGTGTGGTATATATGATGGACGGAGCTTTCTGTCACTATAATATGACGGTTTAAACAGATTCAGGTCCCCACAACATGACACACACACACACACACACGAGGAAACACAAACGCACACATCCAGCAATCGAAGAGTCAGCAGGATTTTTGAGACTCTTGCATTCCTGAAAATGTCTCCATCTGTTAACTGTTGTGACTTTTAAATGCAACACTGCCCACTCGCCTGTCTGCCTGCCTGTCTGTCTCTCTGCCTGTCTGTCTGTCTGCCTGTCTGTCTCTCTGCCTGCCTCTCTGCCTGTCTGTCTGTCTGCCTCTCTGCCTCTCTGTCTGCCTGTCTGCCTGCCTGTCTGTCTGCCTGTCTGCCTCTCTGCCTGCCTCTCTGTCTGCCTCTCTGCCTGTCTGTCAGCCTGCCTGTCTGTCTGTCTGCCTGTCTGCCTCTCTATCTGTCTGTCTGCCTCTCTGCCTCTCTGCCTGTCTGCCTCTCTGCCTGCCTGAATCAATTCTAAATGTTTGAGAGGATCCAGATAAATGGAACCAGGATGTTGTTTTCTCACTTTCTTTAACATGGTGGGTGTTAACCACAGTATGAACCCTTCCAGTTGTGCAACGCTTCATCTACCACACTACACTCAGTCTCACTTACTTTATCTGATTGGAGATATTCATACTTTATTGCAAACATTATTCTCATATTCAGTTTCATTAGAGCAGTTTGTTTCTCACCGATGAATCGAGCGACAGCAAAGACTTAGTTTGAGAGTTTTTCAGTAGAACTTGATAAAAGAATTCCTCTCTCTCTGCTCCGTCTCACCTTCGGTACGGGTGAAGCCTCGGCCTTCTTTCCTGTGGCGCTGGTTTCGGGGCTGACCTCGGGGTGATCTGTCTGGACGTGACTCTCCAGGTCTTCCAAGGTTTCAAACTTCACCCCACACTCTGGACACCTCAGCCCGACCATGGCCTTCTCCCCCTGCATGTCCCCGGGCGTGGCAGCTCCTCCCTGGTTCGGACTCTGGCCGTTCGTGCCCCTGATTGTATTGAGCATTTGTTTTAGTTTTGGACTTTTTTAGTGCGTTCCTAGATGACCAAGAAAACTGCTTCGAATCCCAAATCAAAGTTTCCAAATAGCTAAGAAGTATAGTATAAGCAGTATATATATGATATATATGCTACTTCAATGTGTCCAGATTAACACCTCCCACCATCCACAGGGTTCATAAGGAGGCTTCCTACCTGTTCATGCAGCCTGCACAGAGGCCATAAGGCAGCCCGTTGACATCCAGCTTCACCAGCTCCCCTTTGTTCTTGAACTCCTTTAGGCAAAAGGCGCATTTATACAGCTTATGCTGCTGCAGCTGCCCGTTAGGGGATGAAGAGGCTGAGCCGTTCCCTCCTAGTCCTGCTCCACCTCCTCCTGTCCCGTTTCCACTACCTCCTCCTCCTCCAAGCGTAGAGCCACTGGAAAGCTTCTGCATGTGGAAGGTGCCGTGGATCTTCAGCTCCAGGGTGGAGGTGACGGTCTGCATGCAGACGACACAGCGGAAGCCGGTGAGGGAGTTCCGAAGGTCAGGATGCATCTGGCAATGCTCTATAAACTCCTCCTCACTCTGCAGGGGCATTTTACAGATTCGACAGGTTCCTGTGTCCAGGCTCTTACTATGGGTCACCTGGAGAGGGGGGGCACACACAGGAATCATCAATATGAGAAGACAGGTCAAATACAAAAGGTCTCTTATCAAAGCATAGAAAGAAGAATAAAATAATCAATATGCTGGTAGAGGAAGCCATTATTTTATTATCGTTATTATCATTAATCATTGATTTATCAATTAAATCACGATGCTGTTAATATATTAGTCAGTCACAGAATCTTCAGCTGCGTTACACAATACTTTCTATTCAAATATTTTCCTGAAGTGTTGTGCAACATGAATTGCGTCTCTGAGGACAATTTAAATTGTTTCTGATCCAAATTTCAAAGCAGCCAAAGAAGTTTCAGGATCACAAGACAGAAAGCAACAACACAACACGAGAGAACAACACAAGAGAACAACACAGTACCTTGTGTTCAGTGAGGGTCAGCAGGGAGGGGAAGCGCTCGCCACAGATCGGGCACATGTAGTGCTTTGCGGGGCCACGGTGCGTCTGAGCGTGCTCACGAAGGCCGCTCTCAGAGAAGAACGTTCTGGAACACACGTTGCACTTGTGGTTCCCTTTGATGAAGTCCGCCTTCTTCTTTCGAGAACCTGGTACAAAGTATTACATTTTTGTTTTTACCGTCAAAGAAGTATTATAATCATGGATCAAACTGCAAATTGGAGAAAAGTCGTTACTGGCGTCATCGTCTCCTGGTCGGATGTTGTGGTCACGCAGCCGGTGGTTCTGCAGGAGGGACTCCATTGTGTAGGCCGCTCCGCAGATGTCACAGGCGTACATGGGCTCGGAGTTGTCCAGCTCCTCCTCGCCCCCGCTCGCCTCGTGGCTGTTCACCGTGTCTCCTCCCTGGGTAGCTCCTCCACTCTTTAGCACCATGTTCTGCAGGTCGGCTTGTTCTGCAGCCACCACCGTTCCTCTCTCAACACCTCCTGCGCCTCCATTGCCTCCACTGACTCCTCCTCCACCGACTCCTCCTCGCTTGGAGGACTGGGCCAGGCCGTTGGGCGTCCCGTTCTGGCTGCTGCTGCTCCCTGTGCCACCTCCGTTGCCGGTGATGGTGCCGCCCTCGAAGATGCAGTGCTTCTCCCTCAGGTGTCTTTCTAGCAGGGAGATGGCGTGGAAAGCTTTGCCGCAGAAGCGACACGTGAACTTCTTGCTGTGCGTGGTGATGTGACACTGGAGCTCCACCTCTGTCCCAAATGTCTCCCCGCAGAAGATGCACTTTCGGGGTTTGAGTCCTGTGAGACAAGCATTTAGGATTAAGATTCAAATAAACGCTGCACAATCTCTTTCTTTTGGTAAATGTTGACTCCTGCTTGTTTTTATTATATTTTCCTTCTATTTCATCTTCAATTCTACTTATTTTCATCAAACATTGCCACGATCCAAAGTTAGGTGTACCGTACCTGCTCCAAGCCCCCCCGGGAGGCCTGACCTCTGACCCAGATGGTTATGCTTGACGTGGATCTGAAGATCTGCCTCTTTCCTGAAGTCCCAGGCGCAGGCTGTGCAGCGGAACAGCTTCTTCTCATTGCTGTGCTTCACTGCCAAATGCACCTGGAAGACAGAGAAAGAAGCAGTTCAAGATAATTCACTTGTGTTTCCAAACCATCTACCAAACCAATTGCTTCTTTCTGTATTCTTTGTAAAAATAAAAAAATAAAATGTCATTCACCTGTATGGAGACCTTGGAGTCGAACACCTCCTGGCAGAGCGTGCAGTGATAGAGCACAAACGTGTGCATGTCCAGCAGGTGTTTCTGCAGGTCGTCCACCGAGGAGAACTGCTTATCGCAGCTCTCGCACACGTACTGGGTGGATGTTGTGGTGTAGTGCACCGTCAGGTGCTGAAGCAATGCATCCTGGGATTCAAAGTCCTCCTTGCTGCACTGGGGGCAGGACTGGCGCCGCAGCAGCATTTCCAGGTGTGACTTCAGGTGGGCCTGGAAACCATCAAAGCTGGAAAATCGCAGGTCACACTGGTTGCACGGGTAGTCCCCGTTGCTCCCCATAGAGGGAGTGGAGTCCCCCCCAAGTCTGTGGCGCTTCGGGGAGGAGATCTCCACGTCCGAGGAGGCTGGGCTCAAGTCCGCGACCTTCGCCTGCCGCTTGTTGTTAGCGAGCGGGATGTTCTTGTGGTTCTCCTTTATGTGCTTGGTGAGCTTGAGGAGTGAGCCGAAGATGGGAGAATTGGTGCAGTAAGGGCAGGAGTAAACCTGTACATGGACAACAGCTATTTACTTTCTTTCAGATTATTGTACGTTGACATTTATTTGTTATTTCTGAGAGAGAAGGAGAAAAGAGGAGATATAAAGAAAGGATGACAGAGGAAAGAAAAGAGGCAAACACGAGCACAGGCCATGAATTATAATCACCAGCATAACTTTGAAAGATCACGTAAAAAGTGTCTTATTGATATTTGAAGACAAAGTTTATGAGAACAGAGAAATCATATATAAATTATGCAAATAAAATAAATTGTTTTTTCTTTTTTTTGTCAATATAATTGTTACCCAGCACCTGTGGCGAAAAACCAGGAAATTAACTGTCTGCAACTCCCATCTGATTCCAATTATGTTTTGAGCACAGCATGAACCACGGGGTCCGGAGGCGAGACGCACACTTATTCTGCAGACTCATTAACTGCAGCTTCCACAAGTGATAAGACAGGTGCAGCAGCTACATTTTATTCACCTCTCATCAACTCTGATCCACAGGTTACTGTGAATAAACTAAACTAACTCTCACCTCCATGAAGGACTGAGACGCAGCCTGCAGAACGGGAGACTCCAGCTTGGCCACGGATCCTCCAGACAGTCCTCCGCCCCCGAGAGCCGAGGAACAGTGCGTCTGCTGAATGTGCTCCGTCAGTGACGACTCGGTCAGGAATCCCATGGAGCACTGGTTGCAGAAGAACGCGTGGTTCCCTTCTGGGATGGAAGAGGTGAGTTAGATCGTACCCTGATCGACGCTCACATTTTGTCGAGGAGGAGTGAAACATACCTAGAGTGGTGGATCCTGCCACGATCCCACCGGGCAGGCAGTGGGACACTCTGATGTGCTCTTGCAGGGAGTTGATGTCCCCGAACATGTCCGGGCAGTAGTTGCAGTGGAACGCTGTGACGTTAGTGAACTGCAGCAGAGGAAAAGCTGCCGGCGCCGTGTTGACGGTGCCGCCGCTGGCACGGTGAGCCTTGCGCACATGTTCGTTGAGATTGTAGAGTGTTGGCAGGGTGTCCAGGCAGAGCTGACACGTGTGGCTCTGCTGCGGCTTATCTGCATGGATGGTCTTCAAATGGATCTCCAGCACAGCCAGACTGTGGAAGTCTCGTTTTGAGCAGTAAGGGCAAGAGTACGTTAATTTACTCCAACTCCCTCCTCCACCTGTAGAGACGGAGAGATGAACTGCATGTTTAGAAAAACACAGAGACGTGTATGAAGTGGTTTATCTCTGTAGATGAGTGACTGTCCTACCTCCACCTTGATGAACCAGGCTTATCCCAATCTCCTCCACCGTGTCGGTGCCTCTTCTCCGTCCTCGCTCACTGACCTGGATGGGTTTTAGCGTAGAGTCGGGAGTGGAGCCTCTCTCCAGGCTGGCACTGGAGTCTGGAGTGGCTGAGCTCATTGAGGCCACGCTGCCCAGCGCGGGGTCGGGGCTGGCAGCGCTGTGATTGGAGGAGTCCGGCTGGCGATGGCTGTCGAGGTGGCAGTAGACGTCCTCCACAGACGGGAACTGCTCCGAACACACTGGACATCTGGGGAAACGGAGCATTTAAGTTCAATTACAGCGTTTTACATTAATTAAAAAATCGGTGGTTCGATAAGGAGGAGAAGCTCGGCCGTACTTGTGTTTGCGGTTGGCATGCTGTGTTTCAATATGTGTGAGGAGAGAAGCCTCGTCGAGAAAGATCTCCGGACAGTGGATGCATTGCAAGTCGGCTCTGTCCGACAGCTGGGGGTGTCTGGTCAGGACGTGTTTCTCCAGCTCGTCCGTCTGGCTGAACGTCTCCTCGCAGTAATCACACATATACAGGTCCTGGTCCAGGTCAATGTCTTCTCCTCCCTTCTTGCCTCCGTCCCTCTCGCTCCTCAGTGCAAGATGCTCTCTGTTCTTGCGGTGAGCCTGAGAAAACAGTCAGGAAGGTGTTGTAAAATACAAAAGGTTTTTCATACGATGGCAGTAAGCTGTGTCTCATTGTGACAGGTGAATCCACTCACCTGCATGTGGCTCTGCAGCGACGAGGTGGAGGAGAAGCCGCGCTTGCACACGCTGCACTTGAAAGGTTTGCTGGAGCTGAGGGTTTGAAAAATAAAATTAGTAAGAAATCAGACTCACAAAAATCAAGCAAGACTCAAGATATTTTTAAGAGCAGATTTCATGGTGACGAGATGAGAGGCAGTGACCTGTGCGTCTTGAGGTGGATCTTCAGGTGATCGGAGCGAGAGAACGCAGCTTCACACTCCTGACAGCTGTACTTCTTGTCTCCTGCAGACAGACAGAGGCGGCAGCGGCAGAGAAAAGCTTCATCAGGGATAAAAACAAATAACCGACACAGCTAGAACCCACAGAACAAAACTCACACGACTCATTCTGAGGTTTTGTGATACAACAACATTGAGTCTTTACTGATTAGAACCAGTCTGGAGGTGAAAGCATCATCATTTCCAAACATTTTAGTGATGCAGCCCCAGATGTGTTCTCAAACTAAACCATGGTAGTGCGTATGAAGCCTTTGACGCAGTGTGGACTTTGTGTTGTTACCTGTGTGCAGCTTGACGTGTCGGTCTCTGCTCCTCTTGTGTTTAAACAGGCGGCTGCAGAAGGTGCACTTGAACGGCAGCTTGTCGCTGTGGATCTGCTCGTGGCGCTTTAGGTAGCTCAGTCGACTGCAGGGAGGGATGATGGCAAACACTCGTTATGAAGCAAATTTTATTTCAGTTTTAAAGGGTAAAATAACCGAAAGAAACGAGAGCAAACATTGGTACCAAAATAAATAAAAGTAGATCATTTATTTAAAAGAAGGAAAGAAAGCAACACGTTCCCTGTTGCCAGTCATCTGGTCACTTCACAGGAACACATTGGAACAAAGAGTCGTGTGGAAAATGACGACGATGACTTCATGGTGTGTGTGACAGCTGTTCTTAAAGTGGGTCTCGAGTTACTCCCTGGAGACGCACATGAGAAATGTATTCACCTCATTCCTATTACGGTTTGCCTCGGTGGCCCATGTTACCATGGCAATATTGAGAATACAGTGTATTTATGTACTTATTGATATTCATGAGAGGAATGAAACTAAAGAGCCAACTATGGCATCGGTGTTACTGTGCACGACACAAAGTGCGTGTCAGTGCACTAAGTTGACGTCTGCAGCAAACGTGCGAGTTTGATACCTGAAGGACTTGTCACAGAACTGGCAGGGGTACGGCAGGCCGGCGCCTCCTTCCTCCTCGCCACCGGTGGCCATGCCGAGGTCGCAGCAGCCGTCGGGCATCTGAGAGGGCGAGGCCACGTCTTTGCTGGAGGGTGAGGACGGCACCCAGGACAGTCCTGCTGGGTCATCTTCACCGTCTGACGAGAGAGGGAGGCAGACACGGGGAATGTAAAAAGGGATATATTCGAATCGTCTGCAGATAAATGGATAAAAAACCACACAGATGCGGTTTGTTCTGTGCGCAGCTGCAGGTTTATAACAGGAGACAGGTGAGCGCAGAAAGACAAACTGGGGGTAAAACCTGCAGCATTACAATGATTAAGAAGTTACACGGCTCTTGGAAGGTAAAAGGCAGGAGAGGCGGCCTGTGGGAGTTCAAATGGGAGAAAACAGAGGATGTACACAGAAAAACAAACACATTTATCCCGGTTCCACACAAGAATACAGAGGATGGCAGAGATAAAGGGAGAATAGAACAGAAGGAGAGAGAGAGAGAGAGACTCCGGTAGCAGCAACATCTAAATAGAAAGCTCCAAGAACTATGTATCCCCGGCGGAGCCCAGAAATAAGGACAGAGTGTATTTTCTCTCCGTTCATCCTCCCTCTGCAGCCATCCCTCGCTCCATCCCTCCCCCCCCCCCCCTCCCCTCCATCCCTCCCCGAGGACCATAGATCCGCCTCATCATATTTTCATTAGGGCCCAGGCAGATTGAAATGTTGGAAAAGCGATTAGGAGATGTGGAGAGCGGAGCGGAAAGATGGCGATATTCACTCCCTTTATCTGTCAAACATAGGAGATTATGCATTGCTCTTTTCCTTCCTCCCCCTCTCTCCCTCTCTTTTTTTCTCCTACTGTGTAGTCTGGCACAGAGGCGACAGAAAGGCCACGACTCCTTTAATAGACACTTCAGAATGGATTGGAGGCGACAAAGGAGGGGGCTGAATAATGCTTGATATTGTTCTGTTCGTCTTTGTGCTCGTCTGTGAAGCGGCACAGTGAGGCCATTTAGCGTTTGCCTGGATAATGTAAAGGCGAGAGGAGTTGAGAGGAAAAGGGGGAGGCCGGGTTTTTCTTTGGCTTTTATCTGATATCTATATCAACCGGGCCGGCGACGAATCAGAGAGACAAACCGGAGGAGGAGCGAGACGGCACGACGAGTGGGGAAAGTTCGAGGTGACTTGTGCCAACACATGAGCACAGACATATGTCCAGACGAGAAGCTTCTCCTGGTAATTTTAGAAACCCCCTCCAAAGCACACAACGCTTTACCTCAGCCAACTCCTACCACAATCCTTACTGTGTGTGTGTGTGTGTGTGTGTGTGTGTGTGTGTGTGTGTGTGTGTGTGTGTGTGTGTGTGTGTGTGTGTGTGTGTGTGTGTGTGTGTGTGTGTCTAGTCTACTGTGTATTACGCCTCGCAGAGAGGGGGTGGAAAACAGATTCGTGTGATGAATCGATCACCAGGAAGATGTAGGCACTGGGATGAGCAAATAGAACTCTGCAGGGGGGTTTTGGTTTTAAAAAAAACAAAACACACACAACGTAAAAGCATGAATTATAAATTGACTGAAAGCAAGTAGGGAAAATAAAGAGGTTTGAGAAAGTATGAGGGATAGAGATATCAACATGGAGCCTAACAATAAGAGACAGATGATGAGAGAGAGAGAGAGACAGATGGAGGAGAAGCAGAACGAGACCTATAGGATCTCGTCTGTGGTCGCTCTGTGAAATGTAATGTGGGGCTTGACCCAATAGGACAGAGGAGGAACAATCACTCCACGACACCGAATGGTCCTGTCCACTGGGGGAAGATGTCTGCGGACCAGGACCAGAGGAAGGGAGGTCAAACTCAAGAGCAAAGCAGCACACGTCCTCATTGTTCTTAGTTTCTTTACTTTTTATTGTTTTTTGTTTTACGTCAGTCCACAGTGTTCGATGTGAATGTGGATCAACTGTTCTCGTCTGCGTTGGTTTGTTTGTTTGCATGATTACCATGTGGAGGCACATGACCCAAGAAAGAAAGCCATTCAATCCTGGAGGATCCACATTGTGCGATAGGACCTTTTCCAATATTGATTTCTCAGAGAATTGATGAATGGATCTTGATGAAAACATCTACGAGTGCAGTGTGCAGGTGAAAATCCAGATCTAGTGAATTCCAATGTGGTTTCACAAAGGGGACTGTCGATGTAAACACTCACATCATCCATCACAACGCATGTGTTTAAACTCTCCTCTGTCACAATCACCCTCAAACAAGCTGAAGCAGCTTTACAGAGAAACAGAAACGTGTCTTTTATGTGCTATTGATTTTTCTGCCTCACAACATTGCTTCATCGTAAGAGAGAAATCATTCCTCTCCATGGAAGTGACATCTACACGCGTCTGAATCCAATGGCACCAAACAGGAATCCAATAGTAAATAGAGCATCTATATGGTTTAAGGCTGGTGGTGTTAGTGCGTCTATAAGACATCTGTCCAGTTACCCACTGCTGCTCGCGCAACAGGATACAAGTCGTTTCGTTTAGCCTGAGAAAGACGAGCGATACCATCTGAGAAACAGATCACAGCCTCTCAGCTTTTGAGTTTTACCCAAACCAAAATGTTCAGTTGTGGTCAAGCGAAGAAAAGAGAAACAACAACAGCATGTTAGAAAAAGCAAAGAAGAGGGAAAGAGTAAATGAACCCCAGTGAAAAACAGTGCTGGTCCGAACACATGTGGACCATTATGTGGGAAAACCAGTACGAGTAGATTGAATGGCAACGTTTCAGGAGGTGGGGAAGTGGAGCGAGGGAAAGAAAAAGAGACATTGAACAAGACCCAGATTCTCAGTCAGTGCAAGAGGGAGAAATCACTTTTGAGGGAGGGGATGGAGGGGTGTTGAGAAAGAAGGGGAGGAGAGATTAGCGTCATTAAAGAGCCCTAATCCTCTGACTAGCGTGGCTGGCGCTAAAATGGAGGATCACACGGCTTTTTAACGGCGCCTTTGTCAGCCGGGCGCGAGGGGACCTGGCAAGACAAGGCCGGACGGCAAACTGGGAGACGCTGGAGGACGGGGAGGGGGGAGCGAGGAAAATTTCAATGAAAAGTTAAATTAGAGAAGAATCCTCGAGAGGAGAGGAGATGAGCAGGATGGATGAAGGGGGGCAGGGCGGGGGGGGGGGGGGGGGGGGGGATTGGAGGAAAAACAGAGGGAGAAAGAGAAGTTGGGGGAAAAGAAAGGAGAAACAGGCAGGAGCAGGCGGACGCCAGCACACGCTGTTCCTGCCCCCGTCTCCTCCTCCATTCTGTTCTTCTCCGGCGGACGGAGAACGAACGAGAGGAGCGGAGTACCACAGGGCCCCAGCCGCTCCACTCACGCTTTATCTCTCACTCTACAGTCTTCTCCTTTCCCATCCATTCCCTCTACCCTTCATCCCTCCCTCTGTCCCCAGCAGTCCCTCTACTCTTCTGTCTTCATCTCTCTTCCTCCACCTCCCTCCCTCGCTCCCTCCCTCCGTCAGCTTTCATGTTGTTACTCATTATAGCGCCTACGTCTCTCCCTCCGTCCCACTGTCTCTCTCCGACAGTTTTTCCCCTACTGATGTTGGCCTTCACCCCCGTGTCTGGGCCTGGACGGGACTATAGGGGGGAGAGGGGGGTGGGAAGGGGAGGCTGTTCCAGATGGACGGACTCTGAACTCCAGAGGAGGGGAAAGAGATGGTGGGATGAAAGAGAAGACGGGAGAGGAGAGGAACGTAAGGTTTGTGAAAAGAAATTGAAAAGACCAGAGAGGACTTAAACAGACCTGAAACAACACACACACACACACACACACACACACACACACAGACAGACAAACACACACAAACAACACACACACACTCCCTGCGTCTCTCTCTAATAGGCCCGACAGTGTGGCAACGTGTGGAGGACGCAGCCTTGGTGAAACACTCTAATGAAGAGACACACACGCTGATCAATCTCTCTTTATGTTCCTTCCTCCCCCGTCTACTCTCCCCCAGCTACTCAAACTCCGTAACTTTGTCATGACTGTCACACTGAGGGGAAGATATATCAAAGCAGGCGAGTTTACAAGAAAGTGCTCCGAATAAATTAAACTTAATTTAAATTTTTGCTTCAGCGATACTGGAGATGTTGCGATCCAAATTCTCGTTGGTGCGTAAAAAAGTGACAAACTGGAGTCGAAGACTCAACAATGGCATCGACACCCAGGAACACGAGTTCAATTAGCTCGCTCTGGATAACAGCGTCGGCTAAACGCCTGGAATGGAAACACAATCTCCCGTCTCTCGCTCTTCTGTTGGCTTTGATGTTTGAATTAAAGCGGCTCAGCTGATCGCAGCACGAGGAGGGTCGGGCTCCCAGAGCAGCGGCTGCGAGAGGCGAACCGCCGCCACGCTCAGATACACGCAGAAAAACACACGGTGCACATTAACCACGAATAACACGCAACACGACGGGTTAAACGTGAAAGTAACTGAATAATAAAAGTGTGATTTCATAAAAGTGACAAAACACAAAATATGTTGTCAAACTAAACCGTGATGTAAGTCAGTTCCGGAAATATGTATTTCTGGAAATATCCGAGGCTAAACGAGCGTGTTCCCCGTGCGTTTTGCTGTGTACCTGCTTTAATCCACCTTTCAGCCTCTCTTTCTCTCCCCCACCCCCCTTCCTGCTCCCTCACTTCCACCCCCCCCCCCCCCCCCCCCTCGCCCCATCTGACTATGAAACTCTCCTTTCCACCTTTCTGCTTGGCCATCAGCCCAGACCTGCACCTTTCCCAGCGAGACCCCCGCTGACCTCCATCCCTCTCTTGCTTCATCCCTTCTTCCACTGCTCCCCAGGCCCCCTCCGATGGCCCCAGGCTGCCCCAGGCGTGCGCGCGCGCACAGCACACACACACACACACACACACACAAAATCACACACACACACAGCCCCAGACTCACAATAGGGGGCAGAAAAACAACTTCCACCCTTGGCTCACTCTGGGCAGCCCAGCACACACTCCTGCTCTCCCTCTCTCTCACACACACACACACACTGAGGCACACATTGAAACACACAGACTAACACAATTAAGAGTAAAATTCAATATCCAATACTATGTGACGGGTAATGAAAAACTGACCTGACAAACACTTCGTTGTCATCATCTCTCCACCTCCACTTTTGTAAAGAACATCCTGTGGGTTAAGATAATAACAAGGGGAGCCGCCTGAATCTAGTTACGTTCCACTAATAAATTGCATGATTTGTGTTTTAAAGAGTAAGAGCCAGTTATTACTTTACTGTGTTGTACTTGTATGAGGTATGAAGTAATGAACCCCTCACTGTCTGAACAACTGCTGCCATTACACCCGAGGATTTTCACAAATACTAAAACAGAGGGAGCCGAGATAGCAGGACAGGAGAATACACAAAAAAAAAAGAGTTGGCATGGCAACCGATAAGCTTACTGGTTGCCGTGCATTATGGGAATTGCACAGTGGGAAAGTTAATTTGGACCAGTCGGAGTGTTTGGCTGAAACTACCTGTTGTGCACAAGGAAAAGAAATAAATCTGCTGCAGAGAATAAAGAGAAACACTGATAGATTTTTATACAGAGAAAACGTCTTCATGTGCATAAAGGTCTGGTTAGGTGGGAGATTCATGTTTACATTTGTTTTCAGGCTGGAGTCTATTCAGACATGTATTAGGAGGATGGAAGCGATTCTTTAAATAATGTTTTTGACAAGAGAAAGTAAGTTTTCTTGAAAGGATGATGCAACACCTCTGTAACTCAGAGGATCAAGTTTAATGATCAACAGATCATTAAATGAACAACTCGTTTAACTTCACTTTGTAAGTTTAACAGTTGAACTAATCTTTCAACTGAGCGTTTAAGGCAGCAGTTGAACTTGCATATCATAAGTGACCCATTTCTGTCCTCGTGGGGACATTTAGATCTCATCATAATAATAAACATGCCCCCCCCCCCCCCACACACACACACACACACGTCTGTAAAATGCATCCACAACATGGTTCGGTTAACTGGGTGCAGGAGTTCACACGTATGCACATGTCCTGCGTTTCGAGGACCCACAGTCCTTGACGCTGTCCTTGTAGCTCACATGGGATCCAGTCTGTTGGGACCCCCCCCACCACCCCTGTGCCACAAGGACAAAAGACAACAGCATCGCGGGACCTGACACGACACGACAACAACACACACACCAACACCACACAACACACAACACACAGACACACTACAGCCACACACACAACACACCACACACAGCACACACACACGACCACCACACACACACACACACACACTCACACACTCACACACACACACTCAGCAGGCTGTGGGGACCCTCACCTTCTGCCCTGGGAATGGATCCGGCTGCTTTGGACGCTTTTGGGCGCCAACTGCTCCATATGGGCAGTGTGTGTTTGTGTGTGTGCTTGGGGGCAGAAGGTTAGGGGCAGGGGGCTAAGGATGGGGGTGTTGGGCAGCGAGCGGACAGATGACGAGTGGTCTCTTGCCACACAGCGAAATATACTGTGTACAAGCCACATAGAAGCTCCATGTTAACAACAGGGTTAGGGCAAGTTACAGAATTAAAAACAACTTCAGACTCATTAAGGACTTGTTTACAGGACCAGAGGTTCCACTGTCAGCTGTTGGTAGACAACACAGCTTTTCTTTCTAAATACATGTAAATATCGCAGGAGAAAAATGTAACTTTTCTATTTGGGATTATTGGGAATTTCATGGCTGATAAAATAAAAAACTAATAAAACTTTCTCACATATATCATAACATATCTGCGTTAATGTTTGCCAAAGACGCTGAGCAATACTGAAAATATTCTATATTCTACAGAATAAAATATATTTAGATGGTGTGTGTTTATGTTACCACTTTACATGAAACAATTTATTTTCTTTAGTCGTGTTTTATGCATTTTAACTGTAAAGCATCAATTACATTTCTTTGTCATTAGGATGTGATAATGACGTTTTAGATATTAATGCCAAATTAATTTTAAAAAAGAGATTATGTTCTTATCAGCCGATGAATTGGTCTCTAAAAATAAATATCTTGGGGAAATCTACACCTGTGATATTCCACAGCTCTAAAGGATTCACTGCTGATCTCTGAAAATACGCAAAGCTCAGTAAAACTGTCACCAATTATAAATCGTTGGAGTATTGGTAATAATGTCATTTATATATTATACTACAAAATGTTTCCACGCTTCCACGAAGCCAGAAGACGTGGACATAACAACACACACAGTCTGTCTCTCTCTCACACACACACACACAAAACACACACCATGTGGTAGAGGAGGGCTGGCATCTGCTTCCTCTTACTCGTCCTCTTCCCTCGCTTTCTCCTCCTCTCTCTTCTCAAAGTCTTTTTCAAGTCACCGCATCTCGATTTCCTCTGAACATTTACCTCCTCTTTTTCTTACCTTCATTCAAAACACATAGAACTCATCACTTAAACCATGAGGGTCACTGCTCATGGTTCCAAATCCTCTCTCTCTCTCCCTCTCTCTCCCTCTCTCTCCTCTCCCTCTCTCCCTCTCCTCTCTCTCCCTCCTCCACCGTCTCTGTCCATCTCTTCTCTGTTTGTTCGCTCAGAAATGAGAACCAGCTGTCAGGCAGAGCGTTGGATAAACAACAACACCATGCCAACACACACATACAGTACACCGCATATGCACACATGCTTTCTGGAAGTCGACACACACACACACACACACACAGACACACACATACATACATGGTGGTGTGGTCCCATTGTGTGCAAGCTGCGGCTGTATCATCTATTTATAAGAATGAGGTTTGGTGGAAGTCTGCTCACTAACCTAGAAACACATTCACCTGAGTCACACACACACACACACACTTCTCATACCTTCACTAAAGCACACACACACACACACACACACACACAGACACACACACACACTCTTATTACGCACAAAAGGAGGCCCTTGGATGTTTACTGAAATACCCACAGAAGTACTCACAGAACTGCAATAATCCACATACAGTTATGAATAATAACAGCTGAGTTATATTTCAGAGGTGTTAGTGCCACCTTGTGAACAATAACAGATAATTAGCATTGAGCAGGACCCTCGTATAAGATCGTGTGTGCATTCATCATTCAAACAAACTGCATCCACTACAACTGGATGTGATCGATCTGATGATGTATCAACAATATTACTCACACACTCTCACACACACACACACACACACACACACACACACACACACACACACACACACACACACACACACACACACACACACACACACACACACACACACACGTCCTCCCACACTCACCTACGCATACGTGGGACCTATAAATAAGTGATGTAGGCAGCTGGTGCTCGCTGTTCAAAACATAACACAGCGTTAACACATATATAAACTGGTAAACAAACAAAACAATTATTTTTATACGCAGTACAAATACTAATAACCACACTACCCACTTGCAAAGCCCACATAGAGCAGAAACAGAGGCGGTGCAGGGATACAAGCGGCCCGGGAGGTGGATGTGAGGAAAGACGGGAGAGAGCAGGAGCGAAAACGAGGGAGCGAGAGAGAGATGGATGGGGAGAGAGGCTCCTCGAGTCCCGGGGGAGAATGATGGAGGGGGGTCCTGTGCCCAGGGGAAGAGCAAGAGCAAGCTGCGAGAGGCGGGTACCTCCTGCCCACCGCTCCCCTTCACTCCCTTCCCTTCTGGAGGACGGGATTCTGAACAGCCCCCTACTCACAACTCCAAAAACCATGAGAGGAATACATGCACACACACACTCACACTCAAACACACAACCTCACACACACACTCACACTCAAACACACACCGACGAGAAGTCCCCATGGGAGGAGCAGAGCAGTGCAGAACACCTGGACCTGCCATTAGTGACACACTCAGGGATTAGAGGCACAGACGGCACGAGAGATGGAGAGAGAGAGAATGCACACTGGGATAGACACACACACACACACATATACACGCACAGACACACTAACACTATATTCAGAATGAAATGAATGTGCATGAACACACACACAAGCACTGACAAATGTCAACTCAACCAAAATGAGGATGTGGAAATATTAAGGAACATTCAGATTCAATTTATAGACTCATTTGCTAGTGTGTCATTTGTAAATGGTGAAATCTGTGTGTGTGTGCGTGTGCGTGTGTGTGTGTGTGTGGTGTGTATGAGAGAGAGAACTTGATGTTTGACATCTCACACACTCAACAATTGGCTTTTTTCTTCTGTAGTTTAGTCAAAAAAATGCGAACAGACAAAGAGACATGCGGTACAAGCACGCACACACACACATGCACACACCCTCAGGTCAGAAAGGGAATAATCCCCAAGTATCAAGTTCAGAGTGACACTGGTGAAGGAGAGGTTTTCAAAATAAACCATCCAGAAAAGAGGCTCCTGTGCGAATTAAAGACCACACACTGGCTGCAACAAAGAGCGGCGCTCAGACACACACAGGGAGGGACGCACACACGGAAACAAAGGTGGATTGGGTAAGAAAAAAGTGTGTGTGTGTCTGTGCGTGTGTGTGCTGGTGACATGAAACAGATCAAAGGGGGGGAGAGGTCGGAAGGGCAGAGAGGGAGAAAGACAGAAAGAGAGGCCAGGGGGTCCCGTAATTACAGCCTACATCCGCCAAGCCGAGTGTGTGTGTGTGTGTGTGTGTTAGTGTGTGTCGGTGTGTGTGTGTGGTGTGTGTGTGTGGTGTTAGTGTGTGTCGGTGTGTGTGTGTGTGTGTGTGTGTGTGTGTGTGTGTGTGTGTGAGAGAGAATGTGTATAGGTAGCCCAAGAATGGCTGTGGAATGAAGGAGAGTTGTGAGGGGAAATTGCTCTCTTCCGAACACACACTCACTCACACACACACACACACACACACACACACTCGCACACACACACACACACACGTAACCTCACCACTGTCATCTCCCCCACAGGAAAAAAACAAGAAAGACACACACACAAACACAGATCCAGACAAAACAACACACATCCTACCTTCATGTGGTCTTTTAATTCAGGGACATTGTTTTTTTTATCTCACGCTCAGATTTGTGTATGATTTCAGTTTGTCTGCACTAACGTCCCGTGTTGTGTTCCATGTGTTTTCACTCAGACTCACAAACCTTTCCCCTCATTCTCACATTTTTATGAAATGACCCTGTAAAAAGGTCCCAGCCAATGGAATGCCAGGTATGACACTGACCAATGAAAACACTGTTTACAGCCGTTTAACCGGTTTAACCAGGTTCAGCACATCACTCACCAGAAAGGATCATATTCTATTTAATGGCTCCATTTTTGTCTTCACATTTCATTGGTAAAGTCATATTTGCAGAATGGGAACACATCCATGATTATGGATAATTATGCTTAATCACGTGAACAGCGTTGCTAGGCAACAACATACAGAAAGGACACATACAGGAAAAAGTCGTTAACACATTATGACACTATAGAAAACAACACTATGAATTTTGAAAGAAATTCAAATAAAACATGTAATTGGTGACGGGACAGTGAAGATTTCATTGGTCAACATCACATCTGGCTTTTTAAAAGGGTTGTTTCATGTGAGCGGAAGTTTTCTTAATGCAAAGTGAAGAAATAAGGCTTTGAATGAGCAACGGACGGGTCGTAAAGTCACTGAGGCACATGTACAAGATGTACACATGAGCTCATGCACGGAAAATGTGACACACACACACACAGACACACACACACACACACACAGACACAGACACAGGGATCAGGAGTGTCTGTGGTGCAGGGGGGCAGATCAATGGAGACCACTGACTGGGCTGGTCTCCGCAGCAGAAAAGTGGATTGCTCTGGGACACAAACTATTGTACAGCACCACACTGACTTCAAACACACACTCTCACACACACACAGACACACACATAGCTGTAGACGTGCAGCTGAACATAGACGCGCACACACACACACACGGACTGACAGAGGACACAGACAGTCTAATAGAGCGGTGAGAGCAGAGAGATGGAAATACCTCTTTGACTGACTGGGGTTCATTGTGCTTCCATGCCTTTGGAGGGGACCCCCCCCCCCAGCAGCAGCACGGCTAATCTCTTTCTCTTCCTCCCCTTTTGTTTGTCCCTCCATCCCAACCCATGTGTCGGTGAATCCCTCCATCCTCCTCCAGTCTCTCCCTTCACCTACTCACCACCACCCCCTTTGCTCCACCTTCTCCCCCCCTCTATCTCTCAGGGTTCAGCAGCACTTAACCTGGTTGTCCTTTTGCTACAGCTTCAACACAGACTACAAATGTCAAGATGGTTATTGTCACACTGTTTATACAGGAATAATCATGTAGGAAGCTCCATTCAGCAATAAATAAGAAGTTAACTGTTGGAGTCGTGGGTTGTTTCGGCCGTTTTTCAGTACTTTGGAAATTGCCCTTCCATATGTTTTCATCTTTTTTCAGCACAACACTGCCTATATGATAAGTCAATACATTTTTCACTTTCACATAAGGTACAGACAGAATGATAGAGCGGTGCGAGCAGACAAATGGAAATAATATTAGACCATAAAACTCACGACGCATCACGTGATTTGATCATCCGGGCATGATGGCAGATTCCAGAGTGGGAAAACATATCAATAATAATAACAATAATAATAATAAGCTAAGGTATAGAGTAATAGAATAAAATGTGTATTTACAAAATTAAATATACAATAATAAAGTAACTATACTTATAATAATAATAATATGATATTAAATTTGTTTACTTCCTTCCATGTTTGAGAGAAACTTCCTTTTCCCTCCATGTCTCCGTCTGTCTCTCTAACCTCAGTATTAATCTCCCCCCCCCCCCACGTGCAAACACCTGTACGACTGTTCTCCACCTGCAGGAGGATCCATCTCCCTGAGCAGCCCTCACTCCTCCATCTCTCTCTCTCTCTCCTCTCCCTCCCTCCCTCCATCCTTTCCTCCACATCTTTACCCAGCCCCCTCCTCCTCCTCTTCCTCCTCCTCCTCAAAGGAGCAAGCTAAAAGCACAAGCATGCCCCAAAATTAATTTAAACGGAGGAATTAAATTAAAAGCGAAGCCTCAGGAGTTTTATTATGTACTAATGTTTGAACCGTTAACTTGGATTGTATTACTAAAATATGAATAATTAAGGACTGGTGGGGCTATTATTACATCAGGAAAGAGGAGGAAAAACACATTATGCTGCTGGAATGGATTTAATGGAGACGGATTTTGTCTGTTATGAGAAGCTGAGTCCGTGGAATGTGGAGTTGACTAAGTGGGAAGGACGTCAGTCAAATATTTTGTATTGCCTGTCCATGGTTTGACATCATTTACTGTGTTTGACTGTATTTCAAATGCAACAATGAATTATTATTTAAAGAAATGACGGTGAATTTAAAGATGGACGACGTGACGGCTCTCCAAAAGGTGAAGCCACGGCATCTTGATCGCCCCCTGGTGCCTGGCTGCAGTATAAGTCATGAACCCTGCCTCCTCCATGTTAGCAGATGGGACATGTGCCAAACAAAAAAGTTAAACCAAAGTAAAAGTCAAAGTAATTTTCGCCAAGATGTGTTTCAGGTAGATAAGTGTTCAAGTGTTTTCTGGTAAGTTTGGTTTGAACGAGGAATTGGACGTGATAAATAAAGTGTGAAACATCACGGCAGCTGCGACTGACTGGCTCAAGATGGCAGCGTTCACATCCAGGATATTTTGACTTCATTTCTGGGCGGTGGGAGGAAGTAGAGACGTGTCACTCATCTGTGGTTTGGAGCTGTAAAGATCCAATTACTGATACAGACCCAACACGTCATGGCATGTTGAAGAATCTGTGACATTAATAACATCTACAGTCCTGATGTTATGATGCTGTCGCAGAGTAACAGAGCCGCTGTTAATGTTGTTAGTCGCACTTCGCTTTCTGCTGCTATCAAGTGTCAAAACACCTCAGAGTAAAATCAAATCTATCTCTGCTTTTGAATGTCACAGGAAATTAAACATCACAAACACCAAGAAAAGAAGGTTGTACGGCAGTGAGATTAATACGTCTTCACACCCATACTCATTTTCTCTAAACGTATTATATTATAAACCGAAATGTAAATGTGAGTGGAGGGAGTTGGGACCAGAGGGAAGGTTAATTCCATAAAAGTCTATTTTAAAACCACAGATTTGAGTCGGCACATAATATAACAGATTTAAAATTGAAAGCCCCTGAAACACAGTGGACCTGCCATGTGTGTTTAAAACGTAAAGATTTGTCTGCAGCTGTATGGTCTGTTGTGTTTCAAAGATTCTCTTAACATTGTGAATCTCCACGTGTACTGAACACACACACACACACACACACACACACACACACACACACACACACACACACCGAGTGTCCCACAGCCCCTTCTAGCTTTCCTTAACTTTTTCTCACACTGCCTCTCCTCTATGAGCTTCTGTGCGTTCACGAGTGTGCGTGTTGCGCTGCAGAATTATTAGTCGTCTTGTAGTGTCTCTGAAGTGAAGGCCCCCCCCCTTATCAGCCAGCGAGCAGTCAGCCCACCCGGCCCCCCTCTGCAGCTGTCACTGCGCCCCCCCCCCACCACACACACTACTCTCTGTGGGAAAACTCCCACACACACCAAATATCCACATACACTCAAAACGCGGGTGCATACAAATCTCTGTGCACAAGCCCGCGGAGTTCGCTGCTCAAATTCACACGCGCGGAATTTTATCTGCTCATTCGCAGGCCGCATGGTTTGGCAGCCGACGAGGGAAAGAAATATCCAGTCACCCTGCCACCCAAAACCCCCTGATGCCCTCTACCCACCATTCCCATCATTCCCCCATCAAGACCCAACGCTATCCCATGAACAGAGAGTGACGGGAGAGCGGGATAAAGGCCGACTTAGCCGTGCATCTCCCCGAGGGGGGTTCATTACTCAAGCAGCGGACTTTCTCCGGCCAACGGCGCTGCTGAGGTAAAGCCCCACATTGCTTTCACACATACACTGCGAGCCTGAACTTATCTGGACACGCCAGGAGGAGCGGAGGAAGCACATGTCCGAAGCCGTTTCACTGGAAAGTAAACTGGAGCCATTATGCTCATTTCCAGCTCTAGAACTTTACGTAAATAAAAGGTTCTTATTTATCCCAAACAAATATGCAACCATTTAGCTGAGCCTCTGACTGAAACTCAAAACTCAATTAACTCTTATTCACGAGGCCTCCTGAACGGCAGACTCTCCTCTGATCTGCCTGATGATGGTGAACATCACCTCGTCCTGTCACTGAAGTAGAGATTTGACAGCAAATAGTAAAACTAAGGAAGAGAACAGAAGTGATTGGAAATGGAAACATCTGAACACCAAACAGATCCGGAGTACGAGCGTGAACACTACTAGTAAATTGCATGGACCAAAAATACAGCAGCACATTTTTATTTGATAAATATTGGGCCCATTACCTGCTTATTGTACAACCTGATAGAGGGTTTGGTCTTTTAATTACAATCCAAAAAATAAAATGTTTCTTTAAATGCCCATATTGATGGTTAAGTATATGATTAATCTATTTATATTGGACAGTATAAAGAAACCTGTGGCGAGCTGTTAGACTGTCACACTCGTTATTTTAAACTTTGATTTGTTATGGACTGTCTGTTACTGTAGCATGATACAGTATGTGAGGACGATGGGTCCCCTTGAAGTGGACTCAGTGTGAAGTGACAGCGAGAGGGCGTGATTGATGAGATGATGATGATGATGATGATGATGACGTTTACATCCTGTGTCCTTCACACTCTGCCCAGGAGCCACCTCTCACCCACACCAACACAGCACAGTGCGTTTCCATAGATGGAAAAAGCATCCGACACAAACAATCTGAGAAAACAGCTTTGGTCAGTCACAGAGCCCGTCCACCCACCCATGACTTTAAACCCCCCCAAACACACACCGAGGACACACACAGATACATAAATACACAAATCCAACTGGGATGGATGGCTGGACAATGCAGTACAAGAGTTTGTGTCCCTCTCCTCCTTCCCCTATCCTTCATTGTGGTTGTTTGTGTTGTTTTTCTTGTGTATTTGTGTGCCCCGACTTGCTGCGCTCCTGACTTATTTAGCAGTGTGTTTTCTATCATATTTGAAAAATGAAGAGCATATTGGTTAATATTTCAAGACATCCCAGTTGAACGGGTGAGAAAGAGAGACAAAGACTGCGATGGGAGGAGAGGAACGAGGGAGGAATTCTCTTGTTCCTTAACCCCAATTCAAGGATTCACGCAGAGAGCAGAAACACGCATGAACACGCATGAACACACAGACACACAACACACACACACACCACACACACAGGCGCATTTCCCTTCCACCCAGAAGACACATTGGAAAAAGCTTACATACAAAATGTTTAATTTTGCATTTCAAATACTGCACACACACAGACATGCATACCATCATGTATAATGTAAAAACATATCAAAACTAAATAAACTACGTATTAGGGATCGGCCCAGTCGATCATTTGGTCCCGTTTTTTGCCAAATTTGGAGAAAATAGCTAAATTACTAGGTTGAGGCAGATCAGACAAACACATGCTGCTAAACGCTGGCAACCAGAGATTAGATAACACGCTTATAACAGCATGTGAACGGCCAGTCAGGACTTTACCATGTGAGAAATTTGACTCAAGTAGAAGTCAAATTAGTCGACATCTGAAGTGGGTGCAGGTCTGTATGCGTTGGTATATTCCAAAGTGAGAGCTGCTCTAATAGCAGCCCGAGCATGAAACTGATCAAACCCTCTGTTGGTAGTTCATCAGGTAGGCTACACCTTCACCAAGTGTTCTGTTGACTTGTTGGTGATCACCGTGCTGCATTAGGTCTTTCAATAAACACAACAATCAGTCCTTTGGTGAGTTTCTATAAAAAATATTTTTTGTATCCCACACACAATTATTTCATCTTTACAGTCGTCAATTTACTTCTCGCCAGGAGCCTCCACATACTGCTGATACATACCTGCACACAAAAGCTTCGCATGCACAAGAAATCTGCATGCACTCGTGCTTACTTCATAAAAAAAAACACTTGCACACATACGTGTCCACACAAACACACACTTGACAATGGCCCTCCCCTGTGACTTCCCATAGTGCAGTGAATTCCAATCAGGCAGTAAGCAGGACAGCTATTTCAAGGGACAAAGGACAGGGAGAGGAGTGAGGAGGGGTGGAAGAAGGGATGGAGAGGAGGGAGGCTGGGAGGGAACGGGGGGGGGAGGGAAACAAAGGGTTCTGGTAGCACCCAGGGGAGAAGGCCCTAGAGCAGCTGACGTCAGTGTGTGTGCATGTGTGTTCGGCACTGGGGTGGGGGTAAATGGGAGTGAGAGAGAGAGGCTGGCAGAGTTCTGGTCCTGCTGCCCCCCTAGGGAGCTCTTGAGGCGGGGAGAGAACAGAGCAGAGCTCCCAGCCCCCACGTTACCAGGGGCCCAGACGCACAGCCTGGCAAAAACAGTCGGTGCTCGGGAAACAGTCAGGCGGTCAGTTGGTAAACAAGAAGTCAGCAATTTATTTAGATACAAATAGAGCGTCCTGGTTAAGTTATTAAGAAAAGAGGCTTGGCATTAATCTGATTCGCTTACAGAGCCAAATCTGAAACATCCTCTTCAACAGCCTATTGAGTGTCTCTGCAACCTGCTCTTAAGAAGAGTCCTTGTGAATCTCACTTTCCTTTTTCTGCATCTCCACTCTCTCCCACTCCCTCTCTCTGGAGCCTCTTCTCCACTCGGCCTCGTCCTTCCCTCTGCCCACCCTCTTCCCTCCCTCTCTCCCAGGAGTTGTGCTTTTCTCTGACATTTGGCTGGACAAAGGCGAGTCACACCTGAGCGCTGGGTTAAAACTATTATAGGCCTTCTCCCTGTGGTACACTGCCCTTTGCCACCGCTGTCTGTGACTGAAAATGGTGCGTGTGTGTGTGTCTGCGTGTGTGTGTGTGTGTCTGCTGACACGACTGGGTGTGTCTTTGTATTCAACATAAAATGCAAGAAGTTATTATCGTAAATTCAATAAACATATACAACTACAATGTGTTTATAACCATGAATTCCAAATCTGCAGTTGATGGAAAAGGATTAAAAGTCAGAGAACTCACTCATTCCATCACAGTAAAGCATCAGCGCTGCTCTAATCCACGTGGCAAATATAGAATGTAAATAGTGGACCTTCTATTAGTAAAAAGACCTAAATTAATACAAGAAAAACAAGAAGGGAATAATATAATATGTACAATAGCTGTTAACTGACTGATGAGTGGAGGCTGATATGGATTTTGGGAGAAAATGTAAATACCGATATGGCTATGAGTTCTAAGACATCATAATAATGAGTAAAATATAAAATAGTATAAAGAAAACACAAATACAACTATATCAAATAAGTTGTTCTATGTAAAATGTTAACAAATACACGTCTGTTCTGGATTGTTTATGCTGTAACATAAAAGTTTTAATGTTGAAATCAGTCGGGCTCTAAAATGCAAAGACAAAATACTTTCTACCGAGATGAATCTGGAACAAAATGTGTAAAGTATCACGGGCGACAGGGTGAGACTGGATCCATGTGCATTGTTCAAACACGATTTTCAGGTATTAAAGTTCATAATCTTTGTTCAAGTCTCACTTTTCCCCCAAAAGCCAACATGTGAGGCAAAGTTCCGGTGCTTTGACGGTGATGAAGTTCTCAGGTCAGCTTCTTCGGACGATCTGGTTCAATTCGACAGTTTTATGCTACGATGACGGCTGCTAACTTAGAACTTCCCAGAAAAGGGAGCATCAACAAAGAGGATGCAAGACAGATGTACTGCAAATAAACAACAACCACCAGTAGCGGTGCTTGTGTTGTTTAGGGCAAGTAACAACCTCAAGGGACACCGGTTACAATGTGTGCAACTTACACGAGGTCACGTTGCAAAACTGTTCACCCAAAATGATCCTGCACAAAAAAAAAAAAGAAGTACAGTGCAATAAACGGCTGCTTTCAAAAATACCAACGTAAGAAAAGAGTTTAAGTGCAAAACAAATCCAAGGCATCAAACGGGGTGTGGGAGACAGTGGTGAGGAAAGAGAGAAAGAACGAGTGGAAAAACAGAGGGAGGGAGACAAACAGGGGCTGCTCTGGGGCCAGTCGCCACAGGGTGTGTGTGCATGTGTGCGTACGTGTGTGTATGTGCGTGCGTGTGTGTCTTGGGAGGGCACAGTGGGGGGGTTCGGGGGCATGGAGGAAGGGATCAGAGCTTTGGGGCCAGCTCCACAGGGAACAGAGGAGATGGGGAGAGAGTGGAGGGAGGGAGGGTGTGGGGGGGAGAGAGAGAAAGAGAGAGAGAGACGGGGGACGAAAAGGAAGGGATGCGGTCAGTTTTGAGTTTTGAGGACACAGCAGGGAGGGACGGCGAAGAGGGAGGGAGGGAGGAGAGGAAGCCGACATTGTGGTCTGTGTGTTTCCGAGAAGGAGAGGAGGGTGAGGAGAGGAGGATGAGAAAGAGGGAGGAAAGAAAGGGAGAGAGGGAAGGTGTATCAAATGGAAGGAGGTGGCACGTTCCACATGGGAAGAGAGAAAGAAGCAGCAGAGAGGAAGAAACAGGGAGGAGGAAAGTCCCAGGTGTCGGCAGGAGGGAGGGGGGGGGGGGGGGGGGGGGGGGGGGGGGGGGGGGGGAAAAGGCGGGTCGAGGTTCTGGGGGTCCTGGTAGTTGGCAGGGGTGCAGGAATCCAAGGGAATGGCCTGTTCCTCATTATCCAGACATCCCCCCTCACATAGACACACAGGAGGCCCCCACATGGCCCCATGACAACTCTATCTGGACTGTTCTCCACACACACACACACACACACCGGGGCAGAGACTTAAACACACACACGCACACACACACACACGCACTCACACAGTATACGTGCACATGGCTACATTCCCCAAACTTAATACAATTATAGAGAAACAAACAAAAACACTCCCGACATGTGAAAACACAGCGTTTGGGATTAAACATCTCTGAAACCCTCGGTGACGGAGCGGAGGTTCACGCCACATGAGTTTTTATTTTGTGGCCTCGAAGAAAAAGGAAATCAATAAAAACACACTTGTTTTTGTTTACTGGATGCAACAAAAACCTTTATCGCAATAACAGATGTTGTGGAAATGGTCAAATTGAACAACGCGACAGAACTGATTCTATGCAAATCTGCTTTAAGGCCATTAAAGACAACCGGCTCCATAACGTCATTTGGCCTTGACGCACATGAGTCTGAGCATTTGTCTTTTTAAGAGTAAACTATCAACTAAACTCTATTGTACCGATGTGCCCCTGAGCAAAGCCCTATGCTGCAGTAGACAGACCTCAGGTACTCGGCACCAGCAACGTGTGGTAGAATTATGACCAACCAAGAAAGACATGAACAAGCAGTAAGCCAGTGGTGCCGTCGCTTCAATCTGCTGCCGTGTCAGCTGAGCTTGTGTGACTAACTCCCTGTAAACGTGGATAAACCCCCGTAAAGAAAAGAAAAGGCCATCGACTCCCTTCACGTCGTCAGGAGACAAGTTTCTGTTCCAACTAATCGAGCGAGCTGCCGTGCGGAATGTGTCTCGTCGCGACCGCTCATCCCGATGAAAGTGAGACATAAAGTTTTGTGTGTTTTTGAGGTTATGCTCGAGAGCAGCACACAGTTGTAAGCCGCCTTGCATTGTGGGTAGCTGCTACCTGGCCTGGCTGGCATTGTTAGCATAGCCATGTTAGACGGTAAGGTTTGTCCTCAGTGTTTTTGGGGCAGGCGACATGTGTTACTGGCTGTTGCTCTAAAAGACGTCACGTGCTAACGCAGGACTGACACGAACATGTTACGCTAACTATTGACAGACGGCTTGGTGACAGTCTCATGCTCGGGACTCACAACAAAGCGATGCTAGCTGTTACTACTACCGCATGAAAAGTCAAGTGAAATGTTCAACGGCCGCCACAAGAAACGTGAACAACACAACACAACGCAACAGAACTTCAACCCATTCAAAGTGAATGAGCAGCGTTTCCATTGAAGCCTAAAACGCATACATGCGACGTCCATGTAATATTCGTGGAAAAGAGGGAAACGTTAGCGTGTCCACCTGAGTGCGAAATCACTGCCGATCGGAGCTGAACCGACAACAGAGTCATTTGACCCAGGAATGAACACCGGTCGAACCATTTCACCAAGAAGACAAAAGCCAGATGTTAGTGTGTAATAATGTGTTAAAGGGGCTTCAGTCTTAAGCCTTTAAACGTAGGACGCTGCTCGTTCTGTTGCTATCTGTTCGAGTCCCATCCCTCCACTTCCACAGCCTTTACCTGAGGGCCACTTCCTCAAGGTTCCCTGTGGTGTCAACAGCTGGCTGCTGCTTCCACCTGATCTCACTTTCCATTGGGCCGAGCTCAGAGTCGTACAGAAACCAGTCACGAGACCAGAATCTGGGTTTTATGTGGTTGTAGCCTTGCACTACTGACACATGGCTCTTTGGTTGGATACTTGCTGCAATAAGCTGCTGTTAATAACATGTTATTGTTTATTTAAAAACATCTTTAGTATCAGTTCAATAAGTGAATATATGTGTGTTTGTGATTACAAATTCATTGAGGGTTATTTGTGGCCTCAAACAGCTTGATGCTCAACCTCGGGGAAGACGTCTGTGTTTGTTTGCCCGACAGACAAACTGCTTCTGACAATGTTGGTGATGAGATGCTGATAAAAAAAAAAACATAAAACGGAATATTTGACAAGGTGCTCAGAGTGAGAAAGGCCTGACATTCAAAACGTGTCAGGGAACAGAGCCGGGTGATTTCAGTTCAGTGTTTCTGTTTGTAATAATGCGATTAGGCAAAGCGACTGTACTCAACCCCTTCGGAATTTGGAAAACAAAAGTCGCACCATCTACTGGCTTATGATATTTTTTTGAACCGTTTATTTACTCTGAATCAGCTTCAGTTTTTCTTAAAATACACATCATTCTATATAATGTGAGCAAAGCACGGACATTGTGTCAGAGGGGGATTAAAGGCATGACGCATTATGAGCACATTATTATTAAGAAGCAAGTTTAACGAGCCCGCACAGATTTTAGACATCTTGAGCACGTTAAAGAACTCATTTATAAACTGACTTCTTTCAAAACTAATCACGTTGAGAAGTAAGTTGTTAAAGTCCGGCTGCAACGAAGTAATAGGACTAGGAAACAGCATATAAACTCTATGAATAAATGAAAAATATGAATTCATCTGGGGACTGAGGAAACTTAAGTTGAGTTTATGACTAAAAAAAAAACTCACAACTTTTGCTTTGCAAGTCTAAATTTAAAGTTACAACTGTTGCAAAAGATCAGCGTAAATAAGCCGTGACACACAGATCAGTATTTATTGGAGTGAAATTGAAAAACCCTGCAACGAGCTTCACTTTCATCTCGAGTGCATCTCGAGGTCGTCCGGTCACCGGGTCCAAAGTCCAGTCCAGACTGAAACTCACACACTGCATCCAAATCTAAGATCCAAAGTCTGATGAGGGAGATCAGACAAATGTTATTTATTCAAGGATATGTAAATGTATATTTCTATAATCTGACTGTGTAAATATTTGATCAATAAACACACAAACACACACAGAGAAGCTGCAAACCCTTTGGCTGAAGAATTCTAATTAATGTTTGGAGAAAGATTCGTCTCTGCACCTTACACAGCAAGAGAAAAATCACACACACACTGCGCCGGACTATAGATTTAGGCTTTCCCCCCCCCATCTACATGCACCCCACAACACACAAATATTTACACTCCGCAAGATCTACACACAGGCACACAAGGACAGAGAGAAGGAGAGGGGGAAGATGAGAGAGAAAGAAGAGGGAAGTTACATTTTTAATCGAGTGTTTCTTTTCCTCGGAGCAAAGTAGGACTGAATACAAGGGGGTGAGCTGGTGCCAACACACACACACACACACACACACACACACACACACACACACACACACACACACACACACACACACACACACACACACACACACACACACACACACACACACACACACACACACACACACACACACACACACACACACACACACTTTTTTGTGTCCTTTGGCAAATTCTTCTTTTACACTCTTGCATTAAGTAAGAAAAAAAGGGACGAGAGTCAAAGTAGGAGAAGAGGGAGGAGGAGGAGGAGGAGGAGGAGGGGAAAAGAGGGGAGGAGAAGGAGGGGAAAAGTTTGGGGTGGGGGGTGGGGGGGGGGGGAAAGAAGGGAAGAGAAAAGAGAGGAGAAGAGAGAAAAAGTCCCCGCAGAGTCTTTCTCCCTTCCTGGAGCGAGCGCGGGCCCCTGCAGCACCGCCTGTGTAATTTCCAGTGGCAGTGAATACAGGTATTAATAAAAGCCCCATGGGGAAGAGCACACAATATAACCCTACATTTTCAGGCATTATGAAAGGACGCCCCCAGGGGTCCTCGGGCTCAAATTTCTGAGATGCAGGCAATGTAAAAAGACGCCCCCGGGGGAGGACCCCGCAATAGAAATCTGCTGAATTCAAAGCATTTCCAGAGCCCTGGTGGGAGCCATTACTCCCACTGGAGGAGGAGAGATTTTTTCACCCTCTCCTCGCTCCTTCCAACCGCGCGCTCTCTCTCTCTCTCTCTTTTTTTTACCAAACATGTGTTGCTGACATGTTGACAGATTGCTCAGTGAGGTGTTTAGGTGCATGCACAAGGCACGTCTGCTGAGACACAGGCTCCCTCCCTCCCTCCCTCCCTCCTCTCTCTTTCAGTCGTTCCCTTCCTCCTTCCCTCACCAGTTCCCAAGTTCCTTCCATCCCTCCCTCCCTCCCTCCCGCCGACTGCAAACCTCTCAGCGCGCCCAAAACTGCTCCCATCCATATTTCATAAAGGAGAAACTAGGCTGAAAGAGAGAGAGAGAGAGAGACAGAGGGAGGATAGAAAGAGTTTAGGCAAGAGGGAGAGAGAGAAAGAGAGAGAGAGTGGTAGTGGCGGGGGTGGGAGCGGAGGGCGAGAGAAAGGACGAGAGGAGGAAAAGAGGGAAGATAAAGAGAGACAAAGCGGGATCAAGGGAAGGGAGCGGGAGGAGGAGAGGACAGATAAAGAGAAATAGAGCGATGTAGAGAGTGGGAGAACTCCGCAGTGAAAAATGAACCCTGTGATGAAAAATGACTTCACAACAACCCCTCTCTCCGTCTCACCCACTCCCTGTCACCCCCCCCCCCCCCCCCGCCTCCTTCCACCCTCCACTTCTTCTCCTGCTCTCCCTCTCTCCCTCTCTCCATCCCCCTCTCCTCTGGTGCCGGGCTCCTGCTCTCTCCCTGGAAAACCTGAGCGGCAGCCAGCTGTGTCTCTGTGTGTGTCTCTGTGTGTGTGTGTGAGTGTGTGCGTGCTGTGCACTTGTATGTATGCCAAGGGCTTAGCACAGGAATCTTCAGGCCACCCCCGGGTACAGAGACACAGAGGGGAGGAAGGGAGGAAGAGGGGGAGGAGGGAAGTGTGAAGAAGAGGGGGCAGAAAAAGGGAAGAGGGGCACATGGCGACGAGGAGGGCAAGAGGGAGGGAGAGGAGGATGAAAGCTGCAAAAAAAGGAGTGAACATAAAAGGAAATGAATAGGGGCATGATATTTATTTTGTCAATCAATAGCAGCTACTGGACCAAACGCACACACACACACACACACACTCTCACACACACACACACACACACACTACGCGGCAGGCCAGAGTGCAGGAGGCTGTCTGTAATTTTGTTTCAGATTACACCCCTCCCACCTCCTCACCCTCTCTTGTAGAAAGTGATCTGTGGTTTTAATAAGAGTCTTGGCCTCACAGGACTCAGCTGCTATCCTGACGACAGACGCAGCGAGGTGTGTGTGTAGTTCTCTGCTCGAGAGGGTTGTTCTCTGCGTGTGTGTGTGTGTGGTGTGTGTGTGTGTGTGTGTGGTGTGTGTGTGTGTGTGTGTGTGTGTGTGTGTGTGTGTGTGTGTGTGTGTGTGTGTGTGTGTGTGTGTGAGACAGCGGGTTGCGACAGACGGTGAGAGCTTAGCAGTGGGGAGATGTCCCGCGGGACGCGAACCAGTCACCCAAGGGCCCCTGTGCTAACAGACACGCTTCTCCTCCCTGCTCCAGGTTTTTCTCCTTATTCCCCACTTCTCCCCCCCCCCCATCTCTCACCTCCTCCCCATGTATTCTAACTTTTACCTCCTCTCCACTCCCGTCCTCTTCCTCCTTCACCGACTCCCCCCCGCCCTCCGAGCTAGACAGGCTCCCTAGTAATCTCTCTGCTCCCCCACTGAGAGAGGAAAGCGAATAGACGAGAGGGCAGATGTATGCGCCCAATTAACAGAGACCTCACAAATACCTTCGGAAAAGAAAAAAAGAATATGCACAGTCTCGCTCTCCCTGCCACGCACAACACACAACACCACACACCACACACACAACACACAAGCCACTTTCCACCTCCACCATCTCACCATCTACGAAGCGACTAGCTGGGTTAATGACTTGCTATTTGTCACTGACAGAGCCAGTTTCCGCCCCCCCCCCCCCTGCCTTGACTGACAGCTTTCTCTTTAACTCGTAGCCTTCCTCCTCATCACATCCTCTTCGTCCTCAAGTGGCTTTTACTGACATCTTTTAACAATGTCTCGCCCTCTCGCCCTCCTCACTCACACCTACCAGGAGCGTGTGGACACTGTTGACATGGACCAGACAGGTTTTATACACACAACTGGAAACGGACGGTGCCTGCACAGACAAAAGCCGTTTGAAAACACAGCGTGACTGTGTTTAAAGGCTCTAAACACAGAACAATGACCCAACCGTGGAATGTTGTGGCTGGTTAGATAGCTTTGGGGATTCCCTAATGGGAAGCGTGTGTGTGTGTGTGTGTTGTGTGTGTGTGTGTCTGTGTGTGTCTGTGTGTGTTCATGTGGCAGAGCAAGGCCAGAGAATGTTCTCCATTTGATCTGTAGGAGTTTTTTTTCCACTCCTCCGCTCCACAGGGAGCCTCTGCTCCATATTCTGACTCCTACTGAGACCCATCGACACTTCCCCAACTCGCTCTCGCTCGGTCTCTCTCACACTTAGTGTACAAAAACAGGATAGAGATGCTCGTGATCTAAACGTAGTAGACACACTTCACGTGTGCAGGTGTTATGCAGTATATATACACCTCAGCAAGTTTGAGTAGAGCCGCTGTAGTGGAGTACTACAGCAGTAGAGCTCAGTAGAGCTCAGTCGTACGCTGAGGCTCAACAGTCCTCTTATGAAACTACAATTACATTCACCACAGATCTGTTTAAACCCAAAAACATCACATCTGGCGATGTTAAAGAAAGTGAAAAATAAAACCTCCTGGTTCTGGCCCCTGATCAAGATCTGCACCAAACTTTAATGGGATGTCCTCTGACCCGTTCACAAAGTTGCATGGTAATGCGTCCAGTAGTTTTTGCCTAATCCTATGTTTTTGAAATCAACATATGAAATCAACTCTTTATATCATATTTATATCACAGTGGAACTGACCTTTGACCTTTGGGATATAAAATGTCATCTCTGCATCGTTTTATCTAATTAGACATTTGTCTACCAATGTGTCATAATTAGCACAATAATTATTTTATTTATTCATTAAAGTACCATTGACGTCAGGGTGACCTTGACCTTTGACCATCAATCACCACCCGTTCATCTGCGAGTCCAGTTTTTGCCAAATTTAAAGTAATTTCCTCGACGCATTCCTGAGATTAACGAGAATGCGCTGGACGTGCAGACGGACGACCTCCAAACAACCCCACAGCTGTCCCCGGCACGGAGACGTTAACAAGACGAGGCACCTCTACAATGAAAACTGCCGTTTACAGTTCGTATGGAAAGAACTGGTGCCACCACACTGTGGAAATCATCACACGTGCACAGCAACAAGCATTTCTACTGGAAATATCAACAGGATCAGAGTCGTTAATGTGCCACCAACTTAAATACATACAACATATAATCATAGAACACACTTTACACTGAGAATCCCCAGTTTAGAGCAGAGTCATGTCACTGGCTCAAAGCTGTGGTGTGGAGCAGAACAACACTGCTGTCGTCATCGGGGCACACGACCAGCCGAGCAGCCCGGCTCGTGCACATTGTCGTGGCGTTGCATTAACCAGATGTGTTTGGCCTGTGCGTGTCTGAGTGGGTGTACACACACATTTATGTGTCATTGATCTGTGCCAATGTATGTGTGTTTGTTCAATTTCCACTCAAATTAATGGCGCCTCTTTATAGGCCTTCTGCTAGAGTGGCACTGAATTACTTGGTGCTTCACTCTCGCACCTGGGACCCATTCCATGTTATGGCCGAAGCTAGCTGCTAACTTGGGACCCATTTGCTACAACAGTTTATAGTTAGCATTACAGATACCAGCGTGTTTTTGTTTCTGCAGAGAATTCACTACTAACTACTAATGTTTGTCAAACCGGTCGCTGGGCCGCAGACCGCAGACGTGCAGATGTTATTCAAAGACAAAAAGGAAAACATGACTTCGGGAAAGTGATTAGCACCAGAGACAAATGCTGCACGAGCCTGTGGCTGATGCAACTTCATTTCACTGAATTCCCTGAAAACAATTCAGCCCTTTTTTGAGTTATGCTCATGATATGATCGTAGACATAATATCGAAGTAAATTAAAAGGTGCTTTACACATATTAAACCAATATAAAAGCCTTCAAGTAGTAGACGTAGCAGAACAGTTTTGTTTTTTGTCATCCTTATTACAAGTTGAGGAAAAATTAAGAGATAAGAAATAAGAGTTTTCTGTCACATGAAGTTGTTAAAATTCTCCCGACTTGAACAGTAAACTCACAAATCAGTTTTTATGTCAGTGTTTACGAAGCAATATTTTGACGTAACGACAGACTGGGAAGGTTTTTGTTAATGGGACATTACATTTCAAACTTTATTAGAAAAATAAATCCTGGATTTGTTTGTTTGTTTGTTTGTTTCACGCTAATGCAAAGCTTACAGCTAATACATCACAGCTACGTCTGGCAAGATGGCCCCCGTCTGTCACCCCCAACCAAGATGGCTGATGTCTGAGCTGTTTGGTTCTGCTTAGGGACACGCACACAATCACACACAAACACTAACACGCACACAACAAGCTACAAAATGCATGAACTCTCTCATGCAAATCTTGAGTGGCGTGTGTTTATCCCCAGTAGACAGTGTGTTTTTTAGTGTGTGTGTGTGTGTGTGTGTGTGTGTGTGTGTGTGTGTGTGTGTGTGTGTGTGTGTGTGTGTGTGTGTGTGTGTGTCCCATGCCCTCCTACTAAACTGGCTCCCAGGAGTCTCCACCATAGAACTTAAAAGGACTCTTTAGTCCATGTTTTTTAATTTAGCTTTCTCCTCAATAATAACCAGAAAGCCGTGGTCCAACCCCTCACTTCAGACACACACAAACACACACTCTCCTGCATTCTCACAAACACACACAAACACACACACACACACACACACATCAGACTACTACACTCGTGTACAGCCATATACACAACAGCAAACATAAACACAGATGAACCCGAGTACACGAGTCCCCTGCATGCAAGTGCACATGCATCCAGCCAAGCTGTGGGATTACTCTGCAATCTCAACCACTCCTCCTCCAGGGAAAAACATGTTTTATCATTTCATTTCATTTCTTTCTTCTGTGCTCCCTCTCGCCCCCCCCCCCTGCCTCCCTCGACTTTCTCGCTCAGCAACATGTAGCCCTCCCCAGACTCCAACGCTGAAATCACAGGCCACATCCCGCGCTCTGATAGCAGCCCTGTGCTTTTGGCAGTGTGATTCTCTCCGAGTGTGCGAGCTACTGTGTGTGCGTCTGAATGTGACACAGCGTGCAGAAGTAAATGACTCTGTGTGGGCGCGCGCGTGTGAGAGCGTGCGTGTGTTTTACTTGTGGGTTAAGGGTAGAGGGAGCAAAATAAAAAAGAACAAAAAAGTATTATTTTTAAAAAAGCTCAAACGGCTTTCCTGGTTAAAGGAAGGGAGAAAACCAATGACCAGGACATGTCCAGTGTGGCGAGTTACATCATGGTTTCTTTCAGTAGTTCAGGATTAAATTGACTCTATACTACAATCAGCGCTGCTTAACGAGGCTTAAGTGGAACTAGTCTAGCATGTTATATCTGTGAGAACATAACACTTATATAGAAGTACTTCTGTTGTAAATCTAGTACATCCTTGTTATAATTGACCCTCAGGATGTGTTGTTTGAGTTGTATAATATTATCACACTATACAGGACAAGGGATCTTTCTCACCGTCCCAGTCTATCCCAGTGCACGCTTTAGAAAAATCTCTCTTTATTGCTGCATCTCCGAGCATCTCCCTGATACAGCCAGTGGGACTGGATGTCAGGCCAGCGGGTGCAGAAGGGGCTGCTGAGGCAGGGGTCTTATCATCTACATTACACCGTCTCTGGGAACACTGTCATTTACCAGTTTCAACAAATTCCCCCACCCCTCCCAGTTTCTTCATCCCTCTATCAAAAGTAAACACACACGCGCTAAGAGCCAGACTGCTTTGCAGAAGTAAGAAAGCATGTGTGTGTGCATGTGTGTGTGTGTGTGTGTGTGTGTTGGCTTGTTAAGCGAGCGTTTGGATTAATCTGTAGGAACCAGACGCCCCCGCCGCGTTCCTTTCAGCCCCTCCATTAATTACACCAGTACTAATAACGGCTTTTGTGTGTGTGTGTGTGTGTGTGTGTGTGTGTGTGTGTGTGTGTGTGTGTGTGTGTGTGTGTGTGTGTGTGTGTGTGTGTGTGTACGAGTCTCTCTCTGTGGCTATGACTGAATCCTCTTGCTAAAGGTATTCAGTCAGCCAGGAACCTTCACTGGTGGTGATGCAAATAGACAGCTCAAAAATCACTTTGATACCAAACTTTACTCCTAAAAGGTCGAGATGTTAAGAGTGTTGCTCAAGTCCTGCTTCATTTCTCATACGAGTTCCAACCTAAGAAAATAAACTGCTTCAATTGTTGACTGTAGCTGGAAGTGAGCAGCTCTGATGGTTAAACTGTAAGATGATTTTGGACCCTTCACTCTCCTGTACCTGTAGGTTTGTGAAACACGATCAAACATAATCTGATCGATGAGAAAACCCAGAGTCGATGTTAATAATCTTACCGGCTGGGCAGTGGTTGGTTCTGTGGTCACTGAGCTCGGCCAGACACTCGAAGTCCTGCTGGCAGTTGTCACAGGTGAAGATGGACTCGTCGTCCAGGTCGTCGTCGTCCGGTTCTCCGTCTTCAGCGCCCGTGCCGTGGCCTTCCTTGGGCTCGGACTCCCGGTCAGAGGCTGGGACTTCTGAGGACACACACACAGCCAGCAAACATGTAAACAACGATAATCATTACACTCAATGGAAGTTCATTAAAAGAGACATGTATTGTTTTCTATCCTCTGGTGTGTTATATAGATTGATGTATGTAAACGGGTAGCAAAGTTAAAAGGCCCAACGTCTTCAGGGACTTCTCTCCCCAACAGAAATCCCATTGATCAAAGCCATTGACCAATCACACATCAGAGCAGATTAGGCTTCTTTTTAGGAGCTAAAAACCAAGTGTTAGAGACAGAGGCTGAGAAGAGGAGCTGCAGCAACGGACAGTGTGACGAGAAAGTAATAACACTAATTAAAATTACAAAGCTGAGCAGAATAGATCTCCTTTAAAATGTTTAATCTCGAGTATTCAGTCACAAAAGGACGGATGCTGCTCTCGCTGATTTTCGGGGCATTACTGATTTTTTTCACCCCTGAACTTGTTTCACACGAATCAGTTGTCGTCTCTAGTTTTCCCGACTCCAGCCTGAGGTCATATTCTCAATATTTCAGCAGAATCTAATTGAAATTCCTCCATCGATAAAGATTTATAAACTTGTTTTTACCTGCAGAAATGAACGTGATGAACATGATGAACACAGTCGACGTGTGTGTGAATGTGTGTGAATGTGTGTGAACGTGTGTGTCCTGGTCGCAGACTGGCAGTGTGTGAGGGGACCAGTGGAAGGCTGCGTCGGCCCAATCCTCACTGCTCCATTGTGTCTCCATTTTCACACCTTATTATCACATTATAAACGCTGAGGATCCAACAGGACTGACACGGAGGACACTGGCTGGAGAGGAGAGGAGAGGAGAGGAGAGGAGAGGAGAGGAGAGGAGAGGAGAGGAGAGGAGAGGAGAGGAGAGCCAGAAGAAGGAGGCAGGGTTGAGATGAAGGGAAGAGGAAAAGACAAAACAAAGTCTGGAGGAAAGATGGTTAAAGAAAGGAGGGATGAGGGGAACTGAACTTAAATGCCTCCAGAGATGAAGGAAACTTGTTCTTGCATTCACTTATGTCTGCAGCAGGAATCCACCGTCCTCCGTCTCAAATGTCAGGCGTCCGAACTGCGTTATGTTCCAATCATTTAATCAAGAAGGATATGTCACTGGATTCAGTTCATTTTCAACGCGATTATTTAAATTGTCCTTTTGTGTTCGATATAAGTTTGTTTCTTTATAAATAAATCGGACATAGATCATTCAAACACAAATCTCCCTCTGATTGGAATAACCCTCTCTTCTTCTTCTTCTTCTTTTTCTTTCTTTCCTTCATGTCATCTTTATTTTCTCATCTCAAAACAACCAAACCTGCTTTTAATGTATTTCTTTGTTGTTCACTGTATGTTTTTTTTTGTGTTCTTAATTTGTATTTGTGCAAAACTCAATTCAAATCATGTAACCATAAACTAACATCTAGTTATTAATCCAATGCAACTGTAAATCCACTCAGAGAAACAACACTGGGTTTACAGGAGTCACTGCAGTGGCTTGGTTTTACCACGTGCACCCGTATACGTGCGTGGCTCAGCGACGTTAAATCCCTGTTATTAAACTTGAAGTGGTCGGCCATTACAGAGAATCAATCACCTTCATTATGTTTAATAAAAAATACATTTCTTTGACTGAGTGCAGTCGCAGGTCAAACAGGATTAAGCTCTATAATTCAGTTCCATCCACTGGGAGCGGCAAGCTTCATTTTATGTGAGTAGAAGGAACAGATGTATTTCTGTATTTTCATTTGCGATTCTCGGCACTTTATTTATACAATTTTGATATAAGAAGGAGGAAAAAGTCAAAACAAAGCTGTGTGCAGGTCGAAATCTGAATATCATTCCACTGCTGATCATTTAACGAAAAGCAAAAAGGACACAAGAGCTTCGTCCTCGAGTTTCGGAGAGAAGGTGTGTTTCGGTGAGAGGCAGATTAGAGCGAGGGGCACGGGCTCCCTCTCAGCCTCGTTTATTATGCGAGAGGTGTGATGGGAAAGAGGGACAGAGGGATGCTGGGAGGTGGGGAACGGGGGATTGAGGTGATGAGGTGTTCAGGGGGCTGCAGGAAGAGGAAGACAGTGATGGAGGGAGAGAAGGAGGGATGGATGAAGGGATGGGGAAGAAGAGAGGGAGGGTGCTGGCCATCTGTCCAGTGGTGAGAGCACCGTCTGGCCGGGGAGAGAGAGCTGCCCCTCGGCTGACAGAGCACACGCACATACTCATGCACGCTCACATACACACTGGGCATTGCGTACACACACACACACACACACACACACACACACACACACACACACACACACACACACACACACACACACACACACACACACACACACACACACACACACACACACACACACACACACACACACACACACACACACACACACACACACACACACACACACACACACACACACACACAGAGATGCAGATGCAAACAGACACAGTAACTGTACATGTAAATAAATGTACACACACACTGATCAGTGTAAATATACTCTGTGTGTGTATGTGTGTGCAGGAATGTGAATATGTGCAGTCGTGTTTCGTGTGTGATCAGTTTCTCTAATAACCTCAGGAAATGGAGAGAACAGGATGTGACGCAGTTTTCAAATAGCATTAATAACATTAACTAGAATAAACAGTCTGATTCAAGTATTTAAACTAACTCCATTGGTTTGTTTGTTTGACGACAGGATTACACAACATTTCTATGAATGGATTTCTACAGATCTTGGCAGAAGGCCGGGATGTGGGGCAAGAAAAAAACCCCGTTAAAGTTTGGTGGATAAGAAGTCACTTTCTTTGACATTGCAAGATAATGTGATTTTTTGATATTTTCACCAATTCCCAAGGAAGAATTCACGGATCTTGATTAAAAAAAATCTTTGGGGGATTAATGGATTTTTGGATTCTTTTCAGCCGCTGTACGGAACCAAATAGAGCGAGAAACCTGTAACTACCACCAATGTGTAGCTGGGATAACCTGGATTCAGCAGTTTGTATAATGTTCAATAGTTTTAGAACCAAGTCCAAATGAACATGACAGATTTCTGTCAATCATTCAGTCGTCTACAAACGGAGAGACGTTCTGCACGTCGTCTCGATATGAACAGAAAGTTTTTGAAACCAGCTAAGAATGCAGATATGATGCAACAATGTTTAGGCTTAACAGAAAATCTTTATAAATCACACATTCATCTTTATCCCTTAATTCTTTTAAAACTCCGTCAAATCTTCTTTCTCTTTAATACCCCAACCCCCACCACCACACCAGAGAGAAGCAGCAGGCCTACTTAATGAAAGCAGGCAACTCCCATGGGTGCTTAGGGTGCAGAGGGGTGTGTGTGTGTGTGTGTGTGTGTGTGTGTGTGTGTGTGTGTGTGTGTGTGTGTGTGTGTGTGTGTGTGTGTGTGTGTGTGTGTGCTGGGGTATTGATTGAATAGTACAACAGTGGTCCCTAGCAAATAGTATGTGCGCACCATACACTCGCAGTCTTTCTTTCACGTGCACACACACGGACAAACACACACCCATCAGCGGGATATGGCTATAGTCACTCCTAGACACACACACACACACTCACTCTACAGAGAACCATTATCTCTGAGTCACAGACTGTCCCTATGCCAGGAATAACTGCACATTCTCTCACACAAACACACAAAAAAGACACGCACACACACACCACACACACACACACACACACACACCAACCCTCCGATCCCAAACACAGGCACCCTGTTTTATTCTTACGTCATCCACAGAGGAGCACGATAAATCAGAATCAAGTCCTTCAGTTAAACAATAGAAAACACACATTTAACGACGACATAAAAGCCGCAGCAACAGGAACAATAACATTTTCTGATTTCCACCTGAAAGCCCAGATTCCAGAGCGGTTTCCTCCTCGTCCTCCAGTCACAGGAGCCCTGATGATTTTTATTCTAGCCATGTAATGAGGGACTGAATCACACCTGGGATACACAGTGAATGCATTTAAATGAGATTAACTAGCTGGTGGGATAGAAGCGCAGTGTTCCTGGTGCTGGAGACTCCAGTTGAACCCATTGTTTGGGTCCAAGAGGGAAAAAGGGACGATTATGTGCAGAAAAAAAAGGTCTCGTTGGAATTGTTCAAACCTTCTACAGTCAAATAGAGATTGAGTATTTAGAAGTCAATGACGTTTGTGTGTTTGTTGAATGTAGACCATCTTTAACAAGGCTGAATGATATGGCCAAAACATCATATCAAGATAATATCACGATTAATAACACGATAAATGTCACATTAAAGACATTTTTGTGCTCCTGAGTGAAAGTTGTGGTTTCGAACAGAGAATCGATGACAAACTCTTGATTAACAGCTAAACAATTTACAAACGATAAACAACTGCACCATATAAATCACTGTAGTTCCCCTTCACAGCCTGCATGCTCTCATTGTATGATTAGATTGTATTCATTTATTATAACTTTTAATATTTTTTAAAAGAAAGTTAGCATTTTTGGAGAAATTTGACTTTCAGCTCAACCCAACTAAACTTTACACGTCTGTATCTTTGTTCTTTTAAATGCATGAAACCAAATTGCCTTTGGAATTTTTTTCTATTGTATGAAAATGATATTGCAATAATTTAATTGACTTTGCGAGCCCTCATCTATAAAGGCTCTATATTACATGTTAAAAATGTAGAAACAGTTTTGCATCCACAGCTATTAACTCAACCGAAGGCATCAAATTAAATTGATCAATAAATTTGTTTAAAAATACAGAACTATTGCACCAAGATGTCTTAACTGTAAGAGCTTGGTGTAAAGACACGTGTGTGTGTGTGTGTGTGTGTGTGTGTGTGTGTGTGTGTGTGTGTGTGTGTGTGTGTGTGTGTGTGTGTGTGTGTGTGTGTGTCATCCTGCAACATCAGGTGTGCATGTGAAAGATGTTTTTACACCGTGCGTCTCCTGAGGAAAGGTAATAAGCAATATTCTGGGCTGTAACCACCAGCCTCAGTAACCCGGGGACAATGGGCTTTTTATTAACAGATAAAAATATAAATAAATAAAAGGGATACCTCGGTAATAATGAGGTCACTTTGCATATCTGCTGGAAAGATATATGCAGGTGGTGCGTGTGTGTGTGTGCGTGTGCAGTGAACTGGTGAATGCGTGTGCGTGTGGACATCATGTGTGTGTTTGTGCGCACCCTGGGTAATTAGATAAAGGGAAGTGAATTAGCAGAGTCCACAGTGCAGAATGATGTTACACAGCCTAACCACGCCTAACTGAGACCCACTAATCACCACTCGTTAGGCTCACAGAAGAGAACGTGCGTGTGTGTGTGTGTGTGTGTGTGTTTGTGTGTTCTCTGTTAAAATGAGTTCATTGAGGTAATTAGTGGGCTAAATGATGATAAGCCATACACATACTGCACAGAACAGAGAAAGAGACGCGGACAAAAACAGATTCTGCTCCCTCTCCCCCTCTCGCAGTAAAACAGGGATATAAAGTGAGCAGAAAACCCTCAACACTGGATCCAAGTGCACTCAATGTGGACTCGCTCCATCCCACTGTCTGACTGGTGGTTTTGGTTGCAGCGTCGGGAGCAGTTGCCAAGACAAGCTAGCGGAGACACAAACTGGAACACCGAAAATCAAACACACACAGTCAGCATGACCACCGAACATCACTGTATATCCTGTGGGAAGAAAACTAGGGGACTAATGAACTCTGGGAAGTGTTCCTGAACTGCCCCAGGGTGATAGAAGTGTACTAAAAGAGAGTGCCAGAGCTGCCGGGAGAGTTAAAGGAGAATAAAACATACAGTAATGCTGCAAAAGGTAAAGTAGTTATTCAAGTGACAGATTTGGCAGCAGGGAGCTGGTACTGTGGCGTGTCTGGGACACTCTCCACAGCTCGGAGAGATATATAGTATCTGCCGGCCAAGCATGCATAAAACATGCACGCACACATCTATGTCTGCGTGTGCCTAAAACAGGCTTCAAAAGGTGGGGGGGGCGGTGGAGAGTGTGTGTGGAGCTTCCAGCAGAATGTTTAGAAACCAAACAGTCTGGACACAAGGCTTTCATTCTGCTCCACGACGCTCTGCGCTCCGGTCCAGGACTCACAGACACCTGGCCGGGCAGCACCGCCACCTTCCGCAGGGCGAGGAACCAGCCACCGGGTTAGAACCAGACCTGCATCACATGAGGTGCCAACTGGGCAGAGAGAACCGGGTCGGAACCTGGAAAATTCACACAGTATTGGCCCCGCTTCACATCGCAGGAAGGTACTTTACAGCCACTCGCAACAATTCCGTGTGACGGCCGTTCTCCAGTCAGCCAGACGCATTTTTAAACTCACACTGTACAAGTGGATGGTCTGTGAGGTGAAGCCAAAGCTCAGGATGTATGTGCTCACACCTGTGTGATCTGAATCCATCTGGCTACTGACAAAGAGCTTCTTTATGCTTTCACAATGAGAACAAGAAGGAAGCAAACTACCTTAACTTTACGTTTTGTCTTCCAAAACACAAAAAAGGAGACCCCAATATTTCTCTTTGGTAAATTGTTCGTGATAGAACGAGGAGCAAACATCTAACAGATGATAGACCACAGCTCGACCAGCCTGGCCTCCAGGTTTCCTGTCCGTACGACGCATCATGTGACCTGTTACGTCTACGCCATGGAAACTCTAAAATGAGTCGAGCGTCTCAGAAATCAGGGTGAAAATGGTCGCAAATCACTTTCTTCAGGAACAGATGAAAAGTAAACGTGTGCAGCCATAACCAGGTTCAAACATCTGTATCTTACATGTTCCAGGCGTTTCATGTTTCACCAGGCACAGATAAAAAAGGGCTGCACCTCTTCCATTGTTCATCGGTCAGAAGACACTGGTCTATGTCTATTTCAAATCGTTCTGGAGCTTTTTTCGCAGCAGACATTTCCATCCGTCACGGAGGAGAAGCACAGATGTTACAAACACCAACAATGGCTCTGTTCTCCAGCAGCGACCCACTGAGCCGGGACAATGTGCCGGGGAACCAGTGAGCACGACACCAGGAGCAGCTCAATAACGCTCAGCTGGTAATTGTATTATTCACACCCGTGTTTCTTCCACTGTGACATGTCAAATGATTACGGGACCATATTCTGCTTCACTGCATTTTCAACTCTTATTTTTGGTGAATGGAGAACAAACTTCCTCTCATGCATCCGTCCACAACTCAGTTTGTATGAGGGACTCAGCCTCAACTCAGTGTGACACACACCCCTGCAATGAACACGGCCTTAATGAATATATATGTTTAATAAATCAATGTGAGTGTAGATGTGGTTCGTTGTTGGATATTCTGTTGTATCGGCGTTACAATTAATATAATATGGTTTTTAGTATAAACACACACGGCAGTAACTGTCCGACCGATCTGAGCTCAAAATGTTAATAGATGTGGAGAGAGAAAGAATGGTGGACACGTTTGGCACTGACACACACTCTCACACACACAGACACACACTGAACAGGTGCAGCTGAACACCACAACACAGCCCTGCTCTCTCTCAGGAGAATGACTCCCCCCTGTGTGTGTGTGTGTGTGTGTGTGTGTGTGTGTGTGTGTGTGTGTGTGTGTGTGTGTGTGTGTGTGTGTGTGTGTGTCATCTCTCCACATCCCCTTCCCTCTACCTCCCACCTCATGTTCTCTCCCCATCACACACTCACACACCTTCCCATATGTGTGTGTGTGTTTGTTCACAATACAAGCCACAGCCCCTCAGGAGGAGATCTGCGCCACAGAGTACCAGTCACACACACACATACAGACACACACACACACACAGACACACACACCCCTGGGACATACTGCGGCAGGGGAGAGCAGCACCCAACACCAATCTCTGGAAACAGGCTGATGAAAGAGCCATTCACGTCATGGAAAGCATCAGAAAGGACACACACACACACTCACACACAGACACACACACACAACATATAACACACAACATATAACACTTAACATCATTCAGACGTGCATCACAGATATCGACAGAAAAACTCACAACTAAGTTTGCAGCTGCTCACTTATTTGAATTGTTCTGGTGCACAGACGCACAACAAAGATGGCAGAAAATAACACAAAGGGCTTAAATGCTGCAATACAGACAGAAACACAGATGCACTGTGCAGTGTCACAGGCAGGCAATAATGGTTCACACGCACACACACATACACAGGAACTGTTTTCCTGCTGCTGCCTTGGGGAAATTAAAACTACATTATGGACCTCCAGAGGGTAGAGCGGTGGGAGAGGGAGAGAGGGATTGGAAAAGAGAGAGAAAGGAAGCGAGAGGGGAAGAGGGGAGGGGGGGGGGGGGTGCAGTGTCCTGTTTATCTCAGATCTGGCCATCATAAGGAAAGTGAACAGTGATAATGTCTCCTCATCCTCACTCCTCCTCCGATGTAACACAGTTTATACGTTTGACTTCCGCACGTTGCTCACACTCAACTCATAGATTGATCGAGTTTAGCTGAGAAGTTCAGGTTCGATTAATTTATTTTGCTAATTTACTTCTCGTGCAGTGTTCATTCTAAACCTGCTCGTTTGGAAGGAGCGGTTTTCTTGGCCTGTGTTGATGCTGCTTGTAGTTTTATGTCTGAAACTGTAAAAGTGACCTGCAGTAAAGTATTCCCTGAGAAATTTGCGGAAAATGAAAAAACACTAAACCCCCCGATTCAGTTCCACGTCAAGATTTAATGACAGTTCTTGCCCTGAAGACTAAATGGACAATAGAACCAAAGGACAGAGCTAAAGACACAAGCTTCATGACGGAGGTAATATTTGTAAAAACCCATTAACACAGGATCAAATGTCAATCGGACTTTGCACCTCATGCTCCCGACACAAAAACCTTCAGTGATGTCACCAGATGCTTAAAGTAGCACATCACTGTTGTGCCTGTATCGCACTCAACCACATCCAAGCAGAACATGTAGGCTTGTTCCTCTGCTGCGAAGGATTCTGGGTCATGGCACTGGAGGAAATACCTCTCTGCTGACATTTCTCAAAACGGCAAATACTCCCAAGACAGTAAATGACAAGCGCACACACAAGCGCACACTAACACACTGGAGTGCAGTGTTACATTTGTGAATTGGGGTGAAAATGCAATTCACATATTTTTACGTTTTTTGAGTATCGAGGGGATTTGAATTTAAAAACAGCAGGAAGGTTAAACCCGAGTTGATCTCCTCTGTACTGATGTGTTCTGTCATCTGATAGGTGGAGGCAACCTTCTGACCGGCCAGTCATGCCTGTGTGTCCCCCACACACCCATAAGCGCGCACACACACACACACACAGACACACACACGTCTTAAACTGTGAATAACAATAACGCAGTAGGTCTCGGTTTCTCGGTTTCAGCTTGGGGACCTGACAAACCTTTTCCATGATGACTCACTGGCTCTTTCAGTATGTGACTCTGTGTGTGTTGTCCAAGAGAAACAGTCAGTGTGTGTCTGTGTGTGTGTGTGTGCGTGTGTGTGTCGTCCACAGCAGACTGTCAGACAAGAATTGAGGAAAAGAAACCTCTAGAGAACGATGATTTCATTACAGACACAGACACACTGGCCTCTGAAGAGCTCTCCTGCCCAAGTCTCACCTCTTCGAGGTTTGTTCTCCGACACGAGACTCAACATACGACGAACAGACGACTCTTGTAAACAGGGCAACTCCGCTGCTACCTGCCCTTCCCCTCGCTCCCCTTCTCATTCCCTCTCCCTGTTCCTGGCAACTGCTCTCTTCTTCTTCTCCCTGCGTACTGGGGGAGCGAGGGAGCAAGAGAGAAAACGAGGGAAGAAGATAACAAGTTGTTTTTCTGTCCCACTGAGGAGCGGCGGGGGCAGGGGGGAAGGAGGAAGACGAGGGTGCGAGGGCACCTTCAGCCTTTCGAGGGCTCCTCTCTGGGGCAGTGAGGCCGTGGAGAGAAAGGAGTAGGAGGAGAGTAAGAGGGGAGGATAGGTTGGCTCAGTCCTATTCCCTGCGTGTCGCCCTCCCACCTCCCTCCGCCTTCCCTCCTGCGGGTCTTTCCAAACTCAACACACATTTTTCCAGAGAAAACGAAGGAGAGACTAAGAGGGAGAGACAGAGAAGAAAGTGGAGGAACGACAGGGGAGGGGTGTAAGACTGTGAATTAAACAGCAGGTTGGGACGGTAACATTTCTCCTTTCTCTCCCCGACAACACCTTCACCCAGGGAGAGATGGAAACCGGGACTTTTTACTTTTAATTTTCTTTCTTCTTTCTCTCGCTGGGTACATCAACACTTGCACAATCTCTCTCGACAGTGTTCTAGCACCATCCATATACCGACTGTGCAGTCAAGTGCTCCTCAGAAGGTCCTATTTACAGAGTTGTGAAATTTGTTCCGACTTGATGTGTCGTTCCCGTGAATTTTCCAAGTCGGGGACATATTTTTTGCAATAACTGCGACACCACATGAATAGATCCTGACACCTGAAAACATGACCATTCACTTCCCCTGAGCATGTGCCAGGGTAAACAGGAAGCACATTGTCAACTCTGCAGTTCGGGGGCTTAGAAAATACAAATACTAAGAATGAGGAATCAAAATGCGCAAAAGTAAAATTAGGGATTTCTTTTCTTGGGCCGACAAGATGGTGGGGAACTGCGTCACTTCCCAACATCTACGTTTGGCCCGTTCATACTACAACGCAGCCCCGGAGCTTTCACACTGAAAACCTGGCCAGCAGCGATTCCTAACTTCTTAAACTCGAAAAACTCAGCAGAACTCTGCAGTGATGAGTTTTAAAACTAAAACTTGGTAGCGAGGATGGAAGGGACGGAAGAAACGAAGCAGAGAGAGAGAGTGACATGCAGTGTGAAACTGAGATTTTTTTGGGTAGAAAGAAGAAAGAGACGAACGTGCAGCGAACCAGAGAAAAAGTGTTGCAGAGGATGCTGGGACAGGGAATTGGTGGTAAAATCCAAATTGGAAGAGCGGCTGAGTAAGGGAATATGAGACAGTATGTTTTTATCGGAGTGTGAAGTATACGTGTGTGTGTGTGTGTGTGTGTGTGTGTGTGTGTGTGTGTGTGTGTGTGTGTGTGTGTGTGTGTGTGTGTGTGTGTGTCTGTGCCCTGGGACTCAAGCTTCCTGCAGGAACTGACACACACAGCAGTTCTAGTGTGCCACACAGGACCTCAGTCAGCACCCCCCTTAACACGCACACACACCTACCCACACACCACACACACACACACAGACCCACACAGCAGCCCCTGGAGGAGCGTTAGCACAGGTTTAAAGGCGAGGGGGGGGGGGGGGTGCAAGGATGGGAAGGTTCAGCACGTCATCGACACCCCAAGGGTCAAACTTTCCTGTACTTCTGTCCCTGTAGAGCTAAATGAGAGACGGGGCAGGAGAGGTAGAGGAGAGAGAGAGGTAGAGAGAGAGAGAGAGAGAGAGATAACTGCATATTTACCACATTCAGCAGTATCCCATTTCCCTGCTGGGATCAAGTCAGAGGAAGTGTTTAAGTGTTCGCTGATAGGCTGCGAACACGAGCAGAGAAAACTAGCTGCAGCTGACAAACACCTAAAGCAGTCAAACCATTTATTGGCCCGGTTCTGGAACTTTATCTCCACAAATGACAACAGTGAGTAAACGGTCAGCAGCGTTCTGGTGTCAGCGTGGAAATATGAACTTCTTCTTCTCATTCCACCAAATACTGAATCCAATAATAATAATGATTAATTGCTGTATTTCCATTACTACTGATACTTTAAGTCATGGAGCAATAAAACCATTTTGATTTGTTAACCAGTGAATCATTAAAGTGTTTTTGAAGCAAACACATCAATTAAAAACTGCTTCTAGATTAAAAAATGATTAGTTTTCTCGGTCTCATGATAGTAAATGTAATACTAGTAATATTACTTTGGATTATATCTATTTGGTCACTGCAGCTTCAAAGAAATTCATTTTTAATCCACCTGAGCAGATCAATATACTCCTCATCCTTCTGTCTGGACTCAAAATTTATATTATTTCTCATTTCATACACGGACCTCAGAGAGCAGCTGCTTGTTCTTTTTCAATAAAGGCAAAAAGGCAGAGCCACGACAATTTCAATTTTCCGTCTCTGGCTGGAAACGGGAGTGAGCAGCAGACGGAGGAGGGGGCGGGGACGGGGAGAGGAGAAAGAAATGGAGAAGTTGGTTTGGTAGAAACCACAAAGAAAGAAAAACTAAAATCCAAGAAAAGAATAAAAAGGGAAGAAAAGCCCTGCTATCTCTCCGACTTCCTCCCCAGACGTCCGCGGACCACAGACAGTAGTGAAAAAGCACACAAATCCCTCTCTTGTCCCCCCTTCCACCCGTCTCTCCCTCTCCATTTCCCCTTTGTCATCTCTTTTTCCATTCACTGCGACTCCTGAGACCGGCTCCGTCTCTTTCCATATCTCCCTCTAATTCGTTCTCTCTCTTTTCAAGGCTCCTCTTCTGATGTTCCCTGACTTTCACCGATCCCTTCATCCTCCTTCCTTCAACATTCACTTCATTTCTCCATCTTTGCTCTCTCTTCTTGTAGATATCCCCCCGAGCAGGACATTATGAACCATGTGGAATTGATATTACAATTTTTTTGTGCGTTGTGTTTGTGTGTGAGGGAGACGCACAAACCTCGAGCCTCTGTTGTGGATCTGACAGCTGGCTGGAACTCTAGTACAATATCAGAGTGTTGTGTGTGGTGTGTGTGTGTGTGGTGTGTGGTGTGTGTGTGTGTGTGTGTGTGTGTGTGTGTGCACTAACCTGTCTGGACAGTTGATTCATCCCAGGTGCCTCCACACTCTGAAGACTCCCCTTCTTCTACCGCTGAGGAGAGAGGGAAGAGAACGACAAATGAAAAACAGAGGTCTGGAATATATTCTACATTATCAAGCAAAGGAGTCACATTATTTTTAAAGACTATATCAGTATATCAGATCAGACGACAGATCAGAGCCAGACCCAAAAAATGGGCTAAACTGAGAAAATCAATTGAGCAATTAAATGTAATCAACACCTTAATTGTGAGTCAGCTCCATGACGATGATTCAGGAAGTTGTAACAAGCTCTTCCACTAATTTTTACATTTCATAGAAAAGTATTAATCCCTCATAAATGTACTTGTTAGTTGCAGAGCTAATATCATCATACAGAGGCAGAGTAGTCTACATTGTGAATCTGATACCATGGTTCTTTCTGGGCATATCTATATTTTTATTTCCCAAAACATAATAACTTAAAAATATACGATCTCTTATTATAGTGGCAGCTGTGGCTCAGGGGGGAGAGTGGGTCGACTGTATTCATATAGTGCTTGTACAGAAATCACATTCATTCAATACACAGTGCTTAGTCCCCATCACACACTTCTGGCATCAATCTGGGGTTCGGCATCTTCACCAAGGACACTTTGGGGGACTGGAGAAGCCGGGGATCAAACCAGCAACCTCCTGTACAGTGGCCCACCCTCTCTACCTGCACATTCTGAAGTGTCCTTGGGCACCAAAATGATGTGTAATAGGTAAAGTGCTGTGTATAGAAGTGCTGTATGAAGAGTGTGTGAATGGGTGAATGTGATTTGAGCTGTAAAAGAGCTGGAGTGGTCGATAAGACTGGAAAAGTCCATTTACCATCATGATTCTAATAGTTTCCATCACTTTAAAGCTCAACCAGGCTCCACAAGACACAACCAGGATAACATGAAGTCACAAAGCTCTAAATCCATCTGAATGTAACGTTCTTCATCGGTTCACTCCTAAAATAGGGCAGCAACACACATGCAGGTAGTGACGACGACAATGTCCTGAGACCTCTCACACACACACACAGAGTTGATCAGAGCTGGAATGTGACACCGACTTCCTGGGTATAACAGGAAGGAGGGAAGTACAGCTGGCACACAAACAGGAAATGTCTAGAGCCACCACACAATGGGGTTTCCTGTTCGCCCCCCCCCCCCCCACGATTCCTCACTTTTCCCTCACTGCACCTCTGATCATTTAAAAACACCCTTGTTCTCATCCTGCTCTCTCCAGCGACCTCCACCCGTCGAACCCTCCACACCGCTGCTCATATTCCTCGCTCCACATCCTCACCAGCTCCCTCCGGACCCCCCCCCCCGCCCCGCCATCCTCACACTTGAGCTGCGACAAAAGCTCAAGTGAAAACAAGAAGTTATAAATCAGTGAACGCCACCTTTGAACAGAAAAACAAACCGCACGGGTGACGTCGGCCTGTGCTGTTGTGTCCCATCAGTCTGAACGTGTTGTTCATTCGGAGGGTGTTTGTAAAGAGCGAGTTACTGCGGCCTTTCAAACCAGTTTGTCGAAAATCCCAGAAGATCCACAGATTCATAAATACTCCAACCAGCCGGTCAGAGTAGTAAAAAAGTGACAGAACATAAACTGACCCTATATCTGGATGTGCCCAGTGAGTGCATGTACACACACAGAGGTGCTTTAAGGCAGAACAAGCCCGTTAAACAGGAAAAGGAATCGGAGACACAATCAAAAACACATTTAAACCTTAAATTAACCGGTTTCTACTTCAACCCAACCTGTTTGGTCCAGACTCTCTCTTTTATTTGACCAAACCAAAACAACAGATGTGAAAGGTCGTCTCAGTCCAGATCAAACGGAACCAGGGTTCGGTTTGTTATGATCTCACAGTGGCAATGAAATAACGACGTGAACCTGCTCGTTCATTTTCTCCTTTCAAATTGAAAGACTATTTTTTTGCTATGCACTTTATTCAAAAGGAGTTAGTGACTGGAATCATCAACACGACGTCAAACACACGCCCGTCAACAAACCAATCCATCTCAGAGATATGTAGACGCAGCTCATAGGTGACGACGACAGGACGTAAATATGTCAACGACAACATTCCGATGTTAAAACCAAAACTAAACCAATCAAATGTAAACAATGAAACGAGGATGTGAGCCTAGGTTCAGACTTTCAGGAGTGAAAACATGAGTTGACTCATTTTAGTGCCAGACCGCAGCCAAAGAAACTGAATAACTCTAATAAGCAGCATCTTGCTGTGGATGTGAAGTGTTTTCATGTTTCGTGTCTACTGCAGAAATCTGTTATTCAGAACGACTGGAGAAACAAACCTGGATCAGGACTATACAGAACTATCAGGGGCTGGAGCTGCTTAGCTTCTGAGGGGCCCGATGTGGAGCACGGCGTGCTAATAACGGACTAATGGATCCCTGGACAAACAGCGAGCACAGACGTATGCACTCGAGACAGACACTCACACAGGATTTTGACTCCAAGGCTGAACAGAACCCAGCGTGGATAGAGACCTCCCACCACGAGTAGCAGGTCAGCCAAAGACAGCAGACAGAAAGAGAGGAGAGAAGGTATGGGAAGAGAAAACAAGAAGGAAAACAAAGTGTTTCCTCTGAGCAAAATAATAAAAAGGGGTTTTCCACCGAAACACTTACAGCAGATGAAAACATAACTGAACTACGACTTGGGTTGAAGGACTTTGGCGATACCTGCGCTACATGGAATACAAGAGTGTGTACAACACTATGCAACATTTTTAAGTAAAGTAAGGGCGGAAAAAGGAGTTCAGGACAATCTGAGACCTGATACGGACAAAGATCGTAATCAGGCTACATCCACACAAGAGGGAGGCTTGGGCCACAATTTCCTGTTCGAACCGAGCCAGAGAGAAACTTCGCCACACTCAACCTAAACCCGACAGGTGTCCGTTTTTTGTGTCTAAGCCCGACCTGAGCCTGATGTTTTTGATGCACGTGCACCATAAAAGATTTGACTCATCGGGTCCCGACTCGTTCAGTTCTGGTATCCACACTCCACTGATTCCACACAACGATATTTATCTCTAAAACAGGGCTGCGACATTGACGCCTGCCGTCCACACGACTAAAGAGTTTCTGAGAAGTTAAAACAAAGAGGTTTGTAAATGTGCTCTGTTTCAGATTGAAAACTATATCTGTCCATTCTGTGATGTCATATGAACCGGGAGAGACGTTCTGGTCCTGATCGGGTCTCATCAGTAACCAGTCGACTTCCAGCTGTGCCTTTACAGTTCCACCTCATCGTTAGTCCTGGAGAAGATGGGCCGACTTTGACTTTAACACCATGGCTGTTTCTCATCTTCGTTATAAAACCATGCAGCCGAAGTTTTCAGTTTCTGAAAATCAATACCCCCCCGCTGTGTGCACACTCTGCTTGAACAGGGCTCCGCTCATCTTGTTATGACAGCGACTCTCTGCACTTCTTCTTTGCCTGTTAAAACAATGTTGTTTGGGTATTTAAGAAGAGTTTGGGATGTTAGAAAAGACCTAGATGTGCTCTGCAACTCTGCCACTAATAAAAGCCCATTTTCCCTGATGAGACTTTGGGGAATAGAGCATGTTTCATTAACCAAGCACACGCGGCTTTATTTAGACTCCCAGAGTCCTCCCAGCCCCCTCAGAGACACACACACCGTTACTGTGAACCCTGCACGCACCGGGGGGTTGGGGGGGGGGGGGGAGTGGATGAGCCTGGCTGAGTGGGAAGGGTTGAGCATGCTTACACATACGGTACCGATACTGAGCATTCAAGCGTTAGTGTGTCTGCAGGTGTGTGTCTGCAGGTGTGTGTATACCTGTAGGTAGTGTAAACCATTAGGGAAACTACTATAGAGAGAGACCTGCGTGTGTGGACACTGGAATAAGTGGAGAAGTATTTGTGTCTGTGTGATTAAAATATACAACGTTCAAGGTTTTTCCAATTAACGAGCTTTTCCACTTGTGTGTTCCTCCGTCTCTGTTCCGCCTACAGTGCATCTCACCCCCCGTCACACTCGGGCCTCTGGTTAGAGAAATGTGGCTCAATGAGCCAATTAACAGCCCAGAACTTCACACATGCACCGAGGAAATACACAGTTCGCTTCAGATCAACTCTAAGGCCACTCCACTTTCAACCACGCGTGCTAACTAAACAGTCTTCATTTCTGTTGTTGGTGCTCAGATAATTGATCACTTCTAATTAGCTCCTCTTGCACTTGCTCCTTTTTGCGTGACCCTAACTTAAGAACTCCATGTTTTTATCTATGCGGCCTCAAGAGAGCCGATACAGACTCAGTTTTATTTACATTGCTATAATTTACCAGTTCTTCTATTTGATGCAACCTCACCAGTCTCCTCTCCGCAAACATTATTTAAATCTAACCAACCTAACACCGACCATAACCCTATCCTTACCATACCTTAGCCTAAACGTAACCATAACCATATCCTAGATCTAACCTTAAACTAATGTTAAACATGTCTTTAATTCAAAGTTTAACCATAAGAGAGTCTAATCTGAATGTACTGTGTCAATAGATTTAGGTCCCCACAACATGAACGATACCTAAACCGACCACACACACCGGCAGGAAGGCAGAGGCAGCGTACCGGTAGACAAGCCAATAATCACTGAGACTTCAGAGACCTATAGAGATCACACAATCTGCCTCAACAGCGTCACAAACACATTGCACAAATTCATCACAAACAAAAATCCTGTGCATAGTGTGTGTGTGTGTGTGTGAGCAACACAAAGCAAACAAGATGCTACAGGGAATCCTTGGAGCATCTATACACACACATAACAATTAAGCCTGGCTTTTGTTGTTGCTTACGTTAACCCCGGAGACACCTCGCTCTGTCAAATGTGTGTTTTTTAGAAGTGTGTTTCAGCAAATGTAGTCATTGTTGATGAGAACAGCGAAGAGGTGACTTCCCTGGAAGTAAACTGGAGTATGTGCTTTACGGAGTCCCACTCACGCAGTCGCACAGCATGTGTACATAGAGACTATATTTATTTATGTGGCAGTCGGAGTAATTTCTGCAGATTACTGTAGGAAGCGTGTAGATGGCAGCAGGAGCAACAACCAGGCTACAGAAACTGTTTTGTCATCACATTTGGAGGAATCACAAGAGTGTGTGTGTGTTCGAGAGAGAGAGAGAGAGAGAGAGAGCAGCAGGAGGGGGGGGAACAGATGCAGATATTAAAGAATAAAATATTTCCTTTCCTGATTTATCAGCGGACATATGTATTGTTTTAATTCGGAAATGATTCTTAAGATGTCGTTATGACAATGAAAGGTACCTGAAGCTCGATATTTTACAGTTTAACCATTAACTATATAATATATAATATGGAACTTGAATTAAGAAAATAAACGAATATTTTCATAAATTGTAAACATAGATTCACATCTTTACTGCATTGTTAATACATTAAAAGTTGTCATATTGGTGCATATGGACAAACATTGAGGCTGAGATCAATATGTCTGAAAGGTTCATATCGGTCGGGCTCTTCTGCAGAATGATAAATACTCCCAACACTGACATGTGAGTTCCATCTGCTGCCTCTAATTTTAACAATACACCGTAAATATCTATACACGAGTTCAAGAGAGGAACATTGATGACGTTTTCCAACACAGCACCTGAATCTAGAAATCTAAATGTATGAAGGGAACTTATTTGTGAGTGTAGCTTCTTCACAGGAAACTACACACAACCACTCGGAGTGGAAACGAGGGTGTAACCAGTTTCTACTAAGCGTTCTTTGCGAAAAGTTTGTCGTACGAAAATAAACCGCTCACGATGGGGGAAAGCAGGTTAACGTAGACTGGAGCTGTCAGCGAGCGCCACAACACACGACAGTGATGTGCGGCCGTTTTGTTCCCATTTTAGATTTACGTTACATCGAGGGAGACGAGCCGCTAAGTGGAACAGAGAAGGAGACCTGAAGTTAGGCCTCTGCGTGATGATGATGATGATGATGATGATGATGAGGAGGATGATGATAAACAAATATTTACAAACATGTTGTTGTTAATTATCCACGTGCACACTCACACATCCTTTTCCTCATCTAATTCTCCTTCTGTCCTCCCTTGTTCTTTATTCATCTCCCACCATATTTCTTCACTCCTGTATCCCCCCCCCCCCCCCCCCGTGTCTAAAAGTCTTCCTCTCCTGACCACTCATCCCCTTCCATGCTTTGTTCTAACATCCATCTTCCTCAGTCACCCATTGTCAATTCCTTTCCCATCCCTCTGTGTACTCTCCCTCCGTGTTCCCTCCTCTCCTCCACTCCTCTCCCACATTCCCCTTCGCTTCCCTTCCACCCTCTTCTGTCCCATGGAAGCAGTTACGGCCTCAAAAAGAAAAAAGCCCTTTGTCTCCTTTTCCTCGGAAACAACACATGCATGCACGCACAGTATCAGGGCCATTTATTCCCGAGGCAGCCCAGGGCTCGGGTGTTCCCAGATCTCTTTGACGAACGGGTCACTGTGGCCAATCGTGCAGCCCTGAGAGGCGGGATGTGGGTCAGCGTGGCCAATGATAGACCGGCTCTTCTCCCCCGAGCGGGAGGCTGATTGACAACTGGTGCTGGACAGAAGTCAAGAGGGTAATTGTCATCCGACTCCCTCTCTCTCTTTTTCGCTCTCTTCATCCGTCTGTCTCGCCTACTCATCCTAGACACTCCTTTTTCTTCTTCTTCCTCCCGCCTCCCTCCCCCCCCCCTCTCACTTCCCCACTTCAACCCACTTCCCAGCCGCCACCAGCCCCTCCCCAATCCGCTTTCTTCCTATAGCTCCGGAGGGATTCTCTCATTGGCTGCCCTTCACGTCCCTCAGGAACGACTTTGTGACGCCACTGGCCGAGGGCTGATGCCAATCTCCATCCCCAGCCCACCCCCCGGGACCCCCACCAACTTCAATGGCCTGTGTCAAACACACACAAACGCAAACACTTCCAGTCAGGGGACGGGGACAGAAGCTGATTAACCAAATACTTTTATCAGCAGTAAAACCGCTCTCTCTGCCTGCGTGCATTCTGAACAAAACAGCCTTAAAACACACACACACACGCGGACACACATCCCGAGCACTGAACCACTGGCCAGAAACACCAGGCTAGTCTGGGGTTTGGGACAGTGCGAGTGTGTGTGTGTGTGTGTGCATTCATGCTTTTGTTTGAGAGAGTGTGTGTAAAGGGACAGAGGTAGCAGAGGGCTTAGATGGATGGCAGAGAGAAAGAACAACAACCAAACAAGCCTGGCGGACAAGCTCCATCGCCCTCTCTATCTCTCGCTCTCTGCTGCCCCTCTCTTTCCCGTTTTCCTCCCTCTCCTCTGATCCACCATGTTTCTACTATCTGATTTTGTGCTCAGGGTCAGCGGGCTGGTTGGACCGGGGCCTTTCTGTGTGGAGTCTGCATGTTCCCCCTGTGCTTTCTGCATCCCAGCATCCTCCCACAGTCCAAACACATCGAGCGGCAGGTTAAACGTAGACTCTCAATGTGAGTGGAAATAAATCTTTGTCTTTATACGTCGGCCCTGTGATACATTGGCAAGCTTTCCAGCCTCTCAGTCAATGTCGGCTGTGATTGGCTGCAGCCAAGTACCTCGATCCCAACAATCCCCACCTTCTCTTTCGTTAGCCCTGCCAATGAGGTTGTGTTTTCACCCGTGTCTGTATGTTGATTTAGTTTTTCTGCAGGATTACGCAAACACTACTGACCTGATGTCCACCTGACTTGGGGGGGGGATGGAGCCTGGGCTCGGGGAAGTTGCAGGAAATTTAGTTTCACTTTCTAGACAAACGTGTGTAGGATTGTTCAGCCTTGGCGAGAGGTATGCAGGCCGAGTGCCCGTCTACTTACCTCCACCACGGAGGTTATGTTTCCATCAGCGTTCGTTTGTCTGTTTGTGCGATTGTTGGCAAGATCACGCAAAAAACGACTAAACTATAGGATGTGATATGAGTCAGGGACGAACTCATATAGTTTTGGAGTAGATCCGTATCGAGAGGCAGATTCCTGGGACACCTTTGACATTTTCACCAATTTCCCATGGAGAGAATAATTCATGGATCTAGATGAAGAAAACCTGTCATATTTAGAGGAATGATATTATCACTGTTTAGTCATTGGCCTTGGCGGAGGAATACACTCTTCTGAATGCTATGAAACCCCAGCACATCCTTCAACATGCCCTGAACATAACATAAAAAGGTTCACTTGTTTTATCTTTTTTTAAACCCACAGTTGTTGTCCCTGTTCAGGAGGTGAGTCTTACACACACACACACACACACAACTGTAATGTGCACAAGGTACAGCAAAAACAATTTCACCTCTCTCAACACCTACAGAGCAAGCACACACACACACAGAGTTGATGTTCAGGGCCAGACAACACAGCTTGAGATTAAAGAGCCGCTCTGATCTGACATTTGTTTTTATGTCTGTCAGAGAGAGTGTGGCGGGAAGAGGAATCGATAGCAGGGGAGACAGGGAGAGGGAAGAAGAAGAGTAACGGGAATAAAAACAAGTAGCAAAGCCAGGAAAAAGGAGTGGGGGGCGGGGGGAGGTTAGAGAAGGAGAGGAAGGTGAGAGAGTGCTGAGGATGAAAGGAGCTGCGAGGAAGGACGAGAGGTGAAGGAGGGCAGAGAGGAGGAAGATAAGGAGTAGGACGGAGAGAGAGGAAGAGGAGGAGAGGGAACGCATTCCTCAGGAGTACCTCGACTCTGGGGAGGGAGCCAGAAATAACTGAACTAGAAGTCCCCCCCCCCCCCCCCACACACACACACCAGTGACAAGACTGAGCTTCGGTATGACGACTGACTCAAATGTTGTCAATGAGACAAATTATGAAATATAGCAGTTATAGAACATGCATATTCTCTCACACACACAGACACACACACACACAGACACACACACACACACTAGCATACATGAACAACAAAAGCAGTCGAGGCTGGAGGGTGGGGGAGGAGGGGAAGCGGGGAGGGGAGGGATGCATAATTGCCTTCTCTTGTTGTACAGGCTCGGGAGTGCCTTTTGACTGAAGACACCAATTTCACGCTAAGGCATTATTTAGCTTGATACAAACTTGATTAGGCTTTACAGGAAGAGAGGGAGGGAGAGCGAGAGACGGAGAGGAAGAGGGAAATAAACAGCTTTGTGTCGCACCGTATCGCTGGCGGACAGATTAACTCGCTCGTCACTCCGCTTCTGGGAGTAACAAGAAAAACATACACAGAGCGCGTGTGTGTGCTGGGAGCGTGGCTGGCTGTTTGTTGGAGTGGATGTATAATCGAGCATCGTAAACGACCGACAAAAGGCACTTTTCCGTTTTTTGTCTCGACACTTTATCAAAATTGTGGTTAAAATCTTGATTAGTTTTGCTTTTGTGCAATTCTTCTTCAAACTACAAAATTCTAATGGTTCCCCCACTGCTTCCTGATGAAATGTTCAATAAGTTAATGTTGCCTGGCAACAGATACAATCGTAGCCAGTCAGCAGAGTTTTTGCTAATATTGCTTAGCAACAGATTTTCATCCCAAGGAAGAAAAATCAATCAACTTCTCCCTGAAACGTGGGACTGACTCAGAGATCATTTATGAACCAAGCTGAGAATTATCAATATCTAGAATCTCTACCGACGACAGCAGAGTCTATAACATCTCCATTTGTACCCATTCAAAGTGTCATTAAAGATTAAGGCTACAGGTAATGTGCAGATACAGACGGTCACGTGATTTAAAGTAAACCTGCTGCATCAGAATAATGTCAATTAACAAGGAACGTATTTGAGGAGAGAGGAGGAAGAAGAGAGGAAGAGCAGAGGAAGAGGAGGAGAAAACTGTCTGTGCAACTCCCCAGACTGCTTATCAACTCTAAAGCAGACAGTACTTCTGCATTTTTAAAATTGGCTTGCACTGACCAACACTCTCTCTCACACACACACACTCTCTCTCACACACACACACACACACACACACACCTTCTCACCAATCTCTCTGTGCAATCTCTTATTCTCTTTCCGCTCTGCTATACTTCCTCCAACACCGTCTCCCTTCCTCATTCTGTCTTGATACGGACATAAGAATTTTATTAAGGACCAGAAATTCCAGAGGAGACACCAGCTCGTCCTCTTCTGCTGTCGGGTCAGCTCAGTACAATTAGAGCCTTTCTGAAATGTGCTCTTCTAACCAAACAGCAGGTCCGTCCTAAACTCACTCATCCTGGGAAAGACGGCACGACGTGAATATTTTCAACTCATAAAATATAGCAAACACTTTGCCTCGACAACATCCGCCAGGAAACACTGTGGATGATTCAGTTTATTCTCATCTATTTGAGCTTTTTACTTCTGAATTACCTGGTGAACATTGTGACACGCTGTGCAGAGGAAGAAACACTCAAAATATAGTTTTAAGTAACAAAAAACAGATTAAAATTCAGTTTTCTTTCACGTTTCCATTCTTCCCTCTTCGGTATGCAGTCCCTCGATCGCCCGCCTGCTCCCTCACTCACTTTCCCCTGCTCGCTCTTGCTCCATTGTGTGTCTCCCAGCAGGGCGGCCTTGCCTTTTGACTGGGAGGTGAATGGAAAGGAGTTGGAAAAACCAACTGAAGACTCCAGCACTAAAAAGAACCATTGGTAAGACTATAGTGGGGGTGCACTACAAAGACCCGGCAGAGTGTCCAATAAAAGAGGAACAGAACACAAGCAGCTTGTTCTGTTGAAGACTCCACGCTCTGAGGACAATGCACATTAGTCTGGGTCCGTGGTGTGTGTGCATGTGTGTGTGCATGTGTGTGTGTGTGAGTGTGTGAGTGTGTGTGTGCAAATGAGTACGTGTGCATACAAGCACAACAGGCAAAAGGCAAGCTGAAAAAAAAAATGAATGAATGAATAAATGAATAAATCAGCACAAAAGTGATAAAAACTGTTTTGGGACCTGGATGGTTTGTGAAACACAGACATGGCAACGTTTACGAGACACATTACAACCGGTGTGCAGCCACATCTGTATAATGATGAGATGAAGGAGCGCTCCTTTCTAAACTAAGATATATTCATGCGTTTAATCCTAATTAAGCAAACTAAATAAAGCCACTGTAAGTATATAGAATTATATATAGAACATGAATAGACGAATGACCTTTGACCTGGTTGAACTTTCAGGTTATGCAAGGTCAGAATAAACCTCGATCATTTCTTCATGCAGAGATTTTCCATTTCCTAAAAGTCAACAGCCGTGTGTGTGTGTGTGTGTGTGTGTGTGTGTGTGTGTGTGTGTGTGTGTGTGTGTGTGTGTGTGTGTGTGTGTGTGTGTGTGTGTGTGTGTGTGTGTGTGTCAGAGTGGGAAGGGAGGGAGGGCGGCCCGATAAATATATTATGCATCAGCCAGGTGTGCAGAGGGGCACAGCTAATTGCCCCCACCACTAATGTTTAATGTACAGAATAGGACGGAGCAGGGAGGGGTGGGGGGGGGGGGGGGGGGGGGGGGGGGGGGGTATTAGAGGGAGGGGGGTAGGGCGCACAAGTAGAGGGGGAGGAAGGTGTGAAAAAGCAGGATGCTGCAGGAGAGGAAGAGGAGGAAGGAGGAAGGAGGAAGTCACGAAGTGCAATTATGATCAAAATAGTGAGCTTGTATAGTTCCCCCTAATAATTCTACATAATTTATCATAACTGTGAATATCTACGGGCAATGTGCACATATCAGGGTCATGTCAGTGAAATCACGGCATCGGCAACATTTTTCCAGCGGCAACACCCGGTGTGGTTTGAAGCAAAATGGCTTTTTAACATATAAATATTTTAACAATAATAAATTAAACCATAATTACTTCGTAATAATAATAAATAAATGATGCAACTAATTTATTCCACGTCTTATTGTTTTAAATTCCACTGCTCATCACACACTGAGGTTCAGTATTGTTCGTTCAAAGACGTCGTTCTGCAGCTTTAGCAACTTGTGACGATACATTTGGACAAAAAATAAATAAACGGATCTTCATTATTAAATTAGTTGGATATTCAATAAGCTTCGAGAGACGCCACAGGACAGAGAAGAGGACTTAATTAAACACTCGGATCGAGACAGACAAACACACCGCGGGCAAATAATCCATGTTGACCGAAGGAACACGTATAATCTCTATAAGTAAGAGACTGAGAGAGGCTGCACACGTCAATGTGCACACGCAGCCTTCGAGGAAACTTAGAAGGGCCCCGAGTCCTCTGAGAATATCCAGGGGGGGGGGGGGGGGGGGGGGGGGGGGTACGGGTGTGTGTGTGTGTGTGTGTGTGTGTGGTCATACCAGCATCATCTTTCTCTTCTTAAATGCAGAGGCTATGGCCATGCACAGAGCTCAGCTACACCAGAAGCCTGTTTGTGAGTGTGTGTGTACGTGTGTGTGTGTGGTGTGTGTGTGTGTGTGTGTGTCTCCAGAGGGGCCGGGTGTGTGTTAGGGTCCAGTGAGTTTGCAGCTGATAAACAAGGCTAGCTAAGCCGCTACAATGGCAGAGTCCTGGCCCATGATGCCCCTGTTCTCACACACTCTCACACACATGCACACAAGCTGATAAGGAGTTGTCGCTGGCATACACACACCTCACTGAGGGACTTCACCCTTTCTGGGCTCCCACACACACACCCACCCCCACATGCATGCTCACACAACACGACAATAAAAACCATAACCAAGCCGACCAGATGATTTGACCTTTTCCTATTATTTCAGACCAAACCACTTCCTCGCCGCTGAAGGACGGCTCTTGATCTGGATTCATCAAGTCAACACCATTAGCTGCTGCTTGTTGTCGTCCCACAGTGTTTCATTAACTTCACAGAGGCTGATCAAAAAGATCTGCTCGCTGCCAGGTGCCCAAGTGACGGAGTGCGCTGAAGAACCAGTGTTTCACCCGTACGCGTACAGTGCAGCTGTCGGCTCGATGGTGGAGTTCACAGCTGTAGTCGCTGGTGGTGTTTTATGGGACAACATCATTCATTCTTCCACCTGATACGCATCCTACTTCGAGTAAACAACATTATTACAACAACCCTGGAATCTAAAAAGCCAAAACAACAAGTAAAACACAACTCAGCAGTTATAGATTGAATCCACATGTCTCGGACACAGTGTGAACATTAATCTATTTTTCAACAGGATTACGCAACACTACAAAACAAGTTTCCACCGATCTGAAGCAGTGATTTTTTTGTTTCTGATTTCATAGGGAGTAATAGGCAGAGGCAGTCGTTTCTACATTTCGGGTCAAATTGTGAACACGAGAACGTTTTTCTCGTGAAAGACCTGAAATACCTTTTCCAAGAACTCTCCTCCTGTCAATGGGCCCGTTCTCACACAGCAGACCTGTGACCTGCCAGAGTGGGAGAAGCCCAGGTGGTACTAATACTAATACTGTCTGACTTTGTGTCCCAGAATAAACCGGCACATAACACAGACGTTTCCACACCTGCGAGTCTGGACCACGCTCCAAACCGAGGCTCGTGTGTTCCTCACACTGTTTATAACTTCATCGGGTGAGTCTTGGTGTCGCACTCTGGGAGAGGACTCCAGACTTTTCTATGTCCTGTCAACATCATGGGCTGTATATGGGACATTGATGGAGAAGCTTAATAAACTGGTTCAGACAACAGTTTGGTACATTGCTGTGGACTCTGACTCTAGTTCTGACTAAACTGAAAACTACAGTCCAGTATGTACAGATGTTAAAGTGCCCTGCAAAGAATTCAGTGGTAATTAATCATATTACTTTCACCAGTGCATTTCTTGTAGGTCTTCAGTGGAAGAGGCCTGGTTGCACTCGCCTCTGTGAGCCTTCAATTGTGCAGTAATTTGGTTCTAATTGAGAGCAGATCAACATGACTCCAGTTAAATTCGATGCATGGTACTGCTGGGCTCCACCAATCACCAATTACATTAGCTTGTTTTGTCCTGTTTAGAAGAAGAAGAAGAAAAAAAAAACACACACAACCACCAAAAACTCAAATCCACCCCCTGCTGTGAAGTCAATGGAATTTCTAACAAAGCTTTTAGAAAGCCATTTAATGGTTCAGCAAGCCTTAATGCAAAGCCGATACAAGCTTTTATGAAGGAGTTACTCAATGCAGCTGTGCGCACGCTGATTGTGCCATTGCTCACACTAGTTGTAGCGGCGCGGAGAGAAAACAAGATAAGCTGTGAACCTTTGGTTTTTAAACGCAGAGGAGACGTTCGCCCCGTGGCCTGAGAGCGCCCGTGCACTCGGATGTACCTGCGAGAACGCATATCACCGTCCTTCGAGTAATCCAAGCCACATGTGCAGTGTCTCCGAGTTTTATAGGAGCCAGTCGCCCCATGAAAGTCTCTGTGCTCTGCCAAAGGGTGACATTAAAACTGATCTAATTGTAAAGCCAGATGGTGAGAGAGAGAGGGAGAGAGAGAGGGAGAGAGAGAGGGAGGCTGAGAGAGAGAGAAAAACAGGCGGAAGAGTGAGAACGGAGGAAGAGAAATGGGAGATTAACTGTACTGTACACACACCAAACTAAATTCTCATTCTGCTGCTGGTCAGGTATTAGGATTCCACAGCTCTAATATAAACAATGACAGGTGCACACAGGACCAGCGTTTGGTGGATTTCACTCTGCCTTCGCAGGAGAAGCATAAATAGATTCAGGAAACCATAAAACCCAGCTTGTAACCTGACGGCATTTCCCAGCACAATTAATTTTTACCCACATTCGGGCGGGTTGGCAGTTGTTAATTTCAAGTCTTGAGCAGTTAATTGACAATAACTTTAACTCCAGGCAATGAATAATTACTATCCCAGAGTCTCTTATTAGATTTAAATCACATACTTACATGAAATATCGTGTCGACCGAATCAGTGTCAGAAAGTAAGACGGTGCGGCTGAGATGAATCTGCAGCTATTTGGCTTAAATCAAATTCATTTGGTTTTTTTCTTCCATAAAAGTAAATTGAATATCTCTGGTTTTTAAAACTGTTCGTCAAAGAAACATAAGACGGAAAACTAAGCTTTGATTTTCCTGAGTCTGGATGTTTTATAGATCAAACGATGAATCAATAAGCAGATTAACTGCTAATGAAAATAGTCTCGTTGTAGCTCTAGTGGAAAATATGCAATTTTCTGTCACAACAGCTTTTCAACAAAAACAAACTTAATAAAAATTGAAAGTAAAATTAAGACAGTAACGCTGTTAAGTTTTTATACTTTATATACGGGAACATTGTTTTCCTTAAATAATGCTAATTGTTCTTCGTTATTCACAATGTTCCTTTGAGAAAAGTCGAGTCTCATAAATCTTAGATTTCTACAAAAAAATAAAATTATTATATTATTTAATAATGAAATACAGTGTAAAAATTAACTAAATACTTGTTTCAATCACAAAATATCTTATCATATAAATGGATATGAGCCTTACACAGACCTATCAGTTCATATGTGCCAATATGAAATCTTTTATTTTACAGAAGAAACTAAAATGCACATAGAAATAAATGTTCAGGCTCCACGGCTGCATTTGTGTTTTATCTACATCATGTATAATGATAGGATCAAAGGATTTAGGGTTAAACTGTAAAATATCAAGCCTCAATTACAACTCTGTCATTAAGGATGGATTATGGCATCTTAAGAATCGCTGATAAAGTTTCTATATGCATCAGCCAATATCTCTGTCGGAGAAGTTTTACTCCTTAATACCAAAACTCCACATAGTTTGGCTCTAAGATAAATAAACACAGGAGCATTTCACTGCACCTGTGACTGGTCCTGGTTTGTCTACGACTGTAAGATCAAATAAATCAGTTGGTATGAGCTGGAGGACGCCGGTGCCACAGACCAACGAGAGGGGACGTAAAGAGGCGAGAGGAGACGAGCGGGGACGAGCGGGGACGAGAGGGGACGTAAAGAGGCGAGCGGGGACGAGAGGGGACGAGAGGAGGCGAGAGGGGACGAGAGGAGGCGCGAGGGGACGAGAGGGGACGAGAGGGGACGAGAGGGGACGTAAAGAGGCGAGAGGAGGCGAGCGGGGACGAGAGGGGACGTAAAGAGGCGAGAGGGGACGAGAGGAGGCGAGAGGGGACGAGAGGGGACGTAAAGAGGCGAGAGGAGGCGAGCGGGGACGAGAGAGAGAGACCCGAACAGAGCGAGCGAGGCAGAAAGGAGGAGATTGAGTGGAAATGATGCCATTAGCCCAGAAGAGCTGGACTCAACACAAGGCGACAGTAAACTCCCCCCCTCTTCCTCTTCGGTCAAAGGACTCACTTGGCTCCACTAACCATAAACAACGCTTTAAACAAACCAAATAAATGCTAAAAACTAAGTGCTCCCTCTCTTCTCCCGCCCCCCCGCGCTCCGGTCTCACCCGGCCTCCCCTCCCCTCCCGTCTTCTTGTCATATGTGCTCAACTCCCGTTTAATGTCCTGCAAATGAAGCGGATTTATTAATGTGTAATTAAGTAATAATCATCGCTACATAATGCATGAAAGACTCGAGGGGCTGGGAGCTGAGAGGGAGAGCGAGACGGAGAGAGATAGGAGGGAGCGAGGCAGACGGAGGTTTCTGCTGCCTCGCCTCACTAAAGACACACATTAAAAACGGATTAATCCACTGAAATAATAGTTTGATAAGAGAGGAGCCCGCGCTCGCTCGTCTCTTCCTCCTCGCTCACCCCTCCTCCGCCTCCTCGCTCACTCCCCCCCCCCCATCAGCTCGTTCCACGGCCCATCCTCGTGTTCAATTAGCAAACAGCAATTAGTTAAGTCCCTCCACTGTTAACGAGGCCTGATCACTGCAGAGGCTCGACTGGTTAAGTAATTCCATCAAAAGGAACTTGGAGGATCAGTTGTATGAATAAAAACGCTGCTGCTGTTTTAGTTTTGAGTTCCTGAGGCTAAACAGTTTCATTACGTGATGGGTATTTTTGATAATGTATAATTACGCCAAGAAGGTTACGTTTGTTTATTTGCTTTTCAGTCAGATTACACAAAAGCTACTGAACCGATTTTCCACAAAACCTGAACGGATGAGACAAGGGCCCAGAACGAACCCATTCAATGTTGGGTTCGATCATGACAACGAGTGGGTCCAGGAATTTCCACAAAACTTGTTGGAAGGTTGGGACATGGAGGATCCGGACAAACGGGAGAGAAACTGGATCTGTTGTTGCTTCCTTTAACACAGCGAGACGCAACCTACTGAGTCTATTCTAGACATTTTAACAATCGTTTATTTTCCTCATCTAAAAAAACAAAATCATAAAAGGCGTCTGTACAGAACTCTTTCATAGAACGTACAGAAAAAGCTAAAGTTAGAAGATTTTTACTAATTTTTACAAAAAAAAATAAAAAATACATTTCAAATTGTACAAAGTGCACAACAATAACACACTATTTACACAATGTAAACGTGGATTACTATGACTTTATGATTGCACATTACAGTGCTATCAATAAACGTGATGCTTAGCAAATAAAAGAAAGTCCGACAACACGACTTCACCACTTAAATTATTGTTGTTTGTAACAAAAACACTTATACCAGAGGTTGGGCCGTTACCGTTTACTGGTAGTTTAACAGTTTTACTGGTCAGAACTGGTTACCTGCAGTGATTTTTTTTTTTTAGCACATCTAATAATGAGTAATGTCTCTCATCCTCCTGTTCAGATTCAGAAATAACACCCGGTTCTTTTCAGGCCAGGCCAGTGCGAGTCAGAGTGAATCTATAGAAGAAGATGGATGAGGTGGGACTCTGTGCTTGTTTGTTATTGTTGTGGAACGCCTGGCTGGCCAATAAGTCCGAGAGCGAGCCAGCGCAGTCATAGTTGGGTGAGCAGGTGAGAGACGGAAGAACATGAAAACACAGATAATCCCCCGGCGACGCTCACCTCGTCCTGGCCTCCATCGCTCCCACCCCTCTGCCCACTCACCTGCTATGTGCCACTGAACACCCCCCCCCCAACCACCCTCTCTGTCTCCTCCATCTCTTCTACAAACCTCTCTCATCTTCCCCCCAATGTCGGGTCTTGCCAAGCTGTCAAAGGGGGCAAGGTGTGGAGGGCAGATAGCAACACGCATGTACACACACAGATGCATGAGTACACATACACAAAACACAGGGTGCTTATGCAAGCTGGACCACAAGGGCTGTGTTACCTTTGCTGCACACACACACACACACAGACACACACACACACACAGAGAGAGGTGGTCGTCTGCCTCAGCTTTGCTTCGCTCTGCTTCGCTCGGCTGCCTGACTAAAGCTAAGCTCTCGTTATCCAGGAGGCTGAGGTCTCGCACACAAAGACACACACACATGCGTGTCCATGATGAATGCAAACACAAATATAGAGAATGCAGATCTTGCGAGTGTGAGCACGTAGGCACACAGACACACACAGACACACACTGACAGAGCAGCTGATGTGTTCACTGACAAACTGCAGCGAGCAGCAACATCACTACAGCAGGAGGCAACAACATCCAACATTCAGCCTCATCATTCAAATCAAATCCATTTTCATTTCCACGCTGAAACAACAATTAGACTCATATTCAATCAGGTGATTTGCAAAAACACAATCTATCAAGACTGCTTCAGTAATTTATCGATTTGCTGGTAACAGGTTTTAAAGTATGACGATTATCTTGCTTTTCTCCATTTCAGGAAATTATAATTCTATTGTCCTGTATTTTATACTGCTGGTCAAATCATTTTAAGACAATAGATTATACCCTGATATCATTTGATAACCATTTAATCAACAAGGCCTTTTCTAAAAATATTATTTGTCATTATTGAATGTATTAACATGTCCTCCGAACATTATGGCCACGGATACATCTCACTTTCTTACAAGAGAAAGTGAGAAATGAAAATGTAAGTGATTATTTACAGATCATTTTGTGAACCTGTTAGTTGAGCACAAGATTAGCAATTTGCCAGTGTTGTATTAAATCTATAATATCTCAAAATAAAAAACACGTGTGTACAAGTACCTCCATCAACATATTAACTTATAATCACTACTTTAATGCCACTTCTTTAAATCTAGAGAAAGATGAGAAACCGTGGTGGTGACAGACTGTGACCACAAGTAAAACTTACGTTCTCGTCTTTAAAACTTAATGAATTAAGATTCTCAAAGTTCTCAGACAATTCAAACTTTACAAGATGCAATTTCCATAAAAATGTGCCGCTGTTGGCTGCAGTGGAGGAATTTATTTATTCACTTCAAATGTTATTGTAGATTTAAAGACGGGTGGCTGCGTCCACTGGAAAACTGAAACCAGCTTTACAGCCGATTCCTGAGGAGGATGAGGAATCTGTTGGCTCCCAGATCACATCGGTCACATGCTCTACATGCATTCATACATTAGCCTGGAAAACAACTGTGTTTCCTGCACATGCACCCACAGTAAGTACAATAATACACATGGTCAGTGCTTCGTGTGCGTGTGGCATGTGCGCAGCCGCCTCCTATTGATGGATGAAATGAAATCCCACCTGCGACGAGACAGGCTTAACTTCCTAACCTGTAGGAGAAGCTTAAGTCCTGCAATCAAGGTCACGCTGCTAATTAAACTAACCCACCCAATCGCTGCTTCTCTTCCAGATACACTCACAGAAAGGCTATATGATGGAGGGGGGGGGAGATGGAGATGGAGGAGGGGGGGGGGGGGTGGCAACCACATGGTCAGCTCGTCCAGTTGCCCATCTGGGTCCCATAAAGGAAACATGGAGGCCAAGGCCACCGCATGCACCCTCATGCATGATGCCCACTCACCCATGCAGAGCAATGAATACCTTTTTTTTTTTTTTTTACGGAAATGGGGAAAAAAACGAGGCCTCGTTTTTTGCAGAAATCCCATAAACAATTTGCACTTTCATGAATTCTTTAAGAAAAGGGGGAATCTGTCCATTCCAGCTCTGCATGTGCACACAACCTGTTTCTGTTTTTTAAAAATTGAGGAAGGTCAAATAGGTTTTTCCATATGAAACCACCGGCATGCTGGAACAATAAGTGGAGAGGTATTCAATCAGGTGTTTGAGTGTGTACAAAACCTCTCCTCTCCTCAGATCCATGCACTGGCTCCTCAGATTGAAGCAGATTTCAGATATTGGGGCTTTTTAAATCATATTTTGATCGAGCGTGTATAAAACTGTGAGGCACTGAGAGGACCTGAGACTGGTCGGGGGTCAAACAGTCACATTTACCAGGCAGCTGAGTGCAGTTTAGGACATAGAGCAACAACTGGGAATAATCCAGATTCAAACGAAACAAGTGAATTACAAATTGCTCCAGAAGAAAAGAAAAAAAAAATATCACACTGCAGAAACAATTCAGATCCAACACTTGCTCCAGCCTCACTTCAACTGGGACCAACTCCAAACTAGTGAAGGAACCAGTGGCCAAACTCAAACCTGAAGTGACAGTGATTTACCTTGATAGTAAAAAAAAAAACTACACACACACAGGAGAAGAGGGGGGGGGGGGGGAATTAAATTAGTTAACTCCATTAAATCCTGGTTGTGTGTGTGTGTGTGTTTAATTTGGCGTCACTCCGGGTTCGCGTGCACACGAGGCGCGGAGGAAACAGTTCCTTACCTTTGACGGAGCGCGGCTTGGCCTGTTTCCGTCTCGACATCTCGGCTCGTCCTCTGCTTCTTAGCTCGGCTCGTGTTTCGGTGCTTTATTCGTTCCGCTCGGTGTTTTCAGGGAAGCATACAGGCGGACACAGCCGGGTTATCTTCACCTCCTCCTCCTCCTCCTCCTCTTCCTCCTCCACCACTTCGCTGCTGCTGCTCCGTCGCCTGTTGCAATGCGGCAGCTCCGGTCGGCGAGCGGGGGGACGGGGCGGTCGGTCCGGCGGCCACGCACCGGGGGGACACTCGGCGTCCTCCTCCCGCACAGCCTGTGGAACAACCGGGGGCAACTTCCCGTTCACGTCCCCTTCTTCTTCTTCTTCTTCTTCTTCTCCTTCCTCTCTTTCCCGTCTCTTCTGCTTCGCACACCTGAGCAGCGTCCCGCGCTAAAAGTGGCAGCTGCGCGGTGCCACCGGTGCCACGGCCGCGCGTAACGGTGCCGGCGCGGAGCAGGAGACGCAGGCGGAGGATGTTAGTTTTCTGGAGGATTTGCTTTAAACGTCCCACCCCCCACTGTCGCGCTCCTCTTCCTCTTCTTCTTCTCCTCTTTTTTTTTTTTTTTTGTTGAGTTTATCGCAACTGTGTTTGTTTAGTCTCGTCCCTCCCGGAGAAGCGGCACCGATCCGAGCCTCCTACGCTCCGGTCCCGCTGTTCTACACTAGGCAGTGGTGGTGGTGGTGCTGCTGGTCTGGTGGCATGGACATTGCGCTCTTCCCCTGCGTCTCCAACCCTCGAGGGGAACCCTGCTCCCAACCCACGCTTTCTGGCTTTTTAGTTTTTCTAGTTCTGTGGTTAATGTTCTCCTAAACGCCTTCACGCGTCAGCAGCAGCCTGATATTTCCACTCGTCTAACCCTGCGCTCGCCTCTGTCTCCCTGCTTTTTCTTTGTCCTGACTCTGGCTACCAGTCTCCCTCCTCCTCCTCTGCCTGCCTCTGCTGGCGGGGCTGCGGCGCAGACACACATAATAAAGCCAAGGCAGGCAGTGCTTGGCTGGAAATGTAGCCGCGTCCCAGCAGGGGGATGTGAGAGAAGGGTCCCGGCGGGGGAGCGCTCTGATCCCGCAGGGAGCAGCTCGGCACAGCCCGGGTTGGCTGAGGCAGGAGAGAGGCAGGAGAGAGGCAGGCAGCGCTGATGGAGAGAGAGAGAGGGGAGGGGGGGTGGGAGAGAGAGAGAGAGAGGAGGCAGGGGGAGACTTAGGCAACAGCGCCCAGACGTGGCCGACCGGCGTCACTGCAGCAGGGACCCGGAGAGGACGCAGGGAAGAGGTGGAGGGAAAATGTGGGTCGGATTGAAGGAGGGATGAGGAGGAAGGTGAGCGGGGTAAAGGGAGAGTTCACCCCCAAATTAAAGTCCACTCATCATCTACATACCACTATGCCGATGGGGGGGGGTTGAGTCCACAGAGAACATCTGGAGTTTCAGGGCTGAACAGAGCTGCAGCCAAATCCAACACATCTGAAGTTAGTGGGGACCGGCTTCATCAAATGTAGAACTCAAGAACTCGAGAGTATAACGAGAACTGCAGTTACTGCAGCAGTAACTCTGAGGATATCAGGACATGACGCCGTTGTGGGTTTCTTCTGTTTTGGCCGCAACACTGTTCACCCCTGAAACTCCAAACGTGTCCAAACATTTCATTCCCCCCCGTCCATCAGGATAGTGATGAGTAGATAATGAGTGAACTTTCCTTTTTGGGTGAACTATCCCTTTAACACATGTGTGATGAGTAACAGTGAGCCAGTGACTCTGTCATCAGGTGCTGAGGTCATAAGTTTAGAGATGGTGCTGTCAGCTAACAAATCACAGTACAGTCATTTATGTACATGTGTATATAATTTAACACAACTCTCCTTTGTGTGTTTGTGTTACTTTGGGCAATCATACTCTACGTAGAGCTGTGAACATGACCTTCCGTTAATGTGTATCGTCTTCAATTTAGCATGTACTTATAGATGAGATAAGATAATATAATCCATTCTCCATCAGCAAAGGGATCATAAAATGTAATATAAATATATAGAGTGTAAACAGAATATATATATAAATATGTACAATGTGAATTAAACATACAACGTAAACAGAATATATAGAATGAAAACAGAATATATACAGTGCAACAGAAATCCAACTCAGATCAATGCAGCAGCTGTGAATGAGAATACTGTAAAGAGGAAAAGCTAAATATGGAGGTAACACTGAGGAAATACCTCAACGTGCTACAGTAGAGTTATTTTCATCTTTCTGATTTCACGCCGGGAGCTAATGGAAACGTCGAAATGTGAAGAATGTGAAACAGACGCTTGGATTCGATCTGTAACGGCTCCGTCCTTCCACAACATTTCTTCACAGTAATTTGTAGAATGTCAGATATTATTTCCTTCATGTTGAAAAGCTCCCGTTTTCTAGAGAATTCACTTTTTTTGTGCTCATCCGAGGTGGATTCATTTCTCTGTGACAGTTTCCTGCAGGATTAGTTTAAGCCTATTCGTTTAGGCTGAGCAGAACCTATCGGTGTGTAATGAACATTCTCCACACTTTAGATGGAGACCACACGAAAAGGTGTGTGTGTGTGTGTGTGTCCATCCAGTGACGTGCACACAGGAGTGTGTAGACCTTTGTGTTGCAGTCATGTCGAGGTTTAAACCTGTTTGTTTGGAGAAATACCTCCGTGTCTTTGTCTGTGCAGCTTCTTCTTTGCATTGCAGGACACTTTCTTTCACCGTGAACACAAATGTTTGACTTACTGTACAAACATAATTCAATTAGCCACGGAAAAGTGTGAGTGCACATGGCAAGCAAGTGTGTGTGTGTGTGTGCATGTGTGTGTGTGTACGCGCTCACATGTGTTTGTGAGCATTCTTCAGTTCTTTTCTTTCCACTGGAGGAGAGCGGGACATGTCTCTGTACAATATAAAGCAGACAAAGAGAGAAAAAATGAAAATCACTGGGTGCTTTGTTCTTCACTCTCTGCTCCAACTGAGCGCTCTCTGACCGCAGCTGAGCTTTTCCATGCCCCCCCCCCCCTCCATCTCTCTCTCTCCCTCTGTTTCCCTGTGTCTCTCTGACTCTCCCCCACCTCTCTCCCCCTCTCTGGTTGTCATGGATAACTGGGTAACGTGGAGCTCCCCGTGCTGACCAGCAGGACCACTGCCCTCCGCAGATTGAGCCCTCCCCACCCAAAACCCAGTCCTCCCAAGGAGAGACGGAGCAGCCTTTAAGAATGACCCCCTGCTGGGGTTTGGGGAGGTGTGTGTGTGTGTGTGTGTGTGTGTGTGTGTGCGTGTGTGTGTGTGTGCGTGTGCATGGTTGGGGAGGGGGGGGGCTCTTGTCTCTGTGCCCTCCCCTCGTAACCCGCCCCCCTACACCCACCCCTGCCTCACCCTCCAACCTTCACCTCTCCCTCCCCATGAAATGAGTGCACGCCAGGAAACCAGTGTGTGCATTTCTGGGTTTGTGTGCGTGTGTGTGTGTGTGCACACCCACGGCTCCCCCAGTGTGCCTGCCGCTGGCATGGAGGGGCAAAACCCCTCACTCGGTGGTTGGTCCCCCATCCAGCCCCGCTCCCCCCTCCTTGTTTCTGCCGGTAGATACAAAGAGTGGGAAAAAAGCCCACATTACAAGCTCCTTAAGGGTCAAGGACAGGCCCCACTCTGAATAGCTTCTAAGAGTCGTATTGTTGAATCACATAGCTCGCGATTACACCCCCTGTCATCTTTGTGCGGATTTGGCTTTTTTATACACACAACAAGAGAACATCAAGTAGCAGCCAGTGAATAAGTCGGCCAACAGACATGCAGTGGGAACCGATACAGACAGGACATCAATGGAATAACCCGGGGACAGATGTAGAATTACAGCCCCAGAAGAAGGGGATTTGGCTTAAAGAGTTCATACCTGAACAGCAGCTGGGTTTTACAGTGGTGTGGAATGTGAAAGCAACGAGATTATGACACAGAAAATGAGGTGTCAGAAGTGTGTGTGTGTGTGTGTGTGTGTGTGTGTGTGTGTGTGTGTGTGTGTGTGTGTGTGTGTGTGTGTGTGTGTGTGTGTGTGTGTGTGTGTGTGTGTGTGAATTCATTCTACAAAAGCTGCTGTGCTGAGACTGTCTCACTGAGAACGCTACACCTCTGATCCGCCCATGCATACAGGATACTGTAACACTGTAAGTCACCCGCTCATGAATTTAACAAGCTTTAAATAAACTCTACTACTCCGCGCTCTGGGAAACTGTTCGCGGTGCTACCGGCTGTTCTCTCTTTTCGTTTGACGTACTTCAGATCAGGTACATAAATAAACAGAGTCACGTGTTTTTCTAAACACTAAAAATAGTTGCCATGTGTTAACTTGGTTTGAAATTCACATGAATAAGATATTTCTACGTTCAGAAATCGTCAAAATCCTTGTTGCCTCCATGAGGATATATTTTCACCCTCATCTGTTGGTCAATTGGTTGGTTGGTTGATTCATTTGTTTGTTGGTTCCTTGGTTGGTTGGTTTGTTTATCAGCATTATGCATAAACCACAAAATGTGTTTCCACAAAACTTGGTGAAAGGGTGAGACATGAGTCAAGAACAAAAACCATTAGATTTTGATTGATTCAAACTTGTATTAATTGAGGGGGCACCATCATCATCATCATCATCATCATCATCATCATCATCATCATCATCATCATCATCATCATCATCATCATCATCATCATCATCATCATCATCATCTTGTCCAGCAGCAGCTGTATTTCTCCTGAGTAGGACTGAAATATTAAGTGACTAGTTCTAACTGTTTACCATTAAAGCTAAAACCTCTTACAACAGATACTATGTTTAAATGTTGTGCATTAACGTTTAAGTTCATTTGTTTATATCATTTTTGCCTTCACTGCATTTCCTTGTTTCCTTCCCAAGTCAGGAAGCCATGAAGACTTTTATTCTTACTTGTTAAAGCTGTCGGTCCAATGTGAATATATACAAAATGTAATTCTACTGCATTTAACTCTGTAGGAGTTCAGAGCAGGTTTGGATGTTCGCCCTGAGACAAGTGGTGAATTTATGTAAAACAAAGAATGTACTTGGGTTTGATGGTGACATTCAAACATTCCAATCTTATACCCACGGTGAAATGATCTTCCTCAAACAGAAACTTCACAGGGGAAAAAATCTAAGACCTTTTAAAATCGGTGAACAGAATCAGAATGAGACGCACCTCACTGCCTTTGACTTCCAGTGTACTCACATTATTTTTAAAATATAGCTATTGTGCGCACAAAATAATGGAGGCATTATTGTGAGTGTGTTGTGTGGCGACTGCTTCGTGCAGATATCCACGTGCACAGAGCGAGGGGGCGCACCGAGAGTTTGACTCTGCTGACCTTTGACCCCAGCTGCTCTGACCTCTGTGGGTGGAGTCTCTGATGGCTGCTGCTCCAACTGGAAACTAATTACGTGTGTGTTTGGATTTCGACAACTCCTCGAGAGCAAATTGGCCCCAAATATCAGCATTCAGGGTTTGTTCCAGTACCACCTGAGAACATACTGATGGCAGCGCTGTGGTGAAGGCAGAGCTGCTTCAGAGGAGGATCCACATACAGCACACACACTTCTCTCTCTGGATCGGGAATATGCAGTTTGCATTTATTTAAATGTCAAGTGAAACTCATATTAAAAGATGAAAATAATGTGATCAATCTAAACTGGCCACTGCTAAATATTTTTTTTAATCTGATGTATGGATTAAGATGATGGAGGCCACGGGCTGAAAATAAAGTTGGACTCAAAATAAAGTTGCGTCAGAAACCTCGACTCACTTTTCTAGAACCTGATATTTATTTGATAAAAAAACTGATATAAACGTTTTTTTACCTCTTTCTTTAACATTACATCTGTCGTTTTTTTACATTTGGTTGATTTCTCAGAGAATAATTAATGGATCTCAAATTTTAACCAATTAAAAGTCCTGATCCAGTCGATTTAAATGTGGTTTCATAAGGGGATTGTTGTGGTATGTTATGGATTTGCATGTTGATACCAGTTATTGAACATTGGCATTAACTATGAAAGCCACCGTGAGGATTTGACTTTCTTACTTTGGCACCACACAGTGGTAGAGTGAAGAATGACACTGTGACTCTGAGCGAACCCCACTGGTCGAACGTTTCTTGTTCTTGTCGTTATCTTTCATAATAACTCGTAAGGATCGTTGGAGCATTTGGTGTCAGACTGTCCACTGTGGTAGAAAAGGTGTTGGAGGAGGGAGCAGTTAAATGATAGGTCTGATTTTCTCTATACTTTTTCTTTTGGTAACAAATGTCTGATTCAGCATATTCGTCTGGGCCATAGGTTTTCAGAGTGGGAGGCGAGCATCCTCCGGGGGCGCTCAATGAATGGCAGAAATATTACATTCGTTTTTTACATGAGCCGAGATGTGTGTGTTTTGTTCGAAGAAGCTCAGAGACCGAGTAGTTTGAGGGAATTTTCCTGCCGGAGACATAAACCAATAAATGCCTGAGGACAGACTTCTCTGTAAGTATTTAGTGTCATCTGAAGTTACGTCAAAAAGCAATATCAGGCTGTCGTTGCTCGATAGTTGAGTGTCTCTGAAATGAAATAACATAAAAATGATCGAATAGACATCCAGAGATTGAGTGGAAATAAGCACAGGCACGGCCTCAGACTGGGAAAACCTCAGTTCTGGGCCACAGAGAAACATTGCTGTCCAGAAACTATTGAAAAGTATCAATGAGCTAATAACAGGGATCAGTCTCTGGAGATTGGTTGTTTCATTTGGTGCAGATATTACCACAAGAATGAGAACAGGTAGGCTGGCGAGAGAAGGGCTAAGCGACTTGGACGATCTGGCAGAGGACGTGTGGGAATGAACCAGAACAGCTGACGGGGATCATGGGGAATGGGGGCAGGTAAGCGCAGGTGTTGGGGAGTTCAGGGCATCTGTTGGCTGAATGGAGGGTGGAAGAAGAATCCTTGTGCCTGAGGGAAGGAAGAAGTGTCTGATAAGTGACCAAGTGTCGACCCACCGTGACGTCAGCCATTGGTTTTTGAGCTGCTGCTTCAAAACCCTCTGCTGTTCATTTGAGAGAATACAGGTTTCAGGCCCTTCCACAGTGGCTTCACTTTACGAACCCAGAGTCCACGTCTATATTCACACACACAGTCTGTGGGCCAATCGCAAGCAGCACCAGGGTTTTGAACTACACCGAGTGATACAGACCGTTTTAATGACAGGACAGTGAAATGTGGACCGGTGGCAACACGGTGTCATGGCCGTCGGTCACATGACACTGAGAGAGTGTGTGTGTGTGTGTGTGGAAGCATCATCAGCAAACATCCGACCCACTGGAAGCTGAGAGCCGACTGCAGGGTCTCCGCATCGGAGTGAACCTGCAGAATAACTGCATGTGTTTAGTGGACTCGCTCTGCTTATATGTTCCGTTCTGCACACCACACACACACACACACACACACACACACACACACATGTTCCCTCCATCTCGCTGGTATCAAAGCCTGATATTCCTGAGGTGAGGAGGTAGCACAGTCTATTCTCCACGCCCTCACAAAGCTCTTCTAAACATTGGTCCATTGTGCTGCTCGCCCGGCTGCCACTGGTGGATAGAGTTAATGTTATATTTATGTAGCCCAAAGCACCTCTCTCTCTCTCTCTCTCTCTCTCTCTCTCTCTCTCTCTCTCTCTCTCTCTCTCTCTCTCCTCTCTCTCTCTCCCTCTCTCTCTCCCTCTCTCTCTCCCTGTGTCCTCCGCTGTGTTGAACTCTCACCGGCTCCACCAGGTCTTCTCCCTCTGCAGACAACACTGTTCCATCTCGTTGCTTTTGCCCTAGATATCAGCTATTTTTACATGGAATAATTAGACATAACTGATTTAAATACTGCAAAGCCACATTCTTTTGTCTCCACTTAATGTGGTTCTGTTGTGCACAGTGACGCGCACGTGTGTGTACATGTGTTTGCCTGTGTGGACACAAGGTAGTGGATCCTCAGTGCTGCTTATCTACAAACCTGTAAATTTAAATTCTGAGGATTTGCGGATGCATACGGTGCACCCACAAAACCACTGTGCGTTATGTATGCATGAGCGACTGTGTGCGCTCGCAGGGGGCAGTAGCAATTGGTGCAAGTGTGTGTGTGTGTGTGTGTGTGTGTGTGTGTGTGTGTGTGTGTGTGTGTGTGTGTGTGTATGTGTAGGCTGCATATGAAAGTGAGAACAAGCAAGAACATTTAGCCTGCAGTTAGTTTTTAATAAATATTCACAACAGAGATGCAGATCAACATTATAATTAATATTTGTTTTGAGCATTTGTTAAGGCTGTTATTGTGTACCCAGTGTGTCACCTGCGTGTGTGTGTGTGTGTGTGTGTGTGTGTGTGTGTGTGTGTGTGTGTGCAGGACTCCAGCTGTCTGAAGTCTCCACAGACACAAAATATGGCCGTAATGATGATGATGCTCGCGGTGATTAGGATCTTTCTGATGAAGACACTGGTTTGACTTTGAGCTTCGTCTTTGTGGTTATTGTTGACATCGTTATGATGATGATGACACCGCTTGTGATGATGAGTGCGATGATGATGATGTCGATGATGATGAACGTCACATGGATGAAGGATGTCTGTAATAAGAAACAATTGAGATGCAGTGTTTGTGCTGATGTGGGAGACGGCCTCTGTGGCAGTCGGGGGGGAAATAAAGGCTCCAATGAATGGAGGTGAGATTAATTACAATTCTGTTCTCACGTTTAACTTCTTGGTCTTAATACGTCTCTTTAAAAACCACAAAACCACTTCTCAGCCTCTGTAGTTGAGAAATTGAAAGCCTTAAAAGATTTTCGAGAAATAAGTTTATTCACTTTTTTCTTCAGCAGTTGATTAGCTTAGCTTGTCTTAGCATGACGAGTGCAGCAGGGGAAACTGACCCGGTTCTGTCCAGATGCAGAAAGTCTCTCAGGTCACACTCAGGCTGCCATAACTCTGAGATTGATTCAGTTTGTTGGCTATTTTAAATAAAGAAGCAAAATCAAAATGATCTATTGTTAAAGCATCACTGTACAGCTTGTTCTTACCTTCAAATAGCAGCTTCAATCAAAATGACGGTTCAGTGACTGTGAATATGGAGAATGTTTATACGGATAAACAGCAATTAAGTACACAAGTCAACAAAATATGTAACACAGGTCTTGATTTTATGACATTTTAATAAACGCTGTTAAATATTACATCTTCAAAGTGTGGTTGGTTCTTTAATAATGCAGCAATTTAAGAAAAATGTCTAATTCTCTTTTAAACCCCAGTACGGAGAGCATGATACACATGTGCCTCTTTCCCTTTAAGAAAACTGTGTCTGTAAAAAAAACACAATTATTGTTCTGCTGGATTTCTAAGGAAGAACAGAACAATTTCTTTACATTTGTTTTGAACAAAAAAAGGGGAAATGTGTGTGTGTGTGTGTGTGTGTGTGTGTGTGTGTGTGTGTGTGTGTGTGTGCAGTGAATGCACGCACATGCATACAATGACACGTCTGTATCCCTGTGTGTGTCCGTCTCTCCGGGTCCCGTCCACCTCAGTCACGAGGGGTGTTGAAAAGGAACAGTGGCAGTGTGACAGGACGAGAGCGAAACCAAATCCACTTTCCTTCCTTCTCCTTCCTCTTTGTACTCTGGTTTCTCGTTGAGTGCTCGGCTCTCAACAATGCTACATTTCCCCCAACAGTCGCTCTCTGTGGGGAACTCGCCCCCTTCTTCCTAATTTCCCTCTACCTCAACAGAAAGGAGCCCCGTTAAAGAGCATCATTAGTGCCAGGCCGTTTTCTTGTTTTCCTACTCTCAGAAGAAAGAGGAAGTGTTATCTGTGGCGGACAAACTTAACCCAATTAAGATCTGGTGGGGCGTAGGGGCCCGGCTCGGGACGCAGCTGGGGCCGCCAGCTTGCCAACCAGGCACGCAGCCAGCCAGGCAGTCAGGCAAGTGGCCAGCTCCCTCACTCAGTCCGCCAGTCAAACAGTCGACCAGCCGGGAAGCCAACCAGCTGCAGTGCACTCAGAACACCCGGCAGCGGCAGCAGCAGCAGCAGCCTGGCAGGCAGGCGGCTAAACCAGCAAACCAAGTAGCCAAACAGTTAGCCAGGCAGGTAGCCAGCCCAGACAGCCAGCCTCTTTATCCTGAGACGTTTACACTGAGCTCCACTATTTCTGCACACGGTATCTATACAGTACACGTGTGTGTGTGTGTGTGTGTGTGTGTGTGTGTGTGTGTGTGTGTGTGTGTGTGTGTGTGTGTGTGTGTGTGTGTGTGTGTGTGTGTGTGTGTGTGTGTGTGTGTGTGTGTGTCCCTGCAGAAACCTGCTGCAGAAACCTGAAGGTGACTAAAGAGATGCTGAAACATTACACGAGTGGACATTGTGACATTATCAAAATAATCGCACAATTGATCTCTTAAATATATTTTGTGCATAAAGCTTTTATTGATGGGGAAGAGTTTAAGCCTCGACTTACGTCATCTGTTCTTGTAAACATATGTTTATCTAACAGAGGTTAGTTTCCATCCATCGACCTCTGTGGGCCCAGCACTGCACCATTCTGCTTCCCCTTCACAGAGCACAGGGGCCCGATAGAAGACCTGGGTCTTATTTGATTCTATGTACATCTCAGATTTTAATATTATATCTTGAATAGTATGTTTGTTAATTACCCTTTCTCTTGTTTGATTGTAAGAATTGAAGTAAAGTAAAGTGTCAGTACAGTTCCAGGTTTGATCCTAGATATTGGATGCTTCAACCCGAACAAGGTGTGACATCCTCTGTTCTCAACCCTCAGCTTGAGTAAGGAAAACTACAAAATAAAAAACTTTAACCAGGAGAAGATAACCGCAGAAACCTCAGAGAGCCGCATGTGAAGGATCCCTAACCCAGGACGGACAGAAGCAGTAGATGCCACGAGCAGCAGAGCAATAAAATAACAACACTGATGAGAAAAGACTAACACAGATGAAGAGGTGTATCAAAGTATTTGTACATAAGAGAATCTAGTTGTGTTTATAATCTATGATCAGCTGCAACCACTCCTTATCATCAAGATCCATGAATTTAACTTTGCTCACGTTGGTTTTGGGATATTCAGGCCACATTTGCTATTTTACAAATGGGCCACTATAGGTTCACATCCATTTTGTTCTGGCCACAAGACGACCAGAGGAGCCGCATCAGTGCCAGAAGTGGCCCACATCCGTATTCTGTCTGAGATCAGTAGATGCAAAGACATCTTACACATGAGTGATAAAACAGGAACCTGCATCTCTTCGTACTGTGTGTTTGCAGAAGATGCTCTGGTTGTTCAGGCTGCACTGAGTGGGAGTGTGTTGCTGCAGGTGCAGGTCAGATGTCAGACATGAAAACACAGCACAGAGGTTTTCCATATCACAGGAGGGAGTTTACAACAAGTTATCATCATAATAATCGATTTAAACATTTGTGTTTTAAAACAATCCAGTAGAATCCAGTAAAAAGTTGCTCTGTTGCATTAAGTCAGTCTTAAGAAATATGAACCCATCTTTTAACCGACAGTGGATTAAATATTTACTCCCCATGTCAAATATTCCTGCTTTAATAAAGAATAATTCATACCGGTCTCAGATAGGAGCTCTTTGGAGTGATCTCCATTCATCTTCCAGGACCTCTGGTAGCTGTAAGTGTGAACACATTTCTTTATTTGCAGCTTTCCAGGGAAGAGCAGAGGCTCCGCGGGTTCAGAGGAAGTTTGGGCCATGTTTGCTAAAACACGTGAACATGAGAGATGATGTGTGATAGTTGTGTGTCTGCGTGTAAACCAAGAGATGCAGAGGACAAAAGATCCCCTGTCATATGCAAATGTGGATTGAAACTGAGACATCATTGCCCCGAACATGAGAGTATACAGCACACACACACACACACACACACACACACACACACACACACACACACACACACATGCAGCATATTTCTAAATCATCAAACCTTCTTCCCCTGGTGCCACACCTCACACTGGCACACACTCAAGCACGCTCACCCCATGATCCATAGACAAGTGCCAGATACACACTCCAACAGCCAAACATGTTGATAATTAGAGCCTTGTTATTGGAAGGTGTTATCACAACAATTAACACCCTAATGTGTGTATGCATGTGTGTGTGTGTGTGTGTGTGTGTGTGTGTGTGTGTGTGTGTGTGTGATGGCAGTGATGGGAGGGAAGGTGCCGGTCGTGTGTGCACGCCTTCACGTGACGCTGGGTGGTGAGGAGGTGTGTGTGCATTCCATTAATTCTACCACACAGGCCTGGCATGCTCACACACACACACACACACAGTCAGGGTTCGATGTAACAATGAAACAGTTTCCCATCTGATGAAGTTCCTGTGAATTCTGACACAACAGCAGCAGGAATAGGTGGAGTGATAGATTCTGATTGATATCCAGGGGAGAAAGGAGGAGGAGGAGGAGGAGGAGGAGGAGGAGGAAGAGGAGGGTACAGAGAAAAGGAGATGGGGGGGGAGCAACAAGGGAATGGGAGACGAGTCAGGGCGGTTTATTAAACTCTTTATTTTGAATCACATGGTAAACGGTCTGTGTTTATACGGAGCTTCAGTCTTGACCACTCAGGACAGTTTATTCTCGTTCACACACACATTCAGTCAGTGCGACTGTGGGCAGCACTTTTCCTATCAGGGGCAATTCAGGGTTCAAAGTCAACTTCATGGTCAATTCTGCCAGAAGTTCATGACGGGATTGAAATGTCCTTTCTCTCTGATCAGTGATAAGTAGACAGAACATATAAGTACACGACTTATTAAGTACTCAAAACGTAGGACACAGTCATGAGGCAGCTGGATGGAGATGACTTCTTTGGCACAGGTATGACGGTGGAGGTTTTGAAACATCTGGGGAGGGAGGGAGTTCAGTATCTTGCCCAAGGGCACTTCGGCATACAGATGGGGAAGACTGGGATCGAACCGCCGACCTTCTGGTTAGAGGACGACCACTCTGCTGGAATGACAGAGGGATGATTTGGGTCAGAGGAGGGAGAACAGGAGGAAACGGTGCTGACAGGTCGAGGAGAGGATGGAGGAGGAGGTGGGGGAGTCAGTGTTCAGGAAGTTTTTCTTTTTTATGCATTTTTTATTTTTATACCTAACACAAACATTTTAATAATAATAAATTAGGGCTGCTTCTAAACGTCTCAGTCGTTAGATGTTTAATGTCGGTGTTAATGTAATCATTTTTAGATATATTTATCTTTAAATTGTTGAAAAATCATTGATTGGAGTCCCAGTCGCTGATTCGCTGTTCTAGTTTTAATTACAAGGTTTTAATTGATTTTCATTATTACAGCTATGGAAGAGAATCTGTGGAATTTTCAGAGCTGGTTTTTATTTAGTCTTTTATTCTGGTAAAGAAGCAAAAAGTTGGTAAACCGAGGTGGTGAGAATAGAAATCAAATCAATGTGAAGCAAATTGAATGTCTACACCAGTTATTTTGAATATATGTTGGTGGAAACTCTCACATACTGGTGTTTAAACATTATATTCACATTTACCTGAAGAAGTTTCAACTGCATACAAACAAGAATCGAGGGAAAGAGTTTTTAATAACTTATATAATACTGTACATTTAACTGCTTTGTTATATTTCAATAGAACATTTGTCACCTGAGGATTATTGGTGGAAAATCACTACTCAAATGCATTTGAGTTAAATTTTAAGGTACTTTCCTTCACTACTTCTCTATTTTATGTTTCTGCTCCATAACAATACTCCACTGCTGATTCACCACCTGCAACACTGAGGTGATATAAACATAAATGCTGAAGTGAGACATTCTGATAAATGTATTATTTTTATTTATTTTGTAAATAAGAAACGAGCAAAAACGTCTTGTGCTTATAGCTTTTTGTAATTTAACACACTGACTCAATGTAATTTGAGAAATCTGATCTCTTATCTCTGCAGACGAAGACGCTTTAAATATAAATTTAAGATACTCGCTGTTTTTCTGCACACAAACAACTTTTACACGCGCCACACAGTGTCCAGTGTGTGTGTGTGAGTGTGTGTGTGAGTGTGTGTGTAGGCTGGTGTAATGAGGTGGAGACAGTTGTCCATTACTTCCTGAGCTGATGGCTCCTCGCAGCAGTGCCCCCACAGCTGGAAGAGAAGAGGAGGAGGAGGAAGAAGAGACACACTCAGATGAACCCTCTGTGTGTTTGTCTCAAATTATTACAGAAAAACACAGTGAACTTAAATCTATGGCACAAATAAAAACCTTACATGGACAGAAACTAGCAAGAACACTGATTGTGATAGATAGAAAGAAATGTACACGTTTCTTCAGGAAGCTTATTACCTCACATTTAGAAGCCTTGTCCTGCCAGTAAAATGTTAAATTCAAAACACAACACACTTCTGTTAAACGTAGTGTAGCAGTGTATTTCTGTGTGTTATTCAGTTTACAGGCTGATGAAACTCTCTCCTTGTGTTGTATGGAAAGAAGAGCAGGAGTGTGGCGCCCTCTAGAGTTTAAAAGCTGCACTGTCATCCTTTCTCATCCGGCCAGTGGACATTCCTGCACTTTATCCTGCAAACCCTCAATCTGCTTCTTCTGGTGTGTTTGACAGAATAAGCTTCAGGCTTCCACTACTTGCTACGTGGCGTGTTTCCACAGCTCGAGGGGGGGGGGAATAACTGGTTTGAAGGAAACTGTTGTCACATCTAGATTCCAGCGGGACGGTGTTGGTTTGCACAGACGAGACCCGATCACCTCGACACCCTGACTCCTGCACACTCTACCTTTCCTGATTGATCTGGAAACGCCGTGTGAATTTATGTGATATATAAAACAGGCATCAGATATTTTTACACTCTTTAAAATCGGCCCCCAACAATCCACATTGGTTGGGCTCTAATAATAACTATCCACAGTGTTAATTGTAAAAGAAAAAACACACAATTATTCAAACGTGTTTCTCTTCCCCCTGAAAACCCGTTAAACCCCGACACACAAAGAAAACATCACAAATACTCCACAGCACACAGTTGTTGAACATTTACACTTTATAGTTTTTATTAAAAAAAAAAAAGAAAAAAAGAAAGAATACAGGATTTGAAAATTATCTACAAAACTGGACAAAATGTTGAGCAGTTTAAAAGAACAGTTGTTTCCCCCCCCCCCCCCTCACAGATCTCTGCTCTGTTGTGTAAGCGATGATCGTTCACACTGATGGTTCAAACTAAACGTGGGCGGCTTCCCAACACGGGTTCACGGCCCTGGAGAGAAACCTTCCACACGGACAGAGGACGTGTCACCGGCAGAGCAACCAACAGACGTGTGTTACGTACGAGCTGGGATTCAGTTCACCAGCCTCACAAGGAATATTCACAACACAAAAAAATCTGAGAATGCTACACACTCGAGCAATGAGACAAAAATAAATAGAACTAATCAACAGCACAAAGACAGAAATAAAGTGTTAAACTGATGTTAAGGAGTTAAGTCGTTAGTTTTTTCCCAATTATTAGAACAAGCAAAGATCAATATGATAATCTCAACTAATTTAAACAGAAGCATTTAACTGAAGATAAACAATGAATGAAAAAGCTTTTTAATCCTTTTACTGACAGATCAACAGAATTGGGGTCCGACTGCAGAGAAAGGATATTTGTTCACTCGGTTTTTGCATAAATTAACGACAGAGAAAATACACAAAGTTCTTCTTCCTTTATTTGATCCTGGTAAACATGTCCAGCTGCCTCTTTGCTTCCATGTAACAAAAACATCTGGGTTTTAAGCTGGTTTGACAAAACAAAGATTCCCAAAAACCCCAGATTTCAGAGGGAGCCTCCCGTGTTCTTTGTGCCACTTGAACAAAGCATCAAAGTAAAGAAAGTACAACTGGAGGTAATAAATTAAAATATATGTTGATTTGTCGTGAAAGGTGCAATAAGAAGTATATGCTACTGTAGACTGGGAGCCATTCAACTTTTTTTCCATCTTGAGGTCAAAAAATAAAGTTTGACAAAAATCCGAGGCAAGAACACAGCTTACAAACAAACACACGTTCAACTCTTATTGGATTTCTCTCCTCGGGAGAATCCTTGAAATTTGAAGCACCATCTTGAAACACTGTTTACAACAGTGAACAACATATTTATATTCATAATTTACAGAACAAGTCAACGTCCTACTGCCATCGTGTGACCACCAACAGTTTGCTTTTTATAAATATGAACCAGTTTTCCAGGATTCTGTGCATGTGACAGTAAATGTTCACCCTGCGCAGGTCGTGACACCACAAAGGACAACATGACCAACTGGAACCAGGTTATTTCAGGGTGGATTTAAGAGTTTGGGGGTTAGAGAAAAACAAGAATGACAGTGACGTTAGAACATTTTCATCATGTACATCATCTTCAGAATACTCCATGGTGTCCGCTGTCAATCCGTCCACAGTAACAAGACGATGACGTCAGACATTAAATACCTTCTTTTCTACTTTTTCCTCAAGGTCACAAGAGGAATCCTACGCAGAGGCCAGGAGTCTTCTTTTCTAGAGTTAGGTCAAATGAAAGACTGCTGGTAGTCTGCATGTGTAACACTGCATGTGTGTCTCTGTTCTTAGTGTCGGGGGCCACTCAGTCGTGGGAGAGGGGGACCTTATCAGAGAGGAGGGGAAAAGACAAAAGATATACATTAAATTAAAACTGTATTTGTTTATATGCAGTGTCCTGTTTCACTTCATCGTACCTACTGTAAACAAGAAGGTACAATAACGAGGCTAGAGACAAAGGCGGAGGAAGAAATCCTAAGTGACCCACCTGGAGAAGAGAGAAGTGGAGGACGGGCACTCTTTAGGGAGGGAGGGGGGCCTCGAATATTGTGAGAGCCCCTGGGACCTGGGTGAAATAAAGGAGGATGGTGCAATAGGGGCCCTCGAGTCCCGGGGGGGCCGTTGAAGAGGTTGTGCTGGAGTGGAGGGCCTCGAAGAGATGGACCAGGAAGCCCATGCAAGGACAGAAGCGGCGGAGGTTTGGTTTTGGGATATGAACCTTAAAAAAAGAGAGAATTTATTAAGTTATTGTATATGGTGCATAATAAATAATAAGAGCTTTTCGTTTCAAGATTGTGGGATTTTAAATCCCAGTTTCATAACCGTTACACCCCTCACCTTTACACATGAAAGAAAATGCATTAAAACCCAGGTAGGTCCGGTGCTTTCCAAAAGAGCAAGATCTAAAAATGGCTTCCATATCTACAAGTGGCTTCCACATGAGTGATATTTATTGTTATTTTGGAAATGTGAATGTTCCGGTTGGCTGGTCTAACCTGGTGAAGGCAGGAGAGGTGGGCGTGGAGGAGGGGAGTGGTCAATCATGGGCCCGTCTCCAGGCTGAGGCTGAGGGGGTCCAGGTGGCGTGGGGAGCAGAGGAGGTGGTTTCCCCAGTCCTGGAGGTAACATGCTCCCTTTCTCCCCCTCGTTGTTGGAGGCTGGAAAGAAAAGAGGAGATCAAAATGGAAGCATCACAACAGGCAGAGAGGATGTGACCCAAAAGACTAGAACAGGAAAAGAGTTTAAAGGTGCCGTCGGTAGAACTGACTCGGCACCAGGCTCTTCCAGAGACTTCGCTGTAATCACCTTGGATGTGCTCCTGTCGAGACCTGACGTAATCTGAGATGGTTTCCAGCTCCTCGGGGTAGAGATGCACCCCCTCAGCTAACAGCGTGAGGAGCATGCGAGTATCGGTGGGAACACTGTGGCGCTCCATCTTCTCTCGATCTAGAAAATCATCCAGCAGCTGCGACGCCTGTGCTGCTATGTCGGCAGGGTCCCTCGGGGGGCGCTCTTTGACGAGTCCCCGGCTGTGCTCGGCTGAAACAAACTCCATGGCCTGGTCTTTGGGCATGTTGCGATGGACTGAGGGGGAAAGGAGGGGGTTAGTCGTGAGGCGTCAGTCGACTGAAGGGGGGGAAATAAGACAGATCTAAATCCGTGGATGTAGCAGAATAACCAGCGGCGTTCTTACGGGTCACTCAGTTCACTCTGAAATGAATTCTGTGTGATGTGATCGGCGGATGGATCTAATGAGTTGGTGATTTGGTGCTTTCTTCTGAATGTGTGTTTGTGATGATTGGAAGGAGAGGGTGAGGCGGGGCATGCAAGTTGTGTTAAGATGAACATTTGTCAGTGACTTTAATCTTTTGTTTTTTATCAACAATAAATAGCCTTATTATATCTGCTTTAGCTCATACATTCAGTGATTTTATTTTTGTTTGAGTAAACCCGACGAAAACATATTAAGTTCATCTACTTTGTTTCCACTGTAGCATCTTTATATAGTTTTGATGTTCTTGTTTTATATGATGCATATTTTTTTTATTTGTATTATGTTGGTAAATGGCGTGAGTTGAAAATATCAGTTTTTGTGAATTAGGCATTTCACTGCATGTTTTAGACTTTATTCAGTTTTGTTGGATATGTAATGTTCTCTAATGAGCTGATGCACATTGTTGTGTTTACACCATGGACTGTTTATAAAGATGGCCGATATGGCAGCTAACACAATAAAAGCCAAATCCTCCTGATTGCCCCCTGGTGGCTGGCTACAGTAAAGGGCCTAAACCCCGCCTCCTCCATGTTAAAGTTAGGACATGGACCAAATGATGGATTTATTACTTATTTGATTCACAGCTGAGATTTACGCACAAGTGGTCAAGTGCATGTCTCACCATCGGCATCTTTATTCAACAGTCACTGGTAGAACACTGTGTGATTTGATTGACTCGAGCTGAAATTTAAATATTGAATACAACAATTGAGTGCAGAATTGTAGTTTGTGTGTTTTAATAGTTGGATTTCTTGTTTTTGATTCGGTTGACAAGAAATCTGTAGAGGATTTAGTGTTCAAAGAGGATGCAGAATAGACGTAAACCACATTGGAGCGCTGAGGCTGACAGAGGGATGGAGGGTTGTTACTGAGGTGGTCTGGAAGGAGTACGAGGGGTACGGACTTACTTTTGAGGGAGTCTGAGAATATGATAACAGTGCAGGAGGACAGAGCTATGTTTGTCTGCTCCACCAGAATACATAACGGGGAGCCTTCTGCTCGGACGTCCTGCAGGGCCCGGGTCAGGCCCGTCTCCGCCTGAAGGTAGAGCATTTCCACTGACAGGCCACGCTCCTGCAAGCACTGGCTTAGCGATTTGGGGTAATCCCTTTGAGAGGAAGAGAAACACTTTGTTAACTTGACATTTCTATATTGACTGAACTGAACTGGCACGTAGAGAAACCTAAATTATATCAGTGAGGGAGCTGTGGGTGGCACTTGTATACATGTTTGTGTCTCTCATGTCTTGAGTTAAGTGTTATAGTGTGTGTTAAGTTAAATATAAGTTAAAAGATCAATTATAATTCAGTGAAAAACATCTTAGCAGGCTACAACTGCCATGGCTTTAAACTGACAGAGAGCTTGAGTGTGTTTTTGTTATCATAAGTAGGTTTCAAATTAGTATTACTTTAAAACCTGGAAAATACCGTTACTCTTTTCCCAGATTTGCCAAAAGTCTTTTGGGTTTAAATTGTGTGAAATTAGCTTAAAACAACCCAAACAACTGCAGGTCCAAAACTAATAAGCCTTTAGAAAATAGAACAGCATGCACAGAAGTGTCCTCTCCTCGGCTGGAGGGTTGATTCACTTATAGGCGTGTGAGTGTGAGATGTGTGCAGCTTCCACTGATGAACCTTAAAAACAACCAGTATTTTAAAAACAGAAAGAACATTTGACTTTTGTATGTAAGTGAATGTAAAAAAGCATTTATTTGAGAAAGTGTGATTCAAGTTTAATATGTAAAGTGATAAAGAATGTCATGTAAGGAGATTTCAATGGGAGACTTCAGTGGACACGAGTGGGTGTTTGACAATGTGTGACAAACCAGTTTGTAGTTTTAAAAGTGCATTAAAATGTTAGCATTGATTACATGTTTTTAATATGCAGAACTTAATAGAACCTTTGTTATGATGTTCATTTATTTGTAGACAGTGATTTGACTTATTACTGTTATACCATAGAGAAGGTTATAGAAAATCCTGAAAACACATTAGAACAACGTCCAGTTTTCATAGAGTTTACATGACATTTGTTATGTTCTTTTGTTTTTCATTACACTTTTGGTTTTGATGTGTGTGTAAATATGTAGTTTGCGTGAATGTCAAATAGAGATGTGTCCTTTCAAACCTGGAGAAGTAGGTAGATTCCCAAGTTAACTTGAGAATCATTAATTTTGTTAGATTATTGTTGTAGAGGAACCTTGTTTAAATATAATTTAACCCAACACAGAAAGCAAACTGAGCTTGTCAACACTTCAAAAAGGGGCTTTTCTCAACATGATTGATGGGTGAAGAGCTTGCGTTCCAGAGAATAACTGTAAGTGCTGCTGTCAAATGCACAAACACACAGGATCAACTGGTTATGTTCAACAGTTGAACCTAAAAAAAAAAATCCCAAACTTCTATCTGCTGGCTGAGCTACAACTACACTAACAATGTTCCTTTTTATGACCTTTTATGACTTTTTATGATTCGTGGATGCATCACGAGGACTTTAAATGAAATAACAAGAATATTCTATGCTTTTACATTTCACAACTACACCAAACAAACAAGATCTTAGTAGATTGGACCATGAACAAAACTAACAATGAAATCAGCAGCAGAAGACTGGCAGCCAGAGGAGAGTACTGAGATGTGTGGGAGCCAACTTAACCAAGTATAAAAGGCTTTATTGTTGAGTGAAACATGATAACTACACAACTCCTGACATTTAAAGATTCAGACGTGGGGTTTTATAAAACATTCAGACTACTTGTTCACATTGTCTTGAGTTCCAGTAGACGTCCCCCCCTCAATCGACACTCAATACTCCATAACACTATAACCATGACAACGATCTAAATGAGATTAAGCTCAGGAGAAGGACAAACATCCAATCATCCCTGCAACGCCCCACTGATCTGCAGCTTCATGGTAGACTGGCTAGAAACACACAGGAAAGCACCTGAAGAACTGTGTGAAACATGATCCTCTGGTCTGAATAATACAAGACTAAACTGTTTGCTCTCAGTTATGAGCAGCATGTTGGATTCTTTATTACCAGGCCTATCTCCTCAAACTGCTCAGATCAGTCAGTCGGACAACTGTGCTCTTGGGAAAGTTTCATACAGGTGGAAAAAAGCCTTACTCTCAAACCCAACAGGGAAAAGCTGCCAGAACTTCCACTGCTTATAATGTAATGTAGTTTTAAAGTACTCACAGGCACTGGTTGGTGACGGACATGACCACACAGTCGGGCGGCTTCCTCTCCTCCTGCACTTGTCTGTAGAACTTCTGGTACAGGGTTTTACGTCTGTCTGCTGGAGTGGAGTTCTCTGGTTTGGCTGAGGGGGTGAGAGCGGTGATAGAGTTGGGAAACAATAAAGAGGAGATAAAAGAAAAAGAGAGACAGGGTGTTATTCAGGAAGAGAATTTATATTTTGGATTAATTTGCAACCAACAGTGCATCTATCTATGCAGTTTGATGCATTTTCGTACGGATACATTTTGCAGGGATTTAAATTGTTTTCTTTTTGTATTTCCATTGAGAACAATAGCAAAGAAAACATCTCACCATTGGACTGATGCTTGAATCCCTCAAACTTGACACTTCCAGTGAAGTTTTGAATTTGCTCTCGTTCTTCATAGCTGAAAGAAAAGAGGTGATTGATAAAACGTGCCATTACTAAAAATTACGCAAAATTTGAAAAGAAATGCAGACATTTTCTCTATTGTTTAGTAAGTTAACATTTTCAAAAGTCTGTAAATCCTATGTCAACCAACAGAGATATCAGTCGGGCTCTACTTTCTATCGTGTCACAGACAATCATTACTTATTATCAGTTCAGGGTTAAACTCTCTGACTGTGACCATGACCTCATCAGATCATTGACTCCTGTCATGTTGTCTTTAACTAAGAAGGTGAACGATGACATATGTGAAACCAAAGTTATGTGATATCACTCTGGTTCAGATGTGACACCTTCTCATCCTTCTATCTGCTTGTCGAACTCAGCCTTAGGAACCATGTGCAGCTGTCTCCTCAGCCCCTGTCACTACACTCTGTGCAGATTGAAGCTGCACAGCGGGGGGTTGTGGGAGCTGAAGCTCGTCTGAACAGTGATGGGCTCGTACCTGTCCAGAACATCCTTCAGCTCATCGCCCCTCTCGTCTCCTCTGCCCGGGTAAGGGGCTCCTCTCCGAAACCGACGTTTCTGGGCACTGCATCACAAAACGAAGCATTTTTAAACGACGGCTTTAAACAACAACACAACTCTTCCTCCCTTGCAGCAGAGGAAGGAGATCACAAATCGCTTGGTAGGAACAACAACTGTCTTGTGTTGTGGCTGCTACCAACCATGCTAGCTGCTAATGCTACATCTGCAACACGGCTTACCTCCCGTTCGGGTTCGGTGGAGCCCGCCGCGAACCTGCGGATGATTTCGGCCAGGACGACATTTTAAATGAACTGTAACTTCACCTTCATGCGCCAAAAAAACACCTTTATACAGTGAGAGAGAAGGCGTGAGGTTTTCTCCAGGCGTTATTCCACCATTGCCTCCACTAGGAGGAGAAGAATGAGGAGGAGGAGGAAGAGGAGGAGTTCTTCTTCGGGCGGTCTACATGTGTAATACCGCCACCTGTCGGCCATGGATGTCAAGGGTGGAATTCAATTTGAGCAAATCTGAACTTTCCACAACTTTGACATCATTTCATTGATTTTAACTAATTTCCCTTTACCCACATTATATATATTATATATGAAATATACTCGCATTATATATATTATACATCAAATATACCTACATTATATATAAGACATCACATATACCCACATTATATATATTATATATCAAATATACCCGCATTATATATATCATACATCACATGTACCTACATTATGTATTATACATCACATATACCTGCATTATATATATTAAACATCACATATACCTGCATTATATATATTATACATCACATATACCCACATTATATTTATTATACATTGTATATACCCAAATTATATATATTATATATCACATATACCCTCATTATATGTATTATGCATCACATATCTGTATTTAAAAGGCTGAAACACCTGATGACGCTGAGGTACACAACTGAAGATGTGTCCCAAACATCCGCTGACATCCACTGGTGTTAGGCATTAATTAGTGCGGTAGAACATACAAAGGATATTCTCCATCTTGTCCTATGTTCTAAAATGGGACAGCGTTTAGTTTAAAAAGGCAGAGAGGTAATGATGTCTGATCTACTGAGTGGGACACAAGGCTTCATAGTGCGGCCATACAAGCCAGTAGCCAGTCAGATTTACCTTGAGCCTCAGCGTACCCTCAAGTTCCGCCTGTATCGTTGATTACAAGGTCAAAACACTTGGTGACGCTAAGGTGCACAACTGAAGTTTTATCCGCTAACACCTGTTAACATCTACTGGTAGTCGGTAACTTAAATTGTGCAGAAGACCTTTAAACGTACAATGGATATTGAGCATCTGTATTCTAAAATTAAAATAATTGTGTTTAAAGAGTCAGGCCATCAGAATAGAAACGCTGTAGCATTTTTTTCACGTTTGGAGTGCTCAGTGTGAAGGATGATTTTTTATACAATATATCTACTCACATACTCAACCATTACAGACAGTAACTCCACAATTCATTTGTCAGTGCTTGTTTTGGTAGTTTTTGCTGACTCTTGTTGAGGGTTAAGAACAGAGGATGTCGCACCTCGTTGAGCCCTATGACACAAATTATGATTTGTAATTACGGGCTTTACAAATAAAATTTGATCGATTGAGGATTCAAAAAACAACAAGAGTGCGATGAAACTTTTTTTTTTAAATTTATTTTATTAAACAGGGACAATGCACACAAACATTCATCTCAGAATGAGAAGAGATGATTTAGGCCAGATTTAAATATCAGCTCATTTCCGCAGCTACGCACTAAATCTAAAAACACATCAAATACAAAAACATGAATTTACTACACAACACCATCAAAGACTCAATCACACAAACTGTTATACAGACAAATCTACGTGTGCACATCAACATACATCAGCACATCCAATCAATAACTGCAACTCAACACAATTAAAGATCAGAATCCTATTAACGTTAAACCTCCACGTTCCCATCACATGTAACGTGTTGACTGTGGTGATGAACAAGAGGCAGCGTTGCTAAGCACCAACACACCTCCGAAAAGAAGAAGAAGAGCAGGTAACCATGGTGACGCGCTGCTCGGACCAGGTGTCGGACACCGGCGTGCACCTACCGTCCGTGTCGCGCGGATAAGCTCACGCACTCGAACCGTGAGCGCGCCGCGGCGGTGACAGTCGCCATTTTATTTTGAAAATCAATCAGAAGTGGAGGCACAGCGACTCTACTGTTTCGACAAGTTTGTTGCGAGCGCCGAGGCGGGATGAACATCTGATCCACTTTCTGGGAAGCACGGTGAGATTCACGACTCGTCCCGTAAACCTCCGGCCGCGGGGTTTCGCGTATCGCACAAGCGGCGGTGCTAACACGGAGGATGGCCGCTAGCCACCAGCGCGGGGTCGGGGATATTTGCTGAAGAGCTGCTGTCATATTGGTCCCGTGGAGAAAGTAACAATCCTTGAATTTAGCCGAATTCGTCGTCGAGTGTTCGCGGTTTTCTTCCCCCGGCGGCGTCGTGGCTCGGGTGGACGCCGGCGGCGGCTCGGTTCGGCGGCTGCGGCGTCGGTAAAAGGCAGAATTTGCCATTACCGTGTTAGCGAAGCCCAACGATTAGTCTGAGCCCGTTAGGAGGAAGCTAACGTTAACAAGGCTGGTGCTAATGGTAGCTGGCTAACCCCCATCCGCAACACTCGCGGCCTTCGCGTCCACGGCCGAGGCGTGTTTCCACGGACCCGAGGTTTGGTTATTTAGTTCGAGAATTCAAACGACCATTTTAAAAATTGGACACAGGACGATAGCCGTCGCGTTTGCCAATTCACGCACGCCAGTTTGCGCTGTTGCTAATGCTAACTTCGTGTATATTCTTGATTTGATAGCATTAGCTTGCAGGCTACGGGGAGTTGGTGAGATTTTAGTGGACAATGTGAGATATCGACCGCGGCCAAATTAGCCCCGGGACACAACCAAGGTCTTTACAATGAAATGTTTTGTGGATACATAATTATGTGTTAATGTTGCCGCTAGCTAACGTTTCTTGTAGACATGTTGGCTAACGTTAACTCAAACTTCTCTCGAAGCGAGTGTTTACCAGCGTCATGGTGATGTTAGCTTCGGTTGTTAGCTAGCTGGCCCCACTTTCCACAATAGACTGTCCCGAAAACAACGACTCGTTAGTTGTTTTTAACCTATTACGCAAAGCACCCGGGAATTCTGGCGAAAACCGCGGCCGCTAAACTCGTAATTCACGCGTAGGCAGCAACTCGCGAGTTTTTCTCCCGTCAACAGTGGCTAACTGGAATTAGCTCGCTCTTTGTCCGGGTGGGGGGCATTCTGCCCTTTATTCGCCGGGAAGCCCCGGTGCTAGCTGCTCTCCACGCTGCGTGCAGGCGAGCCGGTTCGTGCACGCTTGGTACCGAACGTGCTATTAAAAGCAGAGAAGTTAGTTTGCAACGTAACAAGCTTTGAATCGGTGTGCCAAGTATTGGTGGTGGGGGGGTGGGGGGTACGGTCGAGGCCTAGCACAGGCTACTGGCACGTTAGGGTTTTATGTAACTCTGCTCTGTCGCCGTGAAGATAGCACACGAGACCCACACTTCCATGTGTGCGGACTGTATTAGCAGATAAATGAATGGCAGCAGAGGTAAAACAAAAAACATGTTTGTCTGCAGCTCCAGGTCTGCCACGCTCATAGGCCGCAAAGCCCGTCACAGTACTTGATGTTGTGAATGGATGGTAAATACAGCCCCAGTCCGCCACTCAGACTACAGCATCAAGTTTTGTGCTGTTTACAAAGGAATCCAAACAAATTGTGTCTCTGGTGACTTTGTTTGTTCCTGTTGCAAAAACCTTTCATTTGTTAAAAGATTGTTATTCTAATTAATCTCTCTCTTTCGTTCCAGATGCTGAACTGGATTTTAAACTGAAGGACTTTATCTGCAACCGGGAGCCACTGATTGGAAAACCCATTTGGAAGTTGACTTTTTTTTTTCACCGTTTCTGGGGGGGGGGGAGCAGAATTAACCTATCACTGAAGTGACAAAAGGGGAATAATGGTGATTTTGCGCCGTGCTCGGCCGCCTGCTTCCGCCCCAACCAGCAATGAATCTTGATTCGCTCTCGCTGGCTTTGTCTCAGATCAGCTATCTGGTGGACAATTTAATAAAGAAAAACTACCGAGCCAGCCAGCAAGAAATACAACATGTAAGTGCTATCAAGAACATGTTGTGTCAACAGAGATGTTGTAGTTCATTGGCATGGGGTGCCTAGTATCTGCTTGTGTCATGTATTGATGTGTTCCCTGTGCTCTCCCAGATTGTGAATCGTCACGGTCCCGAGGCAGACAGGCATCTACTACGCTGTCTCTTCTCTCATGTGGATTTCAGTGGCGATGGTAAAAGCAGTGGCAAGGACTTTCACCAGGTAATTTATGATCAGAAACATATGGCTAGTTTATATTTTTTCATTAATTAGTGGTAATAGTTGCTGTAAACAGTAATTGTTTTCATTTAGCAAGGAAAGGGGCGTTTCAGGGGCAGCATTTAATGTTTCTTAAAATTAGCTTTTAAATTCTGAACTTCAGTTTGACTAAAGTTCACCGGCTCTGCTTGGAAGTTAAAAACTTGTTCACATGTTTCTTATTAAAATTAATATTGTGCACACAGCCAGGGGACTGAAATCACGATAATAAATGAAAGCATTTAGATATAAGAACAGTTTAAACGTCTACTTTTTAGAATTAAATTTATAAGACACCCATTCCAATATTCTTTCCCTACATGCTAAGTGTTGATGGACATAAAATTCCAGCCATCATTAAACATAAGCTGCTTTCACAAATGCACTGAAGTCCGAATATTCAAGTTTCTCCACAGCGAGAACGCAAACGTATGAGCGAGAGCCTCCGGAGTTTGTGGACTTTCTCCGCCTGTCCCCTTAGTATAAAGTCTGCAGAAACTCCGCAGGAGCCATGTCTGAAAACAGCTTCGTAATTCCAGGGAGAGATGTGAGCTTGTATCAGGGACCCAGGTGGCACCATTAAATTTAGTCTTTTGAGTGAATTGCTGGCAAAATATGTTGGAGACTGGCTGACTCATTATCCTCATTTTGGATGGTCAGATAGCATCAGAAATCCCTCTCGCCTCCGCCCCCACCCTACAGTGTCTTCTACCACATTTTTCTAATTGTCAAAAGCCAGTGATCCAACATTCACACCCACTTCACACCATGATTGGTCCGCAGTGCTGAGTGTGCATGTCTTTAGGTCTTTTTTTTTTCATGTTACACAACTAGTAGTGCAAAACACTGTTTTCCATGAGAGACTGCATCGTTATCCCAATTTTAAAATGGTATCACATTACCCTCTGATGTGACAGCTGGCTTTTCACTGTGCCCAGTGTGTCCAACAACTAGAAACGCCTTGGATTTCTGACATGGTTGTGGCGGCATGTCTTAAGAGCTTGTTCATAAACTGGCCCTTGTCCTTACAATGGGACAAAGTAGTGCTCAGTTATTAGTAGTCACCTTTAACTTTGGCAGTTTTCCTCACAAACTGTCCTCATTAGTGTGTTTTCTGTCTTAGTCAATGCATACATCTCCAACTATTGTCCACTGAGAACACGTATTTCATAATGGATTCCTCTTTATTTATATATATATATATATATATATATATATATATATATATAGGCAGATTTTTTTAAAGTACAGTCTTTGTAGTTTTTACTCGATTATTATGCTCATGCAATAATTGCTTTGACTTGGCAGACATGTGATTTGATACTTGTTAGACTTATTTTGTTCTTCACCTGCCTCTGTTCTCTTTATTCTCTTCTCGGTATGTTTTGCTTTTCAACTTGCACAAGACACAGTTTCTGATCCAGGAGTGTGTGTCGTTGATATCGAAGCCAAACTTTATCTCCACTCTGTGTTACGCCATCGACAATCCCCTACACTACCAGAAGGTAAGGAGCAGATGATGAAATGTCACTATTATCAATATGGTTGTTTGGCTGTATGTCACTGACAATAATTATTTTTTGCTTAGTAAAGACAAACTACCTAAAGGAATATATGCAGCTGTTTAAAACACCATCATACGTTACTGTCTTCGTTCGTTTCTAAATCTCTTAAATATGATTGCACAGGCGTTCGGTTTCAGTATCAGGCTGAAACTACCTAAGATGTCAACTCAGAATTGAAAATGAATGTTCAGAAAAATAACAGGAATTAAAGTCAACGTTTTGTTTAATTTTCTTCCAGAGTTTGAAGCCATCGGCCCATTTATTCACTCAACTGAGTAAAGTTCTTAAGCTCAGCAAGGTCCAAGAGGTAAGAGATGACTCTGCAGTCCGCTCTATTAATCACTTAACTGAAAGGGACAATGGTCATATAGGGTTTTTCCTGGCTGAAAACTAAGCAATGGGAATGGACCCCAGACAGCTCCACTGTCCAGAGTGTATACGGCCCCGGCCACAGCACCACCAAGCCCAAGACGTACAACCAGGAAGTCGTGCACAGCTCCACTAAGTCTGCTTACAGTTATAATTTACATACACATTTGGTCTGTACAACAAGTTTTACAGTTTTTCCTGACTGTCAGTAATTTACTTCTCTCTCTTTCATTCGTGCTGTGCACTGCCAACAGAATTAAGCCAAACTGAGCACACGCCATCTTCTCTGGCTTCCCATACATTGTCTAAGTTTACAAATTCTGTTTTTACCCAGTCTAAGTTTACTCATGTGTCCGATGACAATGTTTGTCTGCGTGTCAGGGAGAGAAGTGAGCAGTGGAGTCAGTGCGTGTGTGTGTGCACTGTTACCTTTCCCTCAAGTTCCAGCACTATCATACAGAAGCTACGCAATTCTTTTATAGTAATCAACCACTTATCGTTACCAATTTGGCCTGGCACCGAAGGATCACTATAGGTTGTTTCCATTCTACCAGAATTTTATTGAAATGTGTCTCCATATGCGTCTCATGATTGGCTCTCCGATCGGATCGCACTTCCCTGCCCTACACAAACAACACTTACAGCATTTCTGTTCACAAAGACCAAGCTATGTTGTTTTTACCCAGTCTGAGTACGCAAGTGTGTTTCTATATTTGTCTGTGTGCATGAGCAAGCAAAAGAGACGAGTCAGGAGAGTGAATGAATTTCATGCAGCTGCGCTGTGAAAAGAGGAAGAAGAGATTTGATTCATAGTGAAACTGCAGCATCACAAAAACCACATGTTAATACCAGGTGTGTCCGGGGCCTAAGAGACTATCTGAAATATTAACTGGATTTTTTTTTTTCTTCCCAGGTTATATTTGGACTTGCTTTGCTCAATTCCAGCAACACAGACCTTCGCGGCTTTGGTAAGTAACTCTGGTAGAACTCAATCAATTTAAACCTGTAGCAAACATGACCTGAAGTCTCAATGTGGTCCATCCATTTTTAAGGCAAAAACACAAAGTTGGCTCAAACTAGTATGAAGCAGCGTTCTTAAATTGAACTTAATCGACCACAAATACAAGGCATCTTTTTATCAATCACCAGAAGCACCATGAACTAAAGAGAAACTGAATGAACAATGTCTCATTAAATCATGATTTTTAAAAAGCAAACATTTGGACATCAGGAAAGGAGTTTTATTTAAATATCTGAAGTTGTTTTATATTGACCACATCACTATGAACCACAGTGAAGGGAACAACACACTTGTGTTTTTGACATAAGATCTTCAATACAAACATTTAAAGTCTTAACTAGTTGTTTTTCACTTTCTTAGCTGCACAGTTCGTCAAGCAGAAACTTCCAGATCTCCTGCGGTCATACGTTGACGCTGATCTCGGAGGAAACCAGGAAGGTGGCTTCCAAGACATTGCCATAGAGGTCTTGCACCTGCTGCTCTCCCATCTTCTGTTTGGCCAGAAGGGAGCCAGTGGGGTAGGGCAAGATCAGATTGACGCCTTCCTGAAGACCCTTTGCCGAGGTATGGAAGAACAATGCACTCCACTCTCAAAACCTGTTATTCAGTGTGCCAGTGCCACATTTGTTTATTTTATTTTACTGTGTTGTTGCAGATTTCCCCCAGGAGCGCTGCCCTGTGGTGCTCGCACCACTGCTGTACCCTGAAAAACGGGACATTCTCATGGACAGGATCCTACCAGACTCGGGGGAGTTGGCTAAGACCATGATGGAGAGTTCTCTCTCAGAATTCATGCAAGAAGTTGGCTATGGCTTCTGTGCAAGGTGAATTCATTACAAACATCTTTTAAGCTGCACTCACATCCAACAGTCAAATTATATATTTAAAATAACCTGGGCTTTACACATCCTTCAGTGGTTTCTGAGTTATTTGAATTGATATGTAAATGCTGCAGTATATGGCTCATAATCAACATGCATGCATTTGTCTCTCCAGTGTGGATGAGTGCAGAAATATAATCCTCCAATATGGGGTGAGGGAGGTGACGGCCAGCCAGGTAGCCAGGGTCCTAGGCATGATGGCTCGCACCCACTCTGGCCTAACTGATGGCATCCCCCTACAGGTGAGATGTTTATTTGTTTGAAGGGCTTTGGGCTGCTAGAAGTCTTAGGTCACTCAGATTTTAGTTTTGTTTAGTTTGGGTTACTTTATGTGGACAATCTGCTGGATGCTTTTTCTTTCTGTGACATGATTCGGTACAGGAGAGCTCTTTGCTGGAAAAAGCTTCAAATGAAAGTTGACAAGAGAAGCTCAGACTTGAAATGTTACTTGATTCAATACTTTTTAAATCTAAACAGATTCCTGCTGGTATGGGAGAAGTGGCTTATTGGATCTTAACACTTTACTATAACAAAGCTTAACTTTTCTCCTCTTGTGTTTTCTCTTACAGTCCATATCTGCTCCAGGTAGTGGTATCTGGAGTGATGGTAAGGATAAGAACGACGGCTCGCAGGCACACACATGGAATGTCGAGGTTCTCATCGACGTTGTCAAAGAAGTTGTAAGTGAACTATCCATTATTTCTAAAGAGATTGGTATAACCTTTACCAAGTAATTGTTTATTTCCCATACACTGCCACAGACAACACTGGCAATTTGTGCAAAGATTATTTTCTCAAAGTCAGTAAACAAGTTAAAACATACAACACTCTTTCATATACTTGCTCCTGAATGTTATAGAAATCAGTTTTTGTACAAGATTATTTTTCAAGGGACTTACGATTTTCATCTTTCTCTTAGAATCCCAGCCTTAACTTCAAAGAGGTGACGTACGAACTGGACCACGCAGGTTTTTCAATCCGTGACAGTAAAGGCCTGCAAATTGTGGTGTATGGCATTCAGAGGGGATTGGGCATTGAGGTGTTCCCTGTCGATCTCATCTATCGGCCATGGAAACACGCAGAGGGACAGGTAACTGACCAAAATCTAATCCAGCAGAATGATGTGAAGTTCTGAATGATAGTGGCAAATTTGAAAGGGACTATTTGATGTCATTAATAACAGTAAAGATGAATTAATTCCAATGCTTATCATGGAATTGATTTGTGTGTAAACATGGGGCTGTTTCATTGTTTACATTGGCGCTCTCTTCAAATGTCTAACTGCTTGTTTGTTTTTGTTCAGCTGTCGTTCATTCAACACTCCTTGATGAGTCCAGAAGTGTTTTGTTTTGCCGACTACCCCTGTCACAATGTGGCCACTGACATCCTTAAGGCACCACCGGAGGATGACAACCGGGAGATTGCCACATGGTACGTTGCTTTTAGCTTGAGCGCTGTGCAGTGGGGTGCAGCACACATCTGTTTCTCAGTTTCAGTGGCTCTGTATTGTGTTTGACTGAGTGTCACAAACTGTTCACAGGAAAAGTCTGGACCTGGTTGAGAGCCTGCTCAGGCTGTCGGAGGTGGGCCAGTACGAGCAGGTGAAGCAGTTGTTCAGCTTCCCAATCAAACTCTGCCCCGACATGTTGGTGTTGGCATTACTGCAGATCTCCACCTCCTGGCACACACTGCGCCATGAGCTCATCTCGACCCTAATGCCCATCTTTCTGGGCAACCACCCCAACTCTGCCATTATCCTGCACTACGCCTGGCATGGACAGGTTGGTGTTGAAATCCATCTTTCTGTTGATACGAGTTGATTTCAACTCAAGGGGTCATGTTCTACTTTTCCTTTGGTACTTAGGTTATTTGCTGATTTAAGTTTGCTGTTTTTTCCTTTGCTTGTATGCTTATGAAAACCTGATGGTTCTTTTTCCAGGGACAGTCTCCATCCATCCGTCAGTTAATAATGCATTCGATGGCAGAGTGGTACATGAGAGGGGAGCAGTATGACCAAGCCAAGCTGTCTCGCATCCTGGACGTGGCCCAGGACTTGAAGGTTTGTTTGAATAGACAAAATAATCATTGATATGGAGATAATAAAACAAAGCAGAATCATTTGGTAATAGCATCAAAGCACATAGAACTTTTACACTGAATTTGTTCCTCTGTTTTTTATAATTTACTATGTTTAAGGAGCCTTCCACATGCTGTATTTCCTCTGTAGACAGAAGTAATAAAATGACAAATGTGAGATTTGGAGACGATTAGATTAAGTAATAAAGTTTATATTTTGATCTTTACATGTGTTTATATGTCAAAGATGCTGATTGTGTTTTCTTTTCTCCAGTCTCTATCGATGCTGCTGAATGGTACTCCATTTGCCTTTGTTATTGACCTCGCTGCACTTGCCTCGCGCCGTGAATACCTCAAACTTGATAAATGGCTGACTGACAAAATCAGAGAGCATGGGGTATGTCTTTTTAATTGATTTAAGTGCAGTTATTTTCAAACGTCAATGCAGATTGTTTATTTTTTATCATATTACCCCGAGAACTTGGTATTTTACTATAATTTTGTGATGTGTCTGTCTCAGGAACCGTTTATCCAGGCGTGTGTGACATTCCTAAAGAGGCGCTGCCCATCCATTATGGGGGGTCTGGCCCCTGATAAGGACCAGCCCAAAAGTGCCCAGCTTCCGCCTGAGACCTTAGCCACAATGCTGGCCTGCCTGCAGTCCTGTGCTGGGTGAGTGGCGATTATACTTATTTAACATTTTTATACTAGGTTTGTCTGATTTGTTTAAATGACCAACAATGCCAGCCCTGATCAATTCAGCATTGGTTGACCACAAGATGAGATGATATTGAGACTGAGGAGACCTAAATATGTTTTAATTCCTTCCTCAGGAGTGTGTCCCAGGAGTTGTCGGAGACTATCCTCACGATGGTCGCCAACTGCAGCAATGTGATGAATAAAGCTCGGCAGCCACCACCAGGGGTGATGCCCAAGGGACGTGCCCCCAGCACCAGCAGCCTGGATGCCATCTCCCCTGTGCAGGTATCTTTAAGTGTAAGCCATATCATGCCTTTACATGTAAACTCTGAATTTTTAAAATTGATGTCAACAAAACTGATCTGTATTACTCACTTAATTAAGAAACCTAAAATATAACTAGGTTATTGTCACAGTTCTGCCACAGTTTGTACCAGTGAATAATCTTAATTCTTGTTTTGCTCTTCTCTAGATGGACCCTCTATCTGGCATGGGTTCCTTGAACTTAGGGGGCACAGCCACCTCACACACTCAGAGCATGCAAGGTTTCCCCACCTCACTGAGTTCAGCTTTTAGTAATCCCCAGTCCCCAGCTAAGGCCTTCCCCCCACTGTCCAACCCCAACCCCAGCACACCATTTGGGGGAATTGGCAGTCTGTCCTCACAGCTCCCTGGTATGGACTCTGGTACGATGCTTTTTTTATTACCTTCTTTCCACACAAACATATTTAGTAGTAGTAAAATAAGCAAACTATCGCACAGCTCGGGTTAGATCTGTAATTTCTGTCTCGTTTGTTCCAGGTCCCTTGAGCACAGGCATCAGCTCTAGCATTGGCGCTAGCCTGGGGATGCCAACTGTAAGCACTGACCCGTTTGGCACCAGGAAGATGAGCACACCAGGCTTGAATCCACCTACCTTTCAGCAGAGTAAGATGAAGGCCTGTAAGTGGTGGTAGTGGTGTGACTGAGAGCCCCGCCCTGCGCTGCTCAGCACTGTATTTCCTCTGCAGTTATTATGAAAATTGTCTTGGATTTCCAAATTTAGTTTTGATGCAAATTTGTGTCATGAAATGTTTTAAAAGACAATTTTCCAAAATTAGGTGACTTCAATTTCTTTCTCAATTAATGTCATACAGCTTTTTTAAAGTTACTTGTGGAGGAAATACAGATCGGTCTTCCATTCCTTGTCTGCTTATGCTGACAGCCCCACTTTAGTGTAATCTGTCTTTTGGGTGTCTGGTGTATTACTTGATTGTGCAATGAATTTCACCAATGACTTTGCTCATGCTGCCCCAGTGTTGGATTGCAACATTCAACAAAATGGCTGATTAAATGTCGTTTGTCTTCTTCCAGCTGACCTTTCTCAGGTGTGGCCCGAGGCAAACCAGCACTTTAGCAAAGAGATAGACGATGAGGCAAACAGTTACTTCCAGCGCATCTACAACCACCCACCTCACCCGACCATGTCCGTGGATGAAGTATGTGCCCATTTTATTCTTTTCTTGCATATATAAAAACGTTACTGTGCTTCAAATGCACTCATCTCCCACTACGTTATTGTGCAGGTACTCGAGATGCTGCAGAGGTTCAAGGATTCAACCATCAAGCGGGAGCGAGAGGTCTTCAACTGCATGCTTCGGAACTTGTTTGAGGAATACCGGTTCTTCCCCCAGTACCCAGACAAGGAGCTGCACATCACTGCCTGCCTTTTTGGTGGAATTATCGAGAAGGGTCTTGTCACCTACATGGCCCTTGGCTTAGCCCTCCGATATGTCCTTGAAGCCTTAAGAAAACCCTATGGATCCAAAATGTATTACTTTGGAATAGCTGCCCTAGATAGGTTCAAAAACAGGTATTAATGAGCTTTAAAAGAAAAGGTTTAACATAGCACCTGTCGTTTTATGTCATGCTAATGTATCTTATATTTTTAGACTAAAGGACTATCCTCAGTATTGTCAACACTTGGCTTCAATTGCCCACTTCTTGCAGTTTCCCCACCATTTACAAGAGGTAATCAGGTTTCCTTAATTTATGTTTTAACCATTTTAAAGCTTTAGTTCTCCTCTCTGATGACAGAAAGGGTATTCCACATACTGATAGATTAAATCTCCCGCTCTGTATCTTTCAATATCCTGTGTGTGCAGTATATCGAGTATGGCCAACAGTCACGGGACCCTCCGGTGAAGATGCAAGGCTCCATCACCACACCTGGTAGTCTGGCACTGGCACAAGTTCAAGCCCAGTCCCAATCGCAGCCGCCTGGTGGCCCTAAAGCCCCACAACCAGGTCCGCCCAGCACCCTCGTCACCCCCTCAGCGACTACAACCACAGCAGCAAAGACCACCACAATTACAAGACCAACGCCCAGCACCTTCAAGAAGGATGTGCCGGTGAGTTGATTGTCCACTCTTAGCAATTGGTTTACGTTTTTACGCATTAAACAAATACATGTATAAAGTTCTTACTACTGTTTCAAAAGCTAAACTGTCCTTGTTCCACTTTGCAGCCCTCCATAAACACTACCAACATTGACACACTGCTGGTGGCGACAGACCAAACCGAAAGAATTGTAGAGCCTCCAGAGAATGTCCAGGAGAAGATCGCTTTTATCTTCAACAACCTGTCCCAGTCCAACATGACACAGAAGGTAAAGGGGACACTCCCAAAACATTCACTGTAGTCCGAAGAAAACATGAAAGTTAACCATATATTAACCATATGATCTTTTTCTCAGGTGGAGGAGTTGAAAGAGACTGTGAAGGATGAGTTTATGCCCTGGGTGTCCCAGTACCTCGTGATGAAGCGTGTCAGCATTGAGCCCAACTTCCACAGTCTGTACTCCAACTTTCTGGACACTCTCAAGAACCCAGAGTTTGTCAAGATGGTCCTCAATGAGACTTACAGGAACATCAAGGTACAGGAGTGGAAGAGGGCGGCTTTAAATGCGGATGTGTAAAACATTTTTTAACCCATTAAGGGTCATCATTTCTGAAATACTCACATTTCCCTATTATCTGTTTTTCAGGTGCTCTTGACGTCGGACAAGGCAGCTGCCAATTTCTCTGACCGCTCCCTGCTGAAGAATCTGGGCCACTGGTTGGGGATGATAACACTGGCTAAAAACAAGCCCATCCTCTATACAGTAAGAATTTTTACCACCATCACTGGCTCTGTTGTATCATTATGGGATGGGTCTCCTGTCAGATTTTTAAATATATTTTTCCTTTTCCCAGGATCTGGAAGTCAAGTCTCTGCTACTAGAAGCCTACGTGAAAGGCCAGCAGGAATTACTCTATGTGGTTCCCTTTGTGGCCAAGGTGTTGGAATCTAGTCTGCGGAGCATGGTGAGCAACACAGAAAGCAGCTGAAAGACATTTTCATTCAAATGGCATTGCTTTATACCACTGCTCTTATCAAACTACTGTAATTGACTTAAGACAAAAACATATTGAATCTTTCCCCCTCAATGAATTAACAAATGTTTTTTTATGCTGTAGGTTTTCAGGCCCCAGAATCCCTGGACTATGGCCATCATGAATGTCCTTGCTGAGCTTCATCAGGAACATGACCTCAAGGTAAAACAAATACTCCTCCCCTTAACCCTACTAGCAATATAAACCTAAGCACTGACCTCATTGAAATCATAGTGAGAAGGTCACTGCTTTTCTTTTTTATTAACATATTTGGTTTGGTGATGTATATGCACTAATCTTGCCACATGAGTCATATCCAATTCTATCAGTATTTTAAATCTAAGCCAAAATAGGCCTCAACCCTCATGTTAAGTGGCTATTCTGCATTTACCAATAACTCCAGTAAACTCAGGTTGAACTTAATTCAAACTTGTCATAATTGTACAAAGGTACCATTGAATGAAACGTATCAGTAGACAAGTGTAATTGTATTGATCTCTTGTTTGTTTTTTTTGCAGCTTAACTTAAAGTTTGAAATTGAAGTTCTGTGTAAGAACTTGTCTCTGGACATAAATGACCTGAAGCCTGGAACCCTCCTGAAGGACAAGGACAAGCTGAAGTGTCTGGAGGAGCAACTTTCTGCACCAAAGAAGGAGGCAAAACCCCCAGAGGAGTTGCTACCAGTCTCTACCACAGGTGGATACTAAATACTTTTTGGTTCTCAACCTGCTCCTACATCTGGAGTATGTTGTCAGCCAGAGATAATCAGTTAAATGCAACAACCAACATGTCACCATCTTACTTGTCTGTTAGGATTCACCCGTCTTATTATTGTTTAAATGTTTTGGTCCTGCTTAAATGCATTTTAATTATTGTTGTAATTTATTTGCTTGCTTTCTATTAATGTTTGTGGACAGTGATATTAATCCCATTATAGTCTTTTGTCCAACAGGGGACTTTGTCCCATTCGCAGCTCCTCCCTCAACCCCAGCTGCCACCACCACCGCCTGCACAACCACTGGGCCCCCGACCCCACAGTTCAGTTACCATGACATCAATGTGTACGCCTTGGCTGGCCTGGCTCCACACATCAATATAAATGTCAATGTAAGTGTTAAAACCCCTGAAGACAAACGCACCTCCTCTCACCACCTTTTCTTTCTCCTTTTGAAAAACATTTTCTTCTCCTTTCTTGACCTTTCTCTCACGTTTCTCCATCTTTTCTCTTCAGATCCCTCTGCTACAGGCCCATCCTCAGTTGAAGCAGTGTGTACGGCAATCAGTAGAGCGAGCCGTCCAGGAGCTAGTGCATCCTGTGGTTGATCGCTCTATTAAAATTGCCATGACAACCTGTGAGCAGATCATCAGGAAGGACTTTGCCCTGGATTCAGAGGAGTCCCGCATGCGGGTCGCTGCCCATCATATGATGAGAAACCTGACCGCCGGCATGGCCATGATCACCTGCCGCGAGCCGCTGCTCATGAGCATCGCCACCAACCTGAAGAACAGTTTTGCTGCTGCTCTCAGGGTAAGATGAAGAACATGAAGACAAACATCAACAATTAGTGAACCATAAGAAATGGAGAAAGCTTAATTTTCCCAAACACACACCTTTCCTTTCTAATAACCTGCAACATTCTCACTTCTTTAACTTAAACTGTTTATTCTCTCAGGCACCAACCCCACAACAAAGGGAAATGATGGAAGAGGCTGCTGCTCGGATCGCTCAAGACAACTGTGAATTAGCTTGTTGTTTCATTCAGAAAACGGCTGTGGAGAAGGCTGGTCCTGAAATGGACAAGAGACTGGCCACGGTGAGACCTGCAGAAGAAAAAACACCTATCAGCTGAAAATATGAATGTATTTCTTATCCATCAACTGTGGACAATGTCACATCAGCATTAAGTTATTAAGCCATTAATTAGCATTGTAGATAATACTGAAAATGTATAATTAGTGACAGTCCAAGTCAAATAACAGGTTTTCTGTAGTAGTCTGGAAATGTGCTTGTTTTACTGCCACCGTGTCTAAAGACAATATTGGCAAACTTCAACAACAAGCCTCAATAAGTGGAACGTTCATAATTTCCGTTCTCGTCTTTTGTGTTATTCAGTTTACATAAATATATTAAACTATAATGATTTCTTATTCTAGGAGTTTGAGCTGAGGAAGCACGCGCGCCAGGAGGGGCGGCGTTATTGTGATCCGGTTGTCTTGACCTACCAAGCTGAACGTATGCCCGAACAGATAAGACTCAAGGTAAGATCCCTGGAACATCGTGAATACCATTCTTGGTAGCTCACTTACAGGATCCTTCCAATATGTCCAGTAGGATTATGATGATTCAGCAATTTTTTCACGCTGTCGTCAGTCCCTGGACACATTTTAACAGAATTCATGTCCATCTTTTAGGTGGGAGGAGTGGACCCGAAGCAACTGGCTGTGTATGAGGAGTTTGCCAGAAATGTTCCCGGTTTCCTTCCCAGTAATGATCTCTCACAACCCACTGGCTTCCTGGCTCAGCCCATGAAGGTGAGGCCCTGGTGACGATTAACACAATACTTCAGTGCTCCTTAAAATGAATTTGAATCTGATTTATGCCAATTGTATTCCTTAAAAAATACAATACAGTTTATAAGAAAATGAAATCGCTAACACCTGACTAAGTGCTCCGTGTGTCATGTCAGGTAAAGTAGCATCACAGGTGAATATTGCCATTTTAAGCCCTCAGAACTAAATCCCATGTCCCTGTATGTTTGTTTACAGCAACAGGCATGGGCCACAGACGATGTGGCTCAGATCTACGATAAGTGCATGGCAGACTTAGAGCAACATCTTCATGCTATCCCTCCCGCCCTCGCCATGAACCCCTTGACCCAGTCCCTGCGCAGCCTGCTGGAGGCAGTGGCTTTGGCACGGAACTCCAGGGACGGCATCGCCGCACTTGGCCTCCTGCAGAAGGTAGAGTGGTTACTTCTAGAGCTCCAGTTAAGTCTGAAGTCCCAGTATTCATCTGTATTCGCGTGCTTTACTAAGTTGGTTTCTCCATTTCTTCCAGGCTGTTGAAGGTCTTCTCGATGCCACTAGTGGGGCTGATGCCGACCTGCTGCTCCGCTACAGAGAGTGCCACCTGCTGGTGCTCAAAGCCCTGCAGGACGGACGTGCCTATGGACCACAGTGGTGCAATAAGCAGATCACCAGGTGAATTATCATATTCCCTGTGGTGCACGACACAAGGTGACTCCACACACGATGTTTTGTAAAGATTAATGTCTAATTTACCTTGTGTTTGTGGTTACAGGTGTCTGATAGAATGCCGTGATGAGTACAAATACAACGTAGAAGCTGTTGAGCTTCTGATCAGGAACCATCTTGTGAATATGCAGCAGTATGACTTACACCTGGCACAGGTACAAAATACACACTTTAACAATCAGTTGATATTTTCTATCTCTACACATCTTGTTTTGGGGCTTGGTGTATGATGATGGTACATAAGCACTTGATTTATTCACGCGCTTATATAATTCTGTCAATTTATTTTTTCTTCCAGTCTATGGAAAATGGATTGCACTACATGGCAGTTGCGTTCGCCATGCAGTTGGTGAAGCTGCTGCTCGTAGATGAACGCAGCGTCAGCCATGTCACAGAGGCCGACCTCTTCCACACCATTGAGACTTTGATGAGGACTTGTGCACACTCCAGAGCCAACGCACCTGAGGGGTAAAGAACTGCTGCAATGCTGAAACTGTGTTTATCATTTGCTGTAGTACATTATCTGTAGGTTTCTATTTGAGAATATGGCTACACTGATGGCAGGAGTAGTCTGGGCCCCAGTGTAAAGTACTACGTCCCTGTTGTGACTATCTGAAACCTGAATTTGACTGATTACCAAGTCCACATAGTAAACAAAGAATTTAATACTTGTTGGCCCAGTTGCAGCACTTTGACAACCCACTACACTTTGTATCAGGGTCACACTGGATCTAATCCATATAGTATTTACCAGGTTATTGTAGATTTTCTCCCGTTTGAAGCTAATTTAGTAAATGCACATGGAGTGGCTGTATTCACTAAAGCTTTAACTCTGACTGCTCGTTTCGTCCTCACCTCAGTCTTCCCCAGCTCATGGATGTTGTGCGCTCCAACTACGAAGCCATGATTGACCGGGCCCACGGTGGACCCAACTTTATGATGCATTCTGGGATTTCACAGGCTTCAGAATACGACGATCCCCCAGGCCTGAGGGAGAAGGCGGAGTACCTCTTGAGGGAATGGGTGAACCTGTATCACTCAGCTGCTGCTGGCAGGGACAGTACCAAAGCATTCTCTGCCTTTGTTGGCCAGGTAAACACGTATTTATCAATTCTGTAAAAATGCCCTGAAATCCGTTGCTCCTCGTGTTAACCTCACGTCTCCCGCTTTTGCCTCCAGATGCACGGACAGGGAATCTTAAAGACCGATGACCTGATCACAAGGTTCTTCCGGCTGTGCACAGAAATGTGTGTGGAGATCAGCTATCGGGCACAAGCTGAGCAGCAGCACAACCCAGCAGCCAGCGCAGCCATCATCAGAGCCAAGTGTTACCACAACCTGGATGCCTTTGTGAGGCTGATAGCCCTGCTGGTCAAACACTCTGGAGAGGCCACCAACACAGTGACAAAGATCAACCTCCTCAACAAGGTACAGAAGGTTATAATATATATAATTACTAAATATATCTAAGTAGAGGGATATTCTTCTCAAACTGTTGCATGAATAACGGCATGTGTGATGTAGATTCAAACAGAGATAAAAGCCTCACTTGATTCTTTCCCATGTAAACCCTGACTTCTTGGTTCTGATCACATTCTCCTTCCTTGCCTTTAGGTGCTGGGTATCGTTGTTGGGGTGTTGATCCAGGACCATGATGTCCGTCAGACAGAATTCCAACAGCTGCCCTACCACCGCATTTTCATCATGCTGCTGTTGGAGCTCAATGCTCCTGAACACGTCCTCGAGACCATCAACTTCCAGACACTCACTGCCTTCTGGTAAAACCTTCATGTGCATCAACCGTGACTCAGTTACTATATTTAAATGCATAGTTAGTGGTTAAAGATGTTTTCTTTGGATTAACTTTTTCCTTCCATCTGCAGCAATACCTTCCACATCCTGAGACCCACCAAGGCCCCTGGCTTCGTGTACGCCTGGCTGGAACTCATCTCCCATCGCATCTTCATTGCCAGAATGCTCGCGCACACACCACAGCAGAAGGTAATCAACAACAATGTTATTTTGACAAACTTTTAAAAAAGCTTACATTTGATTTTTCTTTATAGACGTATCTCTCTCTTTTCCCCAAATTTGTCATTTTGGGGTTTTGGTCTAATTGCCTGTTGTCTTCCAGGGTTGGCCCATGTACGCACAGCTGCTGATTGATCTCTTCAAGTACCTGGCACCTTTCCTGAGGAATGTAGAACTCAACAAACCTATGCAAATCCTCTACAAGGTGCGCTCTTCTGTTTCCTAAGCAACAGCTGCCTGTATCAGACAAGTTTGACAAAAGCCTTTCTGTCCCCTTGGTTGCATGACAATGTTCTAATCTTTTTAAAATGTGCTGTTTCAGGGTACACTGCGAGTGCTCCTGGTCCTGCTGCACGACTTCCCAGAGTTCCTGTGTGACTATCACTACGGCTTCTGTGACGTTATCCCACCCAACTGCATCCAGCTCCGCAACCTCATCCTCAGTGCCTTCCCACGCAACATGAGGCTCCCGGACCCGTTCACACCCAATCTCAAGGTACGGTACCCTTTCTCTTAAAGCAGCAGTTTGAGTTTGTAATATTTATATCGGTCCCCACAAATTGGTCGGGCTCTAGTTTGGATTATTAACTAGAAAACTTAACACATGATGTAATAAATTAAGTCTTCTATCTACACCCCCCCTCTGTCTGCAGGTGGACATGCTGAGTGAGATCAACATCGCTCCCCGTATCCTCACCAACTTCACAGGCGTCATGCCTTCCCAGTTCAAGAAGGACCTGGACTCGTATCTGAAGACCCGATCACCAGTCACTTTCCTCTCAGAGCTGCGCAGCAACCTGCAGGTAAGACCAGTGTCGATCTGTTCAACCTCATTATTGTTACTCGGAGGATTAATATACTCTAATTAATATTAATGCTTTAATGCTTCTTTCTGTCTGCAGGTGTCCAATGAGCCAGGAAATCGCTACAACATCCAGCTGATCAATGCTCTCGTGCTGTACGTAGGCACACAGGCCATCGCTCACATCCACAACAAGGGCAGCACGCCCTCCATGAGCACCATCACTCACTCTGCACACATGGACATCTTCCAGAACCTGGCCGTGGACCTGGACACTGAGGGTAAGGAAGCAGAAACAACGCGCCTCTGTTTTCTAACCAATGGTAGATGAGTCCTGGGAGGTTTACAACTTTTCAGGCCATTGTCATAAACCATCTTCTAAGAGGGTTTGATATTACATGGAATGTTTCTGGCTTCTGTGTAGTTTTGATATTAACATTTGGTGGTAGCTTTAAGTTTTACCAGTGTTACTTAGTAGTGCATTTTGTATTTGTTGTAACTTAAAATATGTCCTGCAATAAAAACCAGGATCACTCTGATGATATTTCTGCTGTCGTGTCTCCTCAGGGCGTTACCTGTTCTTGAACGCCATCGCAAATCAGCTGCGTTACCCCAACAGTCACACCCACTACTTCAGCTGCACCATGCTCTACCTGTTTGCTGAAGCCAACACAGAGGCCATCCAAGAGCAGATCACCAGGTGAGTCCCAGTGACACAGGAAAAGTCATCCATCACTAAGTCAGGTGTTTTCTCTGTATTAAAGCTTTGTGTCCCCCCCCCCCCCCCCTCAGGGTTCTGCTGGAGAGGCTGATCGTGAACAGGCCTCACCCCTGGGGTCTCCTCATCACCTTCATCGAGCTGATCAAGAATCCTGCCTTCAAGTTCTGGAGCCACGACTTTGTGCACTGTGCCCCTGAGATTGAAAAGTAGGTTCCCTGTCGGACTCATGTGCTGAACTCATTGATGTTTTAATGGTGTTGATGATTATAATAAAGAAACTAGACTGACAGTCAGTTGATCCCACAGTCCACTTAACCAACTGAACTTAAATTCACTAGATCAGGACTTTTATTTGGATCCTCTCTGCACATGTTCGTAGATATCAGTCTCTGGGAAGTCGGTGACATTTTCAATCAACGGCCCATCTCGTCGTATCTAATGTTAAAGAAAAGAATCCCTGGACCAGCCCTTTTTTAAAATTCTTTCTCGGCCGATGTCTCGTCCTTCCAGGAAGTTTCGTTCAAGTCCGTTCTGCAGTTTTTCTCTAATCCATTTGGGTGAAAACAACTCGTCTGTGGAGGTGATGAACTCGTCTGCTGCTTCCTAACGTCGTCTCTAATGTCTCCTCTCGTCCTCAGGCTGTTCCAGTCCGTAGCCCAGTGCTGCATGGGACAGAAGCAGGCCCAGCAGGTGATGGAAGGCACCAGTGCCAGCTAGCATGTGAACCAGCCAGCTCATCGCCCTCGGGAGAGATGCCGTGGCCTTGACCCACTCCCCCACCACACGCACACACCTCCCTCTTTACTGTTGGCACTGGATAAACTGGCAACCACAGTCACTTGAGATGTGGACGAAAAGGACTACTGCTCATGGATCTGGAGATATAGATTTTTGTTGATCCCTTTGGGGCTGAATTGCGACGGAGAGAATGGGTTGGGACATGCTGTTTAATATACTTTTTTGATGCTTTGATGTAAATATTGAAAAAAGGAAAATGGGAGAGTAAATAAGTGGAGAACAATTCACATGTCAAATAAAATGTATCCTGACATGTTAAGACATGTAAACATATTTTCACTCACTACCAAAGTTCTTGGTTTGCTTTCCTCCCACACAAATCCTTTTTTTCTGACGTTTTTTTTGTTGCTTTCAGAGGCTGAAAGGTAGATGATTGAAGAGAGAAAAGCTGCCTGCTACTTTGATTTGGTTCATTTTTATCCCCGAGCGGGACAGGAAGCTGTAGTTTAGTCTGCCAGGTGCGGTGGGGGGGGGTCTACTCCTGGTGTGTCGGTGTGTTGGTGGAGACGGTTTGCTGATGGTCTGTCCATTTGAAGCTGGCTCCGGAAGTCTCTCCCTGGCACTTGTAAAATTGTGCAAAGTGACGGTGACATCGTATCTTGACAATTTGTACAAAGTTCCAAATTGAAGAACAACAATAGAAGGACCAATACAGCCCATTTTGTAACATTTTGAATGTTTTGTAAATGTATTGGTCCGTGTGTTGTATTTTGTAGTCCTTTCTAGTTTGCCTTTAGTTCTTGCTACTTAACTGCAGTATGCATACATACAGGAAATAAAGCATTCAAACTGCAAAGCATCTGTGTTCTTTGAGGACAAGGCGACGCTGTTGATGTACCAGCTGTTTCCGTAGTAACACGCCGTCTTTTTTCATCTTGTTCTGCATTATGATTTAAAATGTGTAATTTGTTTTTATTACAAAATGTGAAATGGTCTGATGTCATTGAGTAACGTGATCGAGCCCCAGCAGTTCAAATACTAGAACATGTTTCAAGCATAGACTGTGTAAAGATGGATAACATGATTGACAGCTCACCATAAAGTAAAACGATCCTGGAGAGCTGCAGTAAAAACTCCACCTCCTCCATGTTAGTGGTCGGGACATGGCCCAAACTAAAAATCTGTAATGTAGACGTCATAATTTTTCGATTTCTGTCACGCTTTGTTTAAATGTTCATGTTTCAGATTTACTTGATTTAGTTATTTGATTAACAGCCGATACTGACTCGTGATTGGTCGAGCTCATGTATTGGTCGGACCTTGTTACTGCAGCTCCTCCACAATCTGCACATGTCTGTCCAACAGTGCAAGATGATGGAATCAGTTTCCAGGATGTTGGTTTCATGTTTGTACAGTGGGAGGAAGAGGAGACATGTTGTCCATCTTTATTTACAGACTATGGTTAGAACAAACATCTGAAGTTGAAGGTTTTCCACTGTTCCAGCGTCTGTCTGCATTGGTTAGCTTTCACTTTGGGAAACAGTTTATATTAATGTGCAGAAGTATTTTTTCTAATTGTTTTGTCGACACCAAGTTCCAGGTGAAAACAGGCTGTTCTGTCTCAGGCCGAGTTTATTTTAAAGGGATTTAAGTTGTGTAGCTTGTCATGTCACCGTCTGAAGACTGAACTCAACGTTGTTTATTTCTAATGTTTATTTTTGAAGAATGGACATTTTATTAGATACCTCAAAACCAAAGGGGCCATGTCTGTGGTTTGATCCTTACTAATAAATCATTTTCTGATTTAGTGCAAAGGTGACTGCAAATTAGACATCTTACCAAAATTATACCTGTTTGTGAAGATATCAGAAGATAAACACTGTAAATGTAAGAAGTACAAAACAAACCTTTTCATGAAAAAAGAATTTATTGACATGTTTTCACAGGTACTTGTAGTTTGCGTTAAGCTAAAAAAAAAAAGACTTGAGTGTGAACTCATGACTGGGTGAGCTCCATCACTTTGTTCAGGATGCTCTTCTGTCCGTATCGTACCTGCAGCGCGTTCTGCTGCCGGCTGTTCAGTCCACCGAGCGCTGCCTTGTCCTCGATCAGCATCCGCTCGCTGACCGAGGCTCTTCCCTCGGCCACGGCGTCTCCGTACGAGCCCAGAGTGAGACGGGCGGCTTCGTGGATCAGCCACTTCCACGAAGACTTCAACTCTGGGAGGCCCTCGTTAGAGAAAGCCAGGGTGATCTTCTCCTCTTCCTCGTCGTCTTCCTCCCACCCTTCGTTTTCTTTGAAATCGGAGAACTCTTCCCTCGACATGCCCAGCACCTGAAGACAACAACAATCCATCAAATAGAGTTCCTCGAGGTTTTGTGCAGTTTATAATCAAAGCTCTGCTGTGGTTTCTCTCACCCTGAGTGCCGTGTGCAGCTCTGTGTCCGTGAGGCAGCCGTGTTTACCAAAGACAAACGCTGCCTTCTCCTGCATCATCTGACTCAACAGGTCCCACATCTCCTCCATCAGCTGCAGATCCGGATCAGACTGAATCCCTGCGAGGAGAAGAACATGAGATCACTGAGGGTTCTACCCTTCTTGGTCTCTCACGTGGACTCTGTGGTCACTACTCTCACCTCGTGTGGCCGCTTTGTAGAGGTTGTTGAAGGGGATGTCCGCAGTGTCGTTGCTGTTGCTTGGATACGGTTCTGTGAAGCCGTACATGTGCAGCAGCTGCCAGTTGGCCATTTGCCCGTAGGTGTTGAACACCTCCTCGCCTTTGTGAATGGGGCGAACGCAAACCATTTTCAGAGTGTCCTGAGAAAATGAAAAAAAGGTTGTTGGTATTCACAAATGAGAAACTGACTAAACAATAAACTTATCAAATCAAAACGAGTCCCTCAATATTAAACTGGGAGCTCACCGGTGTGAACTCCAGATTGGCGTTATGATTCGACACATGGTTTAACATGTCAGCCATGGGAACCATCATCGGTGGGTTGGGGGCCTTCTCTTCTTCATCCTCCTCTTCAGCACCCACCTCCTCGTCGTCCTGAGGCTCTTGGAAACTACAGAGAGAAACAGGAAGAACATAAACACACAGAGCAGATAGGGTTTTCACATGAGTGTGTGTGTGTGTGGCTCACTGACCTGTACGCCATGACAAAGGCCACCAGCTGTGTGTACAGCTCCAGTGTGTGTGTGCTGGGGTTCCAGAGGTCAGGATGCTTGGCGATGAAAGGCAGGACCACGTCTGTGTATTCGCTGCAGATGTTCGTCAGGTCTGTGTCCACAGCCTCGGGGACACCTGTCCCCTTCAGGATCCGGCCTCGCTCCACTTTAGACCTGAACAGGTGAAAGCTGCATGTCACACTTCCACAGAAACATGTAGCGCTGTGACGGAAACAACTCAGGAAACGGTTTCCTACCAGAACATGGGGTGGTCCAGTGTCTTGAAGTCCGTCCACAGAGAGAGGTAGGGTCTCCAGTGGGACCGTGAGGACGTGTACTCGTACAGCAGAGACAGCAGCAGGGGAACCCAGCCTGAAGAGCTCTCCAGGGACAGCTTCTCTGGAAAGGACAGGAGAAGCAGATGTTACAGACAGAGGGAACATCAGTCTATAACTTATTTGTGATTTGAACAGTTACCTTTCTCCAGCAGAGCAGAGACCTTGGTGGTTCCCTGGTGGAGAAGAGCTGATCTGGGGATGGTGAATAAAAGTTCCCCCTCTTCTATGTCTTCCTTAGCCAGCATCCCATACTCTGCAACTGTCCCCTCTTTACTCACGTACACCTGCAGAGAGAGGGGGGGGGGGGGCATCCATCCTCAGGTTCTGGACCAATCAAACTACAGATAATGAACCATCTGGACCCTACATACCTTCTCACTGAGCACCAGGTTGACCGTGTTGCACCACTGTAGAAAGTTCTGCAGGGGACCGAGCTCTGAGGCTTCATCTACCTGTCAACAACACACACAGGGTTACAATACTCGTGCTTTAACAAGTATATGAAGTTTAATTAAAGGACAAACCACTTAAGATCAATCTCATCTCGTTTATAAGACATAAACATATTCAAACAGAAGCTGCACCACACTCAGTCACATCCAAGTTAAGTGTTACACACGTGCTTTAACACAAAACATGCAAGACACAGAATAGAAGTAAGAGGTTATTAGTAAGAAGCAGGATGTTGTAAGATGGTTTATTCCACTGTGAGGAAGCTTTAAATGACAATATGAGAAGATGAATTCACTATATGATTAATGAGATGTAGTTTTCTCAGCTGATGCACAAGCACAGTGCTGCACTGATGAACAGTTTGCTAACTTGTTTGGTAGCCCACGTGGTAATTTACAGCACAATAAGCTAGTAACACACTGTTGTTAGCATGCACAGCTAACACACAGCTGAGCGTGTGTAGGTAGCTGTTAGCATGCACAGCTAATAACGCACAGCTTAGTTTGTGCAAGTAGCTGTTAGCATGCACGGCTAATAACACACAACTGAGCGTGTGTGTAGCTGTTAGCATGCACAGCTGAGTTTGTGCAAGTAGCTGTTAGCATGCACGGCTAATAAAGCACAGCTGAGCCGTTTGTGTGTGCGTGTGTGTGTGTAGCCGTTAGCATACGCAGCTAATAACACACAGCAGAGCGTGCGTAAGTAGCTGTTAGCATGATAAGCTAACACACAGCTGTGCGTGTGCGTTGCGTCGCTAGCTTGTTCTTATATTCAAAGTAATGAAAGTTTTAACCTTGAATCGTTTCGCTTCTGTTGCCATTTTGAAAATGTAACGTCAACACGTGGACGGTACGAGTTCTGCTACAGGTTGAACTAGCTCGATGCTAACAACAGCTAACTACGGCAAGCGGTCAGGGACAAACGCGATGTGCGCCCGTGTGACGCGCTTCCCTCCGATCAGTCACGGGTTCTGCAGCTCACCTGTCCGACAGGTTGTTGTGCGTTCAAGTCCCCTGACAGATCGCACTCAGCACCGCGGCTCGTTGGTCTAGGGGTATGATTCTCGCTTTGGGTGCGAGAGGTCCCGGGTTCAAATCCCGGACGAGCCCTTCTTTTGCGGCTTGTGGTCACAGGGATTCGAACAGATGACCTTTCAGTTCTAATCTCCGGATCTACACCACAAGCTCGAAGAATGACGTGAAGGCGCAGCTGTAAAAGATGATCGTGTTGTGTTCAACTACACTTGTGCTCAATGTTTCCTTTGTAAACTAACTTTATTTATAATAGAATAATAATAATACAGTTTATTTATGCAGCTCAAAGTGATTTACAATCAAATCAAAGACATGAAATAAGATTGATAAGAAAGAACACGTTAGCAATGAAACAACGACTTAGGATAAAAGCATAAAACTAGCAAAAGGTATTTAAGAAAAGTAAATAAAGACAATGGTGTTTAAAAGTGTTTATGAAATGAAAAGTTAGATCATAGGATTCGGTCTTGAGTTGTTTCTTAAAACTATCAACAGAAGCTCGTCTGACGTGTGGTCGGAGTTTGTTCCAACCCCAAAACGTTGTCACAGGAGAAATCAAAGCTTTTTCATATCTCAATAATATTTTCGCTTGAAAAATAAGTGGATACAATTTTTTTAAAAGTTCTTTGCCATGTTTCACACATGTAGATGTAAACATTATGGAATAAAAAGCTGAATTTCTGAACCCAGGCGTCTTCAGTGCAGAACGACAACACAGGAATCTACCTTTCTGTTCTATTGGTTTTTCAGGGGACTTTACTTTCACACTCATAATAATAAATAAATCAGCTCATGCTCAATACAATAAAATGCTGTCAGAAGATCCATACTTCAGATTCAGAGTAAATATGACAGATCAACACATCACATCCGAGTTACAATCAATCTGATCAATTTAACAGGTGGAAATAAACAAAAGCTGAACACAAGCAGCTTATTTTATTCAAGGTTTATTATTGTTGAAGTTTTAATTCATCTATGCTTATTGTTATCAGCATTAAACTGGGTATTAAAGATGTTTACAGGTCTGGGTTATGTCTGTCATGCACAGTGAACAAATAATGACACCACTAGAGGGTGCTGTTGGACCAGATGGAATGTGGGAACCCAGACTGCCACATCTTCACTGAAAGAGTCCAATTACAGGTCTGGGACCTGAAAGAACACAGATCTGCTGAGCTGTGCACTGGCTCGTTGGTCTAGGGGTATGATTCTCGCTTAGGGTGCGAGAGGTCCCGGGTTCAAATCCCGGACGAGCCCTTCTTTTGACCTCTGAGGGTCTCACACAGATAATAAACTAATATTAAAGACATGAGGAGAAACACGAGGCTTCAGCTGATGTTGGTCAGTTGTTAAAAAGCTGCACATCACTGAGTTAACCATCGTGGACTATGATCACAACAACACTGTCCATATACAATATGTCTACTCACATATTCTACCATTACTGACAATAACTTTCTCTATCAGACACTTTTTGAATCTTTGGATTACTAGTCACAGAAGTCAAACCACTAAAATGAATGTCTAAGGTGAAAACATCTGTTCACACTGATACAATAAGTGAACACCAAGAGGATGCTGAATAACATAATATAATCAGAACTTACTTTACAGGTGGTTGCCTATACAATAAATAAAGTTTTATTGTAGTCACCTTTTAGTCACAGCTGATAATTCCTCTCTCTATTCTCAATTACTTTCTTTCACATGTTACTCGCTGGTTAAAGCCATTTTACCACTTATCACTTTAGAGGTCGGGTTTCGGGGGGAGGTTAACTGTATTTGAGAGTTCGAGAACTGAAATGATCAGTCTGTCAGTTCAGTGACTCTATGTGTTGATCGATAACTGATTAATAATAAAGACTGATGTGTGAAGCTGTTGTCTTGTGTAAAGGTTTAATAATTCTGTATGAAACCTGGAGTGTTTGTGATGTGTCTTTAACATTGTTGTCACTCTTATTGTTGTATGAATTGTGTTGTCGTCACAATCGTAACACGAATTGGAAACAAGGCAGCAGGTCTGGGTCTGTCTGTCAGCAAAAGAACATTATAATGACACCACTAGAGGGTGCTGTCGGACCAGATGAAATGTGAAAACCCAACTGCCACATCACCAGTTTGAAGAGTGCAGTTACAGGTTCTCCAATAATGACAGATGTGTACAGCTGTGCACTGGCTCGTTGGTCTAGGGGTATGATTCTCGCTTTGGGTGCGAGAGGTCCCGGGTTCAAATCCCGGACGAGCCCTCCTTTTGACCTCTGAGGGTCTCACACAGATAATAAACTAATATTAAAGACATGAGGAGAAACACGAGGCTTCAGCTGATGTTGGTCACGTTGTGAAAAAGCTGCACATCACTGAGTTAAACAGTTCTGATACATGCAAACAGGAAAGACTGATCACACCTGAGAAGTTCAGACACTTAAAAGAACACAGGCAGAAAGAAAGAGGATGAAGATAAAGTTATAAAAAACAGGGAGTTGAGAAACAAATGTGACTTTTCCCAGAACACAGCAGATGCATGAGAGTTGTTCTCCTGTGTACGAACCTTTATTCAAATGAATGTTCAGGCCTCGTTTGTACTGAAGCTTCCTGAGACGTCCCATTCGCTCGCCTACAACAAAAAAGATTGAAAACAGAATTATAATTTTTATATACAATTTTAAAACGCACATTTACAAATGATCGGCATGTCAACTTAATGTTGTTTTGAAATTTCTTGCTGTCACAATCATAACAACATCAGGAAACAAGGTCTGAACAGAAAACTACAGTCTGGACCACAGTGACTCTTTCTCACATGTAACGATGTTTTAATTTATCTATGTATCTATAATCTATGAATCTATTATTGTTAAACTTCATTTTAAGCATGAACAGGTCTGGGTCATGTCTGTCATGCACAAGGTGAAACACAATGAGACCACAGAGGGTGCTGTTGGACCAGATGAAATGTGGAAACCCAGACTGCCACATCTTCACTGAGAGAGTTCAATTACAGGTCTGGGAGGAGAAAACACACAGATGTGTACAGCTGTGCACTGGCTCGTTGGTCTAGGGGTATGATTCTCGCTTAGGGTGCGAGAGGTCCCGGGTTCAAATCCCGGACGAGCCCTCCTTTTGACCTCTGAGGGTCTCACACAACTAACAGACTTAATATTAAAGACATGAGGAGAAACACAAAGCTTCAGCTGATGTTGGTCAAGTTGTGAAAAAGCTGCACATCACTGAGTTAAACAGTTCTGATACATGCAAACAGGAAACGACTGATCACACCTGAGAAGTTCACACACTCACATAAATCCAGGTCTTTACATTGAATCAGGAGTCAATACAGTTATTAAGATCTTTATCTCGTTCGGCCAGGACAGAAGAAAACATCTTGTCGCTCTAACCACATCACAGCCAATGTGACAACAATCACACTGATGGTTTTGTTCAAATAGACGAGAGGCTGCAGATTGAAACACATGTTCACACAGAGATTATAAAAGAACACAGGCAGGAAAGAAAGAGGATGAAGATAAAATTATAAAAAAACAGGGAGTTGAGAAACAAGATGGAACTTCTTCTCAAACAGAAACACTGATCACTCAGAAGTTTCGGCTCAGAAACCTTTATTCAATGAAGTCAGGCTCGTATACATGATTCAGACGTCCTTCGTCCTGCCAACAAAAAACATTGTGAACACACACAGAATGGAAACAAACACTGATGGTTTTATTCAATGGAAAACGCACAAGTACAAATGATTGGCATTTCAACACAACAAACTGAAATGATAAATCAATCAGGTGAGTGACTGCACGTGTGGATCAATAACTGATCTTTTAAAGACGTACATATACAATTGTCGATCTTAAGTTCGTACAGTAAGAATGATTCAACAGACTGATGTGTGAGGGCGTCGTCTTGTCAAAAGGTTTAATGAACCTGAAGGAAAGAGTTGGACCACGTGTTCTGAATGTGATGCCAACAACCTTGTACAGTGAAAGTCTCAAGAGCAGCCTGGGGAACCTGAAACTTCATTATCAGCTCTTATTGTTGTTTTGAAACTTCTTGTTGTCACAATCACAACAACATCAGGAAACAAGGTCTGAACAGAAAACTACAGTCTGTACAACAGTGACTCTTTCTCAAATGTAACGATGTTTTTATTAATCTGTGTCTCTGGATAACATTGTCAAACGTAGTTTTAAGGATGAACAGGTCTTGGTCCTGTCTGTCATGCACAATGAATACAATAATGAGACCACTAGAGGGTACTGCTGGACCAGGTGAAAGGTGGAAACCCACACTGCCACATTGCCACTTTGAAAAGTTCAATTACAGATCTGGGACGTGAAATTAACAGAAAAATCACAGAAGTGAACAGCTGTGCACTGGCTCGTTGGTCTAGGGGTATGATTCTCGCTTAGGGTGCGAGAGGTCCCGGGTTCAAATCCCGGACGAGCCCTCCTTTTGACCTCTGAGGGTCTCACACAACTAACAAACTTAATATTAAAGACATGAGGAGAAACACGAGGCTTCAGCTGATGTTGGTCAAGTTGTGAAAAAGCTGCACATCACTGAGTTAAACAGTTCTGATACATGCAAACAGGAAACGACTGATCACACCTGAGAAGTTGAGACACTTAAAAGAACACAGGCAGAAAGAAAGAGGACGAAGATAAAATTATAAAAAACAGGGAGTTGAGAAACAAATGGACTTTTCCCAGAACACAGCAGATGCCTGAGAGTTGTTCTCCTGTGTACGAACCTTTATTCAAATGAATGTTCAGGCCTCGTTTGTACTGAAGCTTCCTGAGACGTCCCATTCGCTCGCCTACAACAAAAAAGATTGAAAACAGAATTATTATTTTTATAAAATTTTAAAAACGCACATCTACAAATGATCGGCATGTCAACTTAATGTTGTTTTGAAATTTCTTGCTGTCACAATCATAACAACATCAGGAAACAAGGTCTGAACAGAAAACTACAGTCTGGACCACAGTGACTCTTTCTCAAATGTAAGAATGTTTTAATTCATCTATGTATCTGTAATCTATGAATCTATTATTATTAAACTTCATTTTAAGCATGAACAGGTCTGGGTCATGTCTGTCATGCACAAGGTGAAACATAAAGAGACCACTAGAGGGTGCTGTTGGACCAGATGAAATGTGGAAACCCAGACTGCCACATCTTCACTGAGAGAGTTCAATTACAGGTCTGGCACGAGAAAACACACAGATGTGTACAGCTGTGCACTGGCTCGTTGGTCTAGGGGTATGATTCTCGCTTAGGGTGCGAGAGGTCCCGGGTTCAAATCCCGGACGAGCCCTCCTTTTGACCTCTGAGGGTCTCACACAACTAACAGACTTAATATTAAAGACATGAGGAGAAACACGAAGCTTCAGCTGATGTTGGTCAAGTTGTGAAAAAGCTGCACATCACTGAGTTAAACAGTTCTGATACATGCAAACAGGAAACGACTGATCACACCTCAGAAGTTCAGACTAAAAAGTGTAAAATCCGTTATTAAAATGTGTATCTCCTCCTGCCAGGACAGAAGAAAACATCTTGCCACTATAGATATATACATACATTTCAAAAACGCACATGTAAAAATATTGACATGTAAACAGATCATAACGCAGACAGAAAATGTGACAACAATCCCATTGATGGTGTTGTTCAAATAGATGAGATGAGGGGACCTGAGACGCCACATCACCAGTCTGCAGCATTTTATTACAGATGTTAGTAAAGTTAAGATTAAGTTAATGTCTAAGTTAATGAAAGTTGTAAAGACTGATGTGTGAAGCTGTTGTCTTGTGAAAAGGTTTAATAATTCTGTATGAAACCTGGAGTGTTTATGATGTGTCTTAAACATTATTGTCACTTCTTATTGTTGTATGAATTGTGTTGTCGTCACAATCGTAACACAAATTGGAAACAAGGCAGCAGGTCTGAGCAGAAAACCACAAGTTTACTGGTCACAGAAATCTAAAAGAAATATGTCTATGGAAAACATTATTGAACTTAGTTTTAAATATGAACAGGTCTGGGTCATGTCTGTCATGCACAAGAAACAAATAATGTGACCACTAGAGGGTGCTGTTGGACCAGATGAACTCCGGAACCCCAAGCTGCCACATCACCAGTTTGAAGACCTCAGTTACAAGTCTGGGTGGGAATAATGACAGATGTGTACAGCTGTGCACTGGCTCGTTGGTCTAGGGGTATGATTCTCGCTTAGGGTGCGAGAGGTCCCGGGTTCAAATCCCGGACGAGCCCTCCTTTTGACCTCTGAGGGTCTCACACAAATAATAAATTTAATATTAAAGACATGAGGCTTCAGCTGATGATTGTCAAGTTGCAGAAAAGCTGCACATCACTGAGTTAAACAGATCTGATACATGCAAACAGGAAAAGACTGATCACACCTGAGAAGTTCAGACACTCAGATAAATCCAGATTCTTACATTGAATTAAGTGTTGAATCAGTATTAAGATCTTTATCTCGTCCTGCCAGGACAGAAGAAAACATCTTGTCACTCTAACTACATCACAGCCAATGTGACAACACTCACACTGATGGTTTTGTTCAAATAGATGAGATGAGAGGCCTGAAGACGCCACATCACCAGTTGACAGCAATTTATTACTTCTTACTTTATCCTTTAAGTTAAGATTAAGTTCATGTCGAAGGTAAATGAAGAATGCACGGCTGCAATCTCAAAACATATGTTCACACTGATACAATAAGTGAACACCAAGAGGACGGTGAGTCAAACTAAAAGACCCAGGGAGTTGGGAAACAAGTATGACTGATGGATACAAAGGATGTAAAAGAGATTATTCTCCTTTACCTTTATTTAGGCTGCTTCAAATGGATCCTACACATGTTCAGGCCTCGGCTGTACTGAACCTTCCTGAGACGCCCAATCTGTGACAGACCAGAAAAGAATATTGACATAAATTTCAAAAACACACATGTAAAAGTAATGTAAAGTGTCAACAAAACATAATGCAGACAACAAATGTGACAACAATCACATCGATGGTGTTCAAATAGATGAGATGACATATCTCATTCTGTTTCAACTTGACTTGAGTTAACTTTATTATCTGCCCTATGTGTCATTTAAGAGAAAGGTAGAACTAACAGGACATACACAACCTAGATAGTAACACCAGTATTCCAATACACATATAAATACTTCAATATGCTAAACTTTAGCATATTGAAGTACTTTAGCAGCTAAAGCACAGAGTCTGTAGTTTATATGTTAACTAACTGTGTATCGTAGCTTCTTCTGCAACACAGTTTTACACAAACTCTGGAATGTGGGGACGGGCTGTCAATGAAACATAGTGTAAACACTTGTAAATAATTATAAAATATTAAACCCTTGTCCAAGGGCTGAAAAGCTATTTAATATAATTACAAATAATGCATGTTAGCTGTGATTAGCTCCCTTGTCAAATGAGCTTTGCTTTGATTCTGAAAACATTGATATTGACATCAACTGGTGCAATAGTTTTACATATTTGGCCAAATATATAATCTACATGAGCTTCTTGGCTTCACCTGTATCACCTGTATTCAATGTTGGCTAGCATTAGCATTAGCTAACATCAAGCATCAGCTACTTAAACTTCTATACAACGTAGTTTTACATATTTTACTGAATATAAAAATCTATATTAGCTTCTTGGCTGTTGCTGTAAGTGAAGTGTGGACATGTTTAATAACTATAAAGACACAAAGCAAACAAACACACGTACCTCACCTGTATTCAATGTTGGCTAGCATTAGCATTAGCTAACATCAAGCATCAGCTACTTCAACTTCTGCACAACTTGCACCACAACTCTGGTAGTTTCCCTGCGTCCGTTATTATTTCATTATTAGCAGTGATACCACGTGACAATAAGCAAATATCTATAATAAATAAAACCATCAAGCTAACGTCACAGACTAGATGAGAAAGGAAGTGCAGAACTAAATCAGGCACGTACACAGTTAAGATTGAAGATACTTTGGTTAAATGCAGAGGAATCAAAATCACCATATGTTCTCCCTAAATGAACTTTATAATATTTCTTTGACCACTTTTATCTCCTCTTAAAAATCAGTGTGAAGTTTAGCAGATTTTATTCTGAAACCAGCCGACAGGAACCGGAAGCGGTGGTTGTTGTGGGATTCCACTGTGATCGCGTGCAGCTTGTTGCGCTACGTAGCTAGCTCGTTAGCTTGCTACTTTATTACTTAACGGAAAACCCACATTCGCAGCGGAGGTGCGGAACAGGTGAGACTGTTTGTTTGTGTTGATGTTGTTTAAAGAGCTAAACTTACTTTTCTGTCTCGTCAGTAGTTTGGAGTTAAGTCTGGCAACATGTAGGCTAGCGATGCTAATGTCATCTAGTTAAGCTAGGCTTCCTATGAAATCTAATAATGGGCATTTTATTTGCTGCATATGATTAATATCGTACGTGTGTCGGTGATTCGGTGCTGTGTTATTGTGTATTTGTTGTATGATCTAGAGTCTTGTTCCGGAAACGACAGGGAGATTAGCTAGATGAAGGAGCTTTAGCTTGCTACCCTTGTTGCTAGGCAACGGGACCCACCACTGGATGTGTGCGGCAAAGCCTGTAATGACATTAGTGGAGCAAAATCACGCAGATGCACGTGGTGACCTTCTGTTCCGCGTGCATCTGATTTGAGTTCATCTTTATTTGTCTTCACCTTAAATTACAATCTGAACATTTTGGGAACTGAAACGGTTTATTGATCAGTTGTGTGTGTGTGTGGATCAATAACTAATAAATGTTTTCATTTTTGTGAAGACACACATGTGCAGTAGTGAACATGTGTTTTAAATGTAAACAACATCAGTCTGGTTCGTCTTAAACATTATTATTATCACTTCTAAATGTTGTGTTGACATTTCTTGATGTCACAATCACAACACAATCTGGAAATAAAAGCTTAAAAGGGACAATTCACCCAAAAATGAAAGTTCACTCATTATATAACTGTTCAAGTCCACAAAACACTTTTGGAGTTTCAGGGCTAAACAGCGTTGCAGCCATATCCAATATAATTGAAGTGAATTGGGTGAACTATCCCTTTAAATCGGACCTATCTGATATCTGAAATGATCTGGATTAACACTCGTCTCCCACTGTCTTTCTGCTGGTTTCTTCTCTTGCTCCGGTCTGATTAGGGATACACAGCAGGCACCATGTTGGTCCCCATATTTACCCTGAAGCTGAACCACAAGATTAACCCTCGCATGGTGACTATCGGGAAATTTGATGGAGTCCACCCGTGTCTAACTGCCGCCACACAGGCCGGAAAGGTGAGGATAATAGATATCTTTGTCTATACAGTGTAGTAGAAAAATTAACCAAGTAAGGTTGATAAACTATTTTGTATTTGGAAGTAAATTGTTGTAGCCTGGTCTAAAGACTTTTATGACCTGTATCAACAACTACAAACAAACTGTCCAAATGCTTTTTGACTTGAGCTGTTTTATGGTCTGAGCTGTTTGTGACTTGAAACCTGTCAGGCCATTTGCCGTCTAAATTACCCATCAGTGTGTCTGTTTATCTCCTTAGGAAACATCTTTGAAATCGTTTACTGGTGTTTAGATTGTCTCTCTCCCGCGCCTACAGAACCAGTCTGAACTGGTTCTGAGAGACAGCCTTACTCCTCCTATATAAGCTGTTTGCATTTGAGTGTCCTGCATCTTCACTCTGAGATCCTTGTGATCCTCTGTGTTGATCCTTTCTGCAGAAAGCCCCTATTAAAATACACGTGGATAACTTTGGTGTTTCCCGCCTCTTGTATCTCCAGATTTCCACCACAACAGCTTCTAATGCAACTTCATTCTATCGAAAAGTAGATAGAATAGCATAGTTGCAGTCTGAGTACAATATAATTCTTCTCAGGTGTTGAACTACAAATACCTTTCTTGTTTTGGGGCCTTGTCATAACATTGCAGAAAGAGAGGGACCCACTCTGTGCTTCCCAACATCTCCTTCTAGACTTGTACTCATCAAACCTTTGTTAACTCTACAAAAACATTCTTAATGTAATACTACATCATAATACTTGACATATTTCTACCTCACACTCTCTTTCCCTGTCAAAGGTTTTCATCCACAACCCTCATGCTCGTGGTCAGAGACCCGTGGCCCATCGACTGAGCCAGAGCACCCAGGACTCTGACATCTCGCTGCTCAACATCAACCAGGCCGTCACTTGTCTGACAGCAGGACAGCTGGGACCTAACACCACTGGGGACACATTGTTAGTGGGATCCCAAACCAACCTGCTGGCCTACGATGTCCACGACAACACTGATGTATTTTACAGAGAGGTGAGCGGAGATGGGAGGAAAAGGGAAGGGATCAATTTGGATTCATTCTTTTTAACAAAAAACAGAAAATCAATGCTTTACATATAGTGTATGAGCCTCGCTTGGTTTTAAACAACCTGTTTCTGTCTCGTCTCTGTGTGGTTGTAGGTGTCCGATGGGGCCAATACCATCGTGTTGGGGAAACTCGGGGACATTGCGTCTCCTCTTGCCATCATTGGAGGGAATTGTGCCCTGCAAGGCTTTGACTATGAGGGCAGTGACCACTTCTGGACGGTAAGAACTCACACTCTAGTTTGAAGTCTGACTACACTTCCGTTTATCTTACATACAAGTTTCATCTAGTAGCTCTAGGACTAACCCAACAATGTTTAACTAACTTGGAAGACAGGTTTAGCTTCTGTGAGGTATAATCATGATGCTGTTCTCAGGTGACTGGAGATAACGTCAGATCTCTGGTGCTCTGTGACTTCACTGGTGATGGGAAAAATGAGGTGAGTCCCACAGTTTGAGACACACGCTGTGTGGCCACTGTGTCTGCAGTTTGATTGTTGCCTTCTCCCTCCCTGTCTCCTGTTTTCTACAGCTCACTGTACACAAAAATTCAGAATTTGTTTGTTCACATTGTGGTTGTGTTTGTAGCTCCTGGTTGGATCTGAGGACTTTGATATCCGAGTGTTCAGAGAGGACGAGCTTGTGTCTGAGATGACTGAAAATGAGGTAAACATTGCACTCAATACATCTTTTTGACTTGAAAAAAACTAATTTGCTCGGACTTTGTTGTGGTTTCAAGCACTTTACATTGTGTTTTGTATCGTTGTTAGTTTTCTCATCTGTTTTGTGTTGCATTGGTGCAGAGCAACACTTTTTAAATGACAAGTATTCTCTCTGTTCCTCTTCACACAGACTGTAACATCATTGTGCCATATGCACGGCAGCAGGTTTGGCTATGCCCTCGCTAATGGCACTGTCGGAGTCTATGACCGCACCGCCCGCTACTGGAGGATCAAGGTACTGACATTTGACATTTAGTGGGTTACAGATGCCATATGTGTAACATTTGATATCTTTTTATCATTTTAGTCGTCATGATTATGGTCACAACTGATTAACTCCCCACTTTAACCTGAACTAGAATGTAAATAATGTCTCCAATGTTTTCTTTCTATCCCCACTCAGTCTAAGAATCATGCAATGAGCATCCATGGCTTCGACCTGAATGCTGATGGGGTTGTGGAGCTGATCACTGGATGGTCAAATGGAAAGGTCAGTTTATTAGGTCTGGTATCAAGAAACAAAACAACCTCTCACATTTCAGCAATGGGACTTTGCTAATTTCAAATTTCTCGTTTTTCTAGCTATAGTTAATTCTGTCATTGCGTCCCTGCTTCGTTGCAGATCGATGCTCGTAGCGACCGCACCGGAGAGGTCATTTTCAAAGACAACCTCTCCTCCTCGGTGGCGGGAGTGGTGGAGGGCGACTACAGGCTGGATGGACAGAAACAACTCATCTGCACCTCCATAGAAGGAGAGGGTGAGTCATGTGTCATGTTGGTTGAATATGGACCTTTACACACATTCATGGACAAATGCGTTTATATGTTTCTGTGATTATAATATATTTATACTGTGCATAAACGTCCATTCATGTTATCACAAATGTATACTAACTCTTTACTAGTAAAGTAATGTCTTCAATAAGTGTCATAAAGATGAAAGTGTGTACGTTGTGCATGTTGACAAACATTTCAAGTTCCCAGTTCCTAAATACTTCATACTACTTCTACTACTTCATATCAATGTGTGTATCCTGTAGTTCGAGGTTACCTGCCGGCCAGTAAGGACCTGAAAGGGAATCTCATGGACTCCAGTGCTGAGCAGGACCTCATCAGAGAGCTCAGCCATCGCAGACAGAATCTGCTGCTCGAGCTACGGAACTATGAAGAGAACGCTAAGGTGCACATGTTACTATCACTTTTCATCCATCCAGGCTTTTGTTTTTCCTGAGGTGTGAAAACCCGCCCCTGCTGATTTTTGTCTGTTTGTTTCAAAGTCAGACACTTGGCTGTATGTTATTGTTTCTGCTAACATCCATACTAACTGTCATTGTTTCAGGGTGTGTCAGAAACAAACAGTGGGATTGGTGTAATTCCAGCCAACACTCAGCTCCAGACAGCGCTGTCTGTGAGACCTGCTACAGAGGCCCAGAAGGCTCATGTTGAGCTCAGCATTTCAACACCAAATGGTAAAGATTTCCAATACCTACCAGTGAATTTTAAGCACATAAATGACTGAGTAAATACCAATAATCCCTGAATCCCCCTCTTATCCTCTTACAGAAACAATTATCCGCGCAGTGCTGATCTTTGCAGAGGGGATCTTTGAGGGGGAGAGCCACGTGGTCCACCCCAGTGTCCAGAACCTGTCGGGCTCTGTCAGAGTCCCCATCGTCCCACCTAAAGACATCCCAGTGGATCTGCACATTAAAGCCTTTGTGGGAGGGAAGACCAGGTAAGATGTGTGTGAGTGTTTTGGTAATGTCACAATTTCATAGATGTCTTACACGTAAGGATTAAAAAAAGCTGTTATTAGATGTGAATGACACTTGACTTTGCAGCCTTGATTCCTCCCATTGAGCTCAACAGACTCAAAAAGTGACCATATAATACATAAAATCACCATATTGCATTTGAGATCAGATACATACTGCATGTGAACAGACATTATCTTCAAACTGCTTTAATTAAACGTACCATGATAACGATGACGATAACTGTATTTATTGTATTAACCAACACTGTTTGGTCTTTATCGTTTGTCCTCTCCAGCACTCAGTACCACGTGTTTGAAATCACTCGTCAGCTGCCTCGTTTCTCTATGTACGACATCAACTTTGACTCGTCGGCCGCTCCGCCCACCGGAAGTGTCACCTTCAGCATCAGCGAGCGACCACAGAGGGTGAGCTGTCCCAGTGTCTCTCTTTGAGACAAAGACTAATAGAAAGAGTGATTCTGATCAGTGTTATAAACATGTTTCTGTTTACACACATGTTTCTGTGTGTGTGTGTGAATGTAGGTGGTGATGTGGCTGAATCAGAACTTCCTGCTTCCAGAGGGAGTAGAAAATCCTGATGTCACCTTTAATTCACTGAGAGGAGGGGGGCTGTTGTCTATCAGCATGGCCTCCAATGGACAGGTACACAAACACACAGCAACACACACCTTTTCACAATGAGCTTTATGTTTACATGAAGAGAATCAATGAGATTTATAGTTCAACATAAACTTTTATACACAAAATCATAGTGTTTTACAGTATTTGGAAATATCTGTGAGCTTAATAGAATCTGTGGTTTATTTGGAAATAAAATAACCAACAATCTACATTATAAACTGATGTTCACAGTTATTTCAATTGATCAGAAATGAGGTCAATTGAAGTAATGATTTCTGTTGCGCATGCTAGCAAAGGGTCAAATTACTCCATGTACAGTCATACACTTTCTTGACAATTTTTTTTACAGCTCACAGGTGTAAAATGAAAACAAATTACTTTGTTACATAATGAATTCCTCATCTGACCAATCAGATCACTCTGATGACTGATGACATCGACCTGGCAGGAGATCTGGTCCAATCACTGGCCTCCTTCCTGGCAATAGAGGACCTGTCAGCAGAGGCAGACTTCCCTGATTACTTTGAAGAGCTGAGAACTACACTCACTGAGGTTTGGTGCTATTTTCTGGATTCTGTCCAACATGTTTGCTGCTTATTCCTTCTTTTAATCTAATCTTCTGAACACTTCTCATCATATTAACCCGTAGAGTCACTGTTATGACTGTTATTCTGTGTAAGAAGCTTTTTACAAGGCTGTGCAGTCTCTGTGGTGCTTTAACACTGGGTCTTTAATGTCTTCATGCCAGGTGGATGAGTTCCACTCCGTCCACCAGAAGTTAACTGCAGAGATGGCCGACCACTCCAACTACATCAGGAACATGCTGGTGCAAGCAGAGGATGCTCGCCTAATGGGGGACTTGTGAGTTACTGCACCAATCACACTCTACCACTTAATTCAGTGACAGTATGTTAAAGGTATACTATGGACAATGCACCATTAGAATGGGCCCCTCCTCTTCAGCTCAAGGAGAGAAAGAGGTATTTTCTGATTGTTTCACAGCTGTTTACGTTCCAAAGCAGAAATAAACAGGAACACACCTCAGAATAAACCAGTGAGAAGTTACCATATTATTATGTATTTATAGGAAAAGCCCATGTGTAGTTGGGAACGTTTAGTTCTGATGGCAGCTTCCTGTGTCCGTCAGCATCTTCCAGAACCAGGGTGTCATTCACAGCCTCCTGGAACAGTTTATATAAAAGATTCCTTATTAATGTTCAGTTTTAATTGTGCCTTTCATACAAGGAGAATTCAAAATGTCTATTGTGAAAAAATCTGCTCTGTTTCAATTTGCTTTATTTGCTTTTCCATATCTGCATCCTGTAGGATCGTGATGAAGAAGCGCTACAGGGAGCTCTATGATCTGAACAGAGATCTCGTCAACGAGTATAAGATTCGCTCCAACAACCACAATGCTCTACTGGCATGTCTCAAGTCTGTCAACCTGGCCATACAGCGGGCAGGTAGACTCCGAGGTAGGCCTGTGTGTGTGTGTGTGTGTGTGTGTGTGTGTGTGTGTGTGTGTGTGTGTGTGTGTGTGTGTGTGTGTGTGTGTGTGTGTGTGTGTGTGTGTGTGTGTGTGTGTGTGTGTGTGTGTGTGTGTGTGTGTGTGTGTGTGTGTGTGTGTGTGTGTGTGTGTGTGTGTGTGTGTGTGTGTGTGTGTGTCACAGACAGTGTAACTTTGGTTTATGTCCACTCACATTTCATAAAGCAGTCTGATTAGTGATGTTTGTTTTCTATCATCTAATTAACCACTGGATAAACTTATCACTGTCTTCTGTGGGTTTTATTTGGTAGCATAGTGCAAATAGCACATTAGTTGGGGATGAAGAAAGTTTTGACAGAGATAAAACACTCTTAACCACATTGTATACGTGATCTTCTCCAGCTCTGGCTCTGAGGTGTAGTTTGGTTAGCTGTTTATTTTGTCCATGGCAGTGACGTAAGAAACAAGAAACCCACTAATAATGTGTTATGATCAATAGTAACTAAGTATGTAGAGAAAACCTCAAGATGAAGAAAAGAAACAGGCATTAACACTGATTTCAACCACAACTGACAATGAGCAGAGCGTTAAACTTAAAATCATCTGTCATGTTCGTCCTCCTCTGTTCGTCCTCCTCTGTTCGTCCTCCTCTGTTCGTCCTCCTCTGTTCGTCCTCCTCTGTTCGTCCTCCTCTGTTCATCCTCCTCTGTTCATCCTCCTCTGTTCATCCTCCTCTGCAGTGGGTAAACCCAAGAACCAAGTGATCTCGCCTGCCGAGACGCCATCAAAAGCAATAACGTCAACTCGCTGTTCAGGATCATGAGAGCTGGCACGGCCTCCTCCTGAGGGCGGCATGCAGATTGGAGAGAGACGCTCCTGAGCACAGTTGATGAGGAATGTGACGATGAACTGTTTCCTGCATCACACCAGGAAGGATGAGCCTGAGACAAGAGATATCTGTGGACTTGAACGCACTGAGAAACACTGTTTTAGCCTTAATCCATCTTTTTCCATGACTTAGCTTTAACAAGAGTCAGTCAGCAACATCGGCAACAGCTCCTCCAAACTTAAAATTCTGCAAGATCAGAAGTCCAAATGCTGACCACAGACTTAGTGCACTGGTAAAAATTTCCATCTTAGTCTGTAGCTTTTTGGAGGAGAAGATTATGTTGAGTCTGACTCAGCTAGAGAAGAGTCAACATTAATGTGGGAGCGACAGAGAGTAGAGAGTTAAGGGAGTTCAGCTGGACCAGAACAGGGAGCGGAGACTTTGACCAAACCGTTTGTCACAAGTACTTTAATCAATTAAAGTTATAACTTAATATTAATATTTTAAATATTAATTGTTGTGCCATAATGCATTAAACGTGATAACATAAAATGGTGGGCCTTTCGGCATTCAATAAATTTGGTTATCAAAATAAAAATATTAAATATTAATATTAAATTATAACTTTATTTGATTAAAGTTACCTCGGGGCACCACCCTTCAAAGGAAGGGAAAAGATAGCCAATTTATTGATTAAGTCTCATAAAGGTAATAACTACAAATTAGGAACTCTGATTAACAATTAAATTAATAACTATAACCAAAATTACCATGTAGATAGTTAGCTAAGCTGAAGGATATGGAGTTCTTGACAGTGTAGAGGTTGACAAAATTCACTTATGCAACATTAATAAAAAAACATTTGTGAAAGAAAGACATTTATTATGAATATAATAAAGTATAAAAACACAAATTACTAACGGTGTAATTACTAAACAAAGATAGGCATGCGAGTCTACGTGTGTGTGTCTGTGTGAGTCAGCGTGCTTTCAAAATGTCGGCTGGCCAAAGAGATAACACCCGTCCCCCCCTATTGGAATGTTTACGACCTGTAGAGTTAATGAGGTGAAGAGTTATGCGTGTGTCTGTGTGTGTGCCAAATTAGAGGAAGTTACTAGATCGGATGCAACTGTTGTATATTTGGAGCAGAAGTGATGAAGATGATGAAGGAATCTCCGCGGGCACCATTCTTGCTTGTATAATAAAGTTTATTACACAGAAGTTACAGGTCAGGACGGGCACCGGCACACCCGGAGACGTTCTCGGCCAATTCAGAAGTCTGCCTGGCCGGTGTCGGACAAGCATTCATATAGGGAAATTGTTTACGCCCAAGATGAGATAAAATAACGTCACACATAGGGGCCTCTAAGTAAAAACATGCTTCGTACATAAAGATGGAAACCCATCCATCTAACAGGACTAAAAGCAAGTTCTCCAGCAGGACATTGAGTGGCTGCTTGAAGGGTTGGTAGAGCTTGGAGTGTGAGGAGGTTTCCTTGGTGAGATGAGCTGGAAGCTGCACCTTCGTGCTCCTCTCGAAGAGTTGGATGGGAAGAGAAGATGTGAGCTGGAGATGAGGCTCGACAGCCTTCCCTCCTGTAGAAGGATTGTAGGAAGAGTTGTAGAAGAAGAGAGAAGAGGGGGAGAACCGGCCTTATATTGGCCCGGTGACCTCACAGGTCATGGGGTCCAGAGTGACCAATGGGAGTTGAAACCTGTGTCCCTGGGGGGGTTTCACACCTCTGTTTGATCAATCAATCAATCAATCAAATTTTATTTGTATAGCCCATATTCACAAATCACAATTTGTCTCATAGGGCTTTAACAGGGTGTGACATCCTCTGCCCTTAACCCTCAACAAGAGTAAGGAAAAACTACTAAAAAACCCTTTTAACAGGTAAAGAAGGTAGAAACCTCAGAGAGAGCCACATGTGAGGATCCCTCTCCCAGGATGGACAGAAGTGCAATAGATGTCAAGTGTAAACATGACCAAGATAAAGGTTTTAGCAGCATTGATAAGGGTAAACAGGTGAATTGGTGGATTAATGTCATTAACGGTCAAGTATCTGAGGAGAAGTACTCCTCTCTGTATCAGCAGTCCTGCTGCAATCATAGTCTATGGACAGCAGCCAGCAAGATCATGATACACCATCAAGATCGGATGCCACTATAGTCCACAGTCATTGTCCACTGCCGCCATTTAGGATCCATCGTCAGCTGCCACCTCGGTCGTGGTCCACCACCATTATCGGATGCCAACACGATAAAGGATCCGCCTTTATTACCACGATCAGCCAGCACGATACAGAATCCGCCATACTGGATCCACCATTACGATCTCTGATACACGATCCACAGAGCCTAATCCATGATGTGGCCACAGCTGCGGCCCCGGATCTGCGGACGATAGGGCAAAGGGACTCCGGGGAAGAAGTCAAGTCAGTAACATGTATTGATGGGATATGAATTACATTGATGCGATAACAGTTTGAGAAGTGGAAGGAGAAGCTGGAAAGAGAAGCTCCGAGTGTCATGTGTCCCCCGACCTTCTAGACCTATAGCAGCATAACTAAGAGCAGGTCCAGGATAAGCCTGGACCGGCTCTAACTATAAGCTTTATCAAAAAGGAAGGTTTTAAGCCTACTCTTAAACATACAGATGGTGTCTGCCTCCCGATTGAAAGTGGGAGATGATTCCACAGGAGAGGTGCTTGGTAGCTGAAGGTTCTGGCTCCTACTCTACTTTTAGAGACTTTCGGGACGACAAGTAATCCTGAGTTCTGGGAGCGCAGTGCTCTAGTGGGGTTATATGGTACTATCAGCTCTGTAAGATATAGTGGTGCCATATTATTAAGGGCCTTGAAGGTGAGGAGAAGAATTTTTAATTCTATTCTAGATTTAACCGGAAGCCAGTGTAGTGAAGCTAATACTGGAGAAATGTGCTCTCTTTTATTGGTTCTTGTCAGGACACGTGCTGCGGCATTTTGGACAAGCTGCAGAGTCTTTAACGACTTACTGCTGGAGCCTGATAGTAATGAATTACAATAATCCAGTCTGGATGTAACAAAAGCGTGGACTAGTTTTTCTGCATCCTTTTGCGAGAGGACATGTCTGATTTTTGCAATATTACGCAAGTGAAAAAAGGCGGTCCTAGAAATTAGTTTTAGGTGAGAATTAAAGGATAAATCAGGGTCGAAGATCACTCCCAAGTTCCTGACTGTTTCATTGGAAGCAAGGGCAATGTCGTCTAGTGCAGCTATATTATTAGATATTGTATCTCTAAGGTGTTTAGGGCCAAGTATTAGAACCTCTGTTTTATCTGAGTTTAATAAGAGAAAATTGCGGGTCATCCAGGTTTTTTTGTCTTGAGACATGCTTGGAGTTTAGTTATTTGATTACTTTGTTCAGGTTTTATTGACAAATATAACTGGGTGTCATCCGCATAGCAGTGGAAATTTACCGAGTGTGTCCTGATAATGTTTCCGAGTGGAAGCATATATAATGAGAATAAAATTGGGCCGAGCACAGAGCCCTGTGGAACACCATGGTTAACTTTGGTGCGCACAGATGACTCATCATTAATTTGCACGAATTGGGAGCGATCAGAAAAATAGGATTTAAACCAGTTTAGGGCGGTTCCTTTAATGCTAATTAACTGTTCCAGTCTCTGTAATAAAATGTTATGGTCAATTGTCAATTGTTTGATGTTGCCGCACGCTGGGAGGCCTTGCTCTGGTTTTCTCCAGGACAAAGAACATGTGCTCAAGGCTTTCGACTGAACATGGAGGCTTGCTTTGGTTTCGCAAAAACCATGTCCCAACATAATATTTAATATTTGATTTTGATAACCAAATTCATTGAATGCCGAAAGGCTCACCATTTGATGGTATCAAGTCAAATGAGCCAGATCAGGAACCTTTCGATGATGGACCTCCTCTCGATCCTCTGCTCAGACCAAGGAGGTGTCTCTGCCGTCTGGACAGGCTTAGGGTTCACTGTCAAGGCAAATAAACAACCACAGTCACAACAGTGTGTGTAATGGCAGAGAGTGAATGTGTCAGTATTATGTCTGTCCGGTGTTGGGCAGCACCGTGCGTCTCACCAGGCTCTCGGACTCTGCTGAGCTCTGGCTCAGGTTCGTCCTCGGTGACCCTCGGTCTCCGGGGCCTGGCTCCCTCTCCCTCCCAGTCTCCTCCAGGCCGAAACCATGGCGGCGCAGAGATCAGCGGCTTCTCGCTGTGCTCTCTGCCTGTAGGGCTACGACTGACGGGGGACGAACAAACAAAAAGTCAGGAAGGATGTCAGTATAAGGAACTCTGAGTATCAAGCTTTTCAACCAACTTGGAACCTAAACTTGCTACTACAAATTATTATCTCTGACCTAAACAGAAGCAAAACAAAACCATAATAACAAAACTAATTTCTTTCAAATTCAATGAAAACTAGTTAATCAGAGTTTTAAATATCCTGCTAACAGGAGGGATAAATATCAGAATCACAGGGACAATCTCTACAAACACCAACAGGATCCTTAAATGAGACAGCGTTGTCATCTTATACCTTCTCACAGTTCTCCTCCGGTTCTGTGGAGGAGTGGTGGAGGGTTGAGGTGAGGGGGGGGACTGCAGCGCTGAGACCAAGTTGAGCTCCGCTCTGCATGGTAGTTCTGTTACAGAGAGAAAACGTTACAAGAGAGATGAGTGAAAAATAACGATTGTGGATGATCAGAGTCAAGGTCCAGTCATTTAGAGGAAGCTGCTTCCCCTCACTCTGTTTTATATCAGGGTTTCATCAAGTTACATTTAAAACCTTTTTAAGAACCTAATAAATGATTTTTTTTTTGGTAAAATGTAATAGATATGAAAGACTATCAAACTCCCAGATTTCTAACAGGCTTAATATCTTAGATGAATCAGTGACAACTACAGCTAAACAGAGCGGAACAGTCGGAACATTGTGAAGTGTGTGACGCCCTGTCATCGATCAGTCTTGTTGTTTGAACTCTAAACAGCTGCAAGACTCCCGATCACAAGACAGCAGGTCATGTAGTGTGAACTGCTCAGTGATCCGACAGCTTTAAAAGTCATGTGGTGTGACCTCACCTGAGTCACTGGCCATGTCTCCTCCACTGCTGCCCTTCACCCATGTGACTTGAGCCCGGGGGCCCAACTGGATCTTCTCGTCCACTTGAGACTGCAGAAAGAGAAGCGATTATGATACAGAGCTGAAAGAAGTTAATACATTTACACTTCACATTTCCCCTTCCAGTCATTTTCCACTCTCACGTTCAGGAGCTGGAGCTGAAGATCAGTGCTCAGGGAGAAGTTTTCTTCCTCCTTCGCTTTCATCGTCCTCTTCAGATCTTCGAGCTCCTTCTCTAACTCTTGTTCTCTGGCTCTTGCTGTCTCTTGTTTTTCCAGAGCAGCTCTTGCTGCAGCATTGTCTTTAGTCAGAACGGCTTTTAAAGCATCCAGCTGCCTCTCCAGAGCACTATTTACTCCAGTTAGAGCAGCATTGTCAGCAGCTAGAGCAGCTTTCTCAGCAACTAGAGCAGTGTTCTCAGCAACTAGAGGGGTCTTCTCAGCAGCTAGAGCAGTGTTCTCAGCAGCTAGAGCAGCTAGAACAGCAGCTAGAGCAGCTTTCTCAACAACTAGAGGAGTTTCTCAGCAGCTAGAGCAGTGTTCTCAGCAGCTAGAGCATCTATAACAGCAGCTAGAGCAGTGTTCTCAGCAGCTAGATCAGCTAGAGCAGCAGCTAGAGCAGCTTTCTCAGCAGCTAGAGCAGCTTTCTCAGCAACTAGAGCAGTGTTCTCAGCAGCTAGAGCAGCATACTCAGCAGCTAGAGCAGCGTTCTCAGCAGCTACAGCAGTGTTCTTAGCAGCTAGAGCAGCTAGAGCAGCGTTCTCAGCAGCTAGAGCAGCTTTCTCAGCAACTAGAGCAGTGCTCTCAGCAGCTAGCAGCTAGAGCAGCGTTCTCAGCAGCTAGAGCAGCTTTCTCAGCAACTAGAGCAGTGTTCTCAGCAGCTAGAGCAGCTTTCTCAGCAGCTAGAGGAGCTAGAGCAGTGTTCTTAGCAGCTAGAGCAGCTTTCTCAGCAGCTAGAGCAGTGTTCTCAGCAGCTAGAGCAGTGTTTTCAGCAGCTAGAGCAGCTAGAGCAGGTTTTCAGCAGCTAGAGCAGCTAGAGCAGCGTTCTCAGCAGCTAGAGCAGCTTTCTCAGCAGCTAGAGCAGCAGCTACATCAGATAAGTTTTCTTCCACCTTCACTTTCAGCTTTGTCTTCAGATCTTTGATCACCTTCTGCAACTCTTCCTCTCTTGCTGTTGGTCCTCGGCAGAAGGCTCGGAGGAGGACTCGGCGGAAGGCTCGGCAGAAGTCCCGGGTTCTTTCACACAGCATTTGTCCGAGTGACTGAAAGTAACAAATATACATATACCAGGTAAAAACACTATCCCATCCTAACTTCAGATATATTCAAAGACACAGAGCTGAATGAACTTTAGTCATTTACACACGTCTGCTTGTAAATTCTGTAAAACTACAGTAAAGTAAGATGAAGAAATGAAAGACAATTGTGTTTTGAAGATAAAACTAAAAACACTTTAACCTGAAGTCTCTCCTGCTTAGAACAAAACCTACTTTGTCTCTTAAAGGGTTTAAGGAGGTTTTCAGAAAGAAGATTCTCGTGCAGCTGTCGTCTACTTAATGGTTGTTGTGTCTGATTCCTTCAACAGGTAGGGTGGTAAAGACTGACACATCAAGGACATCAAGTCTAAAGGAAACAGTCCTTTAACATGTAGGGTGGTAAAGACACATCAAGGACATCAAGTCTAAAGGAAACAGTCCTTTAACATGTAGGGTGGTAAAGACGACACATCAAGGACATCAAGTCTAAAGGAAACAGTCCTTTAACATGTAGGGTGGTAAAGACTGACACATCAAGGACATCAAGTCTAAAGGAAACAGACCTTTAACATGTAGGGTGGTAAAGACTTAACAGACACAAACAACAGACATACACTTCTGTTTTATTCCATCGAGCCGGCCAATAGGATTGCAGTTACTTGACATGTGCTATGTTAACACCATGGGTTGCACCACCTCAGAGAGTTAAGGGAGTTCAGCTGGACCAGAACAGGGAGCGGAGACTTTGACCAAACCGTTTGTCACAAGTACCGTAAAACAGATGTGATCAGTGTGAGTGCAGCTGTGCTTTAGAATAATATATTATAATTAATTTATCCAAAGGTTCCAGCATGTTGAAGCTGTCCAAAACTAAAATGTGTCTGACAGCATCAGCTGATAAGAATAAGGAACTTTACATCGATGTCGCACAATTTTTTATCTAAAGTTAAAAAGTGAATCAAAGTGTTTAAACCAGAGACTGTAAATAAAGATGGACGACGCGTCTCCGCTTCCTCCCACCATCCAGAAATTCAGGCAAAAAACAATCTGTTAGAAACATTTATTTGACTTTTTGTTTTGGTCCATGTCCCTTCCACTAACACGGAAGAGACAGGGGCTTATGACCTACCCTGCAGATTGGAGAGCTGTCATGTCGTCCATCTTTACTCACAGTCGATGACTCCCACAGGGGAAGTGAGCGCGTGCTGGCTCAGCACTCAGACTGTTTAATCCAGCTGACTGATGTTTAGAGAGAGCACAGCTGGAGCGAGACAGAGCAGCTTCCTGTCAGACACAGCGACCTGCCGGCCCGACGACGCTCCTGAGAGACGAGTCGCTCGCTCAGATCTCTGCTCCCAGCTGCTGTGTGTCTGTGTCGGTGTTTGTAGCCAAAGAAAACTCTATTTTAAATTAATGAATGTGACAGAGGACCGACGCTGTGTGTTTGTTTACCTTTTATAGACCCCGCACAGAGATTGTAAATGTAATGGTGTGTTTGTGCTAGAGGAAACTGTTATTAAATTAACTTGTGTTTTAAAAGGTTGGTGTAGCCGTCGACTCTGTTGCAGGATCATCAGGGGATGTTTTCTTCCTTCTTGGACATTTTGATATGACCAGTCCTCTTCCTAAAAGAGCAGCCCAGCACTTTAGTCTCGTGGATTTCTGCTTCAGTCTCGTGTTGTAATGGTTTCTCTGTCTTCAAACTGCAGAACAGATGAACCCAGTAACCTAACGTTTCTAGAGAAAAGTGGTTTCATGTTTTCATATTGTGTAATTATCAGAGTGATGTCACTGCTCTGAGCAGCTCTGCCGGAGCCGATGAGGGTTTTGTGTTTTCCTCGAGGACACTTCACTTGTACTTTTGCCACCCATGTTTATTTTTATCAGGGATTTGCAAAAAAAACGACGAAACCAGTTTCTACCAATCTTGCTGGAGGGATTGGGCCTAAATAATAGGATATTTACTGCATTCAAATATATAAGTGATACATTTGACCAGAATATGAATAATATATTATTCCTCTGGAATGTCACAGGTCAATATGTTGTCTGCTTGCAGCTCAATAAAACCAGGGGGAAGTGCGTTGAAAACAAATCCTGCACTTTCTTTATCTCTTGATCTCTTCTGTCCTTCTGCTCTTCATCATCTCTCGTCTCTCCTCCTCCTCCTCCTCCTCTTTCCTTTTCTTTGTGTTTCAGCACTTCTCGTTCTTTTTGCTTCCCAACGTCATTGAGCAACACTTTCTGTGTTTGGATTCTGTAGCTGGAACCTGGTCTCTGAATTTCTAGAAGTAAACTCATGACTCATGATTTTATGTTTCTCTCTCTCTCTCCCCCCTTCTGTTTATTCCTTCTCTCTTCTTCTCTTCTTTTCCATCCTCCCTGGTTGCTGTGTTGGCATCTGGTTTGTTCAGCTCCAGTTTAAACCACGTGGTCAGCTTCTTTTTTTTTTTTTTTAAGAAGGGGGGGTGCTGCATTCAAGTGCTCCTAGTCGGCTCCGTCATTTGGCTACTATCTCCTTAGTTGTCAGGTATGGTGTGGTTCAGCCAAATGTGAATCAATCTTAATTTTTAAATGACTAATTCAAACTTACCTGAAAACTTGAATATCATTAGTGTGATGAGAACCACCCAAAATGACAGAAGCCCTGTTTGACGTGTACAACATCCTCTGGTGGTCGCTAACATCTGCGGAAGACCCACAAACATACAACGGATATTCACCATCTTGTTCTTTGTACTTTAATTTGGTCCATGTCCCATAATGCAAACAAGGAAGGGGCGGGGTTTATGACCTATGCTGCAGCCAACCACCAGGGAGCGATCAAGACGTTTTTTGGCTTCACTTTTGGAAGCTGTCATGTCGTCCATCTTTATTTACAGACTACTTTATATAAAGATTTATTTCCTTTACATATTTTATTTTGTCTGTACCTTTCTCAATATTGGTTGTGTTATTTCATTATTAAAACATTTGAGCTAACAGAGTGATAACGTCCTTTAAACGTTCACATACAAGACATCAAATCTTCACGTTTGCTGTCATTGGAGAAAGGATCTGTTCTGGTTTGCTGATGGTGCAGTTATCAGAGGCAAACCCTCTCGCACTTTCTCTACCAGACAACTGGTGATGTTTGTATTTCCCACAGCACTTGAATGCATCATGAGTCCAGCAGCTCTGCTCAGAAACGTCACATCTGTTGTTTCATCTTCTGTCTCCTCTTCACACACACACACACACACACACACTCAAACACACACACCCACACTCACACACACTCTGCAGCTCCTCTTTTTCTTCTGAAAACTTTCTCCGGAACTTTTCACCTTCCCGGTGCATTGAGCCGAGAGGAGCCTCAGCAGGAGCAGCAGCAGCAGGACAGATGTTTTCACTTTGACCTCCTCCTCCTCCTCCTCCTCCTCTGCCTCGTCTGGTAAGTTTGAATGAATCGAATTAATGAAGAAACATTCCTGCACTTTAACATAATAAAACTCTGCAGATTCATTGTTGATAAGATAAAAACGTGCAGCATTCAAAATCTCTTTCCTGCATGAGGTTGCAGGACAGATGTTGGGTCAGTTCCACACACACAACATATTTGGACAAATGCTGGTCAGGAACATTATCTGTGACCAGTTCCTCGTAATTCTACACGCACAGAGTCACTTGGTGAGAATTGCTCTCCATGACATGGATGTTGGGACACAGTGTTCTTTGAAATAGTTGGTACCCTCATGTTCACTTACATAAGACACAGACACTCCCCCTCCTCCTGAGCGCAGCAGCGGGTCCATGGAAAACTCTGAACCCAGAACAAATACTTTAATTATACTTGTTGTGATCTCTGATCTGTTAAAACCATGTTAGTGGGACGGGAATAATCAAAGTGATCACATGAAACTAACTTAACTAACTGTGCAATAGTCATTTTCAATGCTGTGACATATATTCAATTCAAATCGTTTCCCATAGTGGGACTAGTAAAATCTTATCTTATCTTACACTGAAAAAAGGAAATAGTTTACTGACTAAAAACTTGTATTTATAATTGAATGTATCAGTTTTGTTAATATTGTTGTGTATGTTGTGTTAATATTACTGGTCAAAAAAAGTTCATTGGTCAACTTTGTCTTTAAACCTTAATTCAATTAATTTAGTAGTGGGACTAATAAAGTATAATCTTATCTTATCTTATCAATTTAGTGCATTAGACGGTCTGAGCAAGACCTTTACAACCAGAGCTTCGACATCCAGGACAGTTTGTCTTCTTCTTGTGGGTTTGTCCTGGTTTATGTTGTCCTTGTTGTTGTAAAGCAGTCAGTGAATTCCTTTAGTATTTAACTCAAGTGTCTTCAAAAGATGATGATGAGGAGGATGGTGGCGATCAGGAGGATCCTCCACGTGAAGGGAGATGTGATGTGCACGATGCTGCTGTTGGTTCTGTTCTGTCTGCTGCTCTACGCTCGACAGGTGAGGACGGAAACAGCCGAAGCACAAAACTCATCCTACATTTCAAACGCTCCCTCTAACACCAGCCTTGTTTGCAGGTGACCGTCTCCTCTGGGTGGGACAGACCTCAGTGGAAGCTGGAGATCCACGGCTCCACCAGCTCCAGTCGGACACTGCTGGGGGCCAGTGGGGCCAAAGGGGTTCAGGAGTCTCAAGAGGTATGACCCCATCATTTGTTTGCATGAATGTATCACAACCAAATAGTTTTATGTCACCAAATTGTCGGTTTTGTTGCAGTAAGTTTGCACTTTGGTCCGTGAAAAACCTTTTAGCCTGAACATAACCTGCTCTACTGTTCAGAAAACACATCACTTCACTGTCCAATGCTGCAGCTCCTCTTTTCAGCCTCTGTCAGAAACACTTTTAGCTCCATTTACCAGGGGCTTAGGGATTTTTGATTTTGCAGACCTTTCAAATACTCAAAAAGCGTATACAACACACTTAAGAAAAGACAAATATAAGGTCTCCTTTAATGTCCTTTGTCCTCTGTCTCATATCCAAGTCCCCCTCCAGCCCATCGGAGCCACAGCTGCCTGCCTGTAAGCCCCAGTCCAAGTCCAAAACTCCTCAGGCCAAGTCCAAAGCTCCTCAGGACAAGTCCAAAGCTCCTCAGGACAAGTCCAAAGCTCCTCAGGACAAGTCCAAACCTCCGCTCAAATCTAAGGGGAAATCGAAGTCGCGACGGAAGAATGCCGCGCCGACCAAACCTCCTGCCAAGCCCCTGCCCACGATGCCACCGTTTGACTTTGAAGGCTACTTGAGAGAGAAGGACAACAGGGACTTCAATCTGCTCATCAACCAGCCGGAGAAATGTCACATCCGAGGAGCAGAGGAGGAAGAAGGAGGCGAAGCTCCCTACATGCTCATCGCAGTCAAATCTGTTGCGGCGGATTTTGACAAGCGTCAGGTAAGTTATGACGTGTTGTTGTTGTTGTTGTTGTTGAATTTAGGCTTCGTAATGGATCATAGGCTGAATGTAGAACATAATACCTCCCGAAAAGTAAAGCCAAAACATCTCTATTGCCCCCTGGTGGCTGGCTGAAGCATAGGTCATAAACCATGCCTCCTCCATGTTAGCAGACGGGACGTGGACCAAACTAGAAGTCAAAGTACACATCAAACAAAGATTTCTGTTATTTTACGTCGTTTTTATCGCTCTTATGTTTGTTCACGTGTTCATGGTTACAATAACTTTTTATTAGTAATTTGATGCTATAAAAACAGGGTGAAAGACACGATTGACAGATGAGACCGACTCGCGATTGGTCGAACACATGTATCGGCGGTAGTTTGACACCGTGGCCTCAACAGTGCAAGATTCTGTTCATCAAAAACCAAGCTGACATGAAAACCCCTGACCTTTGTTTCTCCTGCCTCGATTCCTCTAGGTGGTCCGTCGGACATGGGGGAAGGAGGGACTGTTCCCTGACGGCGTTACCATTCGTACGGTTTTCCTGCTCGGGGTTCCCAGGAATCGAACTGCTCTGCCTCTGTGGGATCGCCTCCTCACCTACGAGAGTCAAACGTTCCGGGACATCCTGCTCTGGGACTTTGAGGACACCTTCTTCAACCTGACGCTGAAGGAAACACATTTTCTGAAATGGGTGAACAGCAGCTGTCCTCAAGTCAAGTCAGTGTTTATACAAAAAAGAGTCGTGAGTTTTTCACATTCTCAGCCTGCGACTCGTACGTGACACGTTTTCTGTTTTACTTTGTCGCACAGGTTCATTTTCAAGGGTGACGCTGACGTGTATGTGAATGTGGAGAACATATTGGAGATGCTTCAAGGTCAAAAGCCAGAGGAGGATCTGTTTGTCGGGGATATTATCATTCATGCCAAACCCATTCGCCGACGTAGCTCCAAGTACTACGTGCCGGAGTTCATGTATGGGGGGGGTCTGTACCCAAACTACGCTGGAGGAGGAGGGTTTGTGATGTCGGGACATACGGCTCGGAGACTGAGCTCTGCGTGTCAACAGGTGCTTCAAAACTAGAAAAAGAAGTTGAAGCATTTTAATAAGTTTTAGAATCATTTGATCGACAATCGTCTCTTTGCGTCCTCTAGGTGGAGCTGTTCCCCATTGATGATGTCTTTCTGGGAATGTGCCTCCAGCTGATCGGCGTCAAACCGTCACGTCACCAGGGCTTCCGGACCTTTGGGATTCCCCGGCCGTCTGCGGCTCCCCACCTTCAGACGTTCAACCCCTGTTTCTACAGAGAACTCATGGTGGTCCACAGCCTCAGTGTCCCGCAGATCTGGCTCATGTGGAACCTCCTGCACGACCCCGACCTGAGCTGCCACAACCGGAGCAGCCTGATGTCCTCTGCCTTCAAGTGGAGGGGGAGGACGGGGGAGGAGACGGAAGAGGAGACAGTAGAGGAGACGGACTACGGCGATAAGCGGGTGTTCGTCATGCATTAAGGACCGGGTGGGATCTGCAAGAGCTCCAGCGAATACAAAATGGCGGTGCTCATGCCGGAACTGTGGCCCACTGGAAAACAGGATGACGTGTTCACAGCTGAGTCTTGTGAGAGTTTATCCAGATCCTGGCAGATCAACTTGGGGGAAATTAATCGGCAAATGTCAAACTTGAACACAAAAGAGAATTTAGGCTTTTGCCACGTGAGATCTGTTGGATCTCTGGACTTTTGAATGTGTAATCTAATCAGAATGTGTTGTGTTACTACAGAGTGACCTCCAAGGTTGACCATACTTCCCACTGTGAGTCTGTACATGCTCACGGTTCCTTTCAAACTTAAATGAGGGTTTGCATTGGTCTCACTAACCATTCCATTCTAAGAAGTGGATATTTGTACCTGGAGCGTGTGCAGGAAACAAATTTTAGGCTGCACACGGACGTCTGCTGACGGGTTTGTGATGACATTAACGCCATGAGGACCCCAGTGGACCCGGTGGACTCCAGTGGACCCCAGTGGAGCCTGGTGGACCCGGTGGACTCCAGTGGACCCCAGTGGAGCCTGGTGGGCTGGCAGATGCTCAAATTAGGAATTCACCTCAAGATTGAGTGGTTAGCCGGTTTAACCTCATCCAAGTGTTAATGTGTGTGTGAGACCGTGACCGTGTTAAATGTGTGACTTTGAGGACGCGGCTGTAAACACAGTTAAGCAGCGGAGACTTGTTTAGTTTCCTGATGTGAATCATTTGCAGAGATGTTCCTCTTCTCTTTGTTTTGCTTGATAGACACAGACAAATGGACGGTGACTTTATCTGATCCCTGGAGGAACAACAAATGCCTGAATGGAAACCAGCTGCACAGCATGCACCAGCTGGGACCATCACAGACACACACACACACACACACACACACACACACACACACACCACACACACACAACCTCTGTTGAAAGACTGTGGACTTCCAGTTTTTTCTTTATAATTCTAACTTAGTTTAATTTTATTTGTCTTTATCACTCTTTACATATCTACACTCCTCTGCTGTCAAAATGTTTCCGTGTTAAAAATGCTGAATGAGAAACATTATCATCAAAAATAATGTGTTTTATCTATTTCTTTAAAAGGTCAAATCAACTCGTTAATAATGAAATAATCAGCCCAGAATTTCTCCGATGGTAGAGGAGGATGTTTCCCTTCCTCACCTTGATGCTTTGTCCGTATGTTGAATGATAAGATGTCTTCTAATAAGTGTTGATGACTGAATAGGAAACTCCACGTGCTCCAGCTCCAGCGTCACCAGCACCATGTTTGAGAGGTGAGCTGGTGTCTCCGGTTCATGAGCTGTTTCCTCTCTCGTCACGTTTTCTCTTGATCGTCGGCCAGGAAACACGTCCGTCTAATAAACAGGTTCTTCTTCACCATCTGCTCATCCACACGACTTGGTCCTGACAGGGTCTGGTGCAGATCTGGATCGGGGGGGTAGATCCAGGAGGTTTTTGTTCATACATTTTCACTGACTTCTTAACAGAATAATTCATAGATCTTATTCAAAAATATCAGTTTAGGGGACTAATATTCATGAGTGTGTGCAAATTGTTTTAGACGCAAATAAAAATACAGATCAAGTGAATTTAAATAAGTTGGGCCTTGGTGGAGGTTTGCACTTTGTACTTTTTATCTTAGTGTTGTCAAACTAACACTTTACCATTTTAGCCTCATTATTATCTTATCAATCTGGCCGGTCACCTCTTCTGGCCTCATGTAAGCGCTGCTGTGGCTGAGGGGTAGAGTGTCCGTCCTCCAACCAGAAGGTCGGTAGTTTGAATCCCAGCCCATGTAGGAGTGAATGCACTACTTGGAAGTTGTTTTGGATAAAAGCATCAGCTAAATGACATGTTAAAAAAAACAAAAACAGAAACAACCCCTCAGTGGACTCAGCGCCACATCAGCTCGTTTCATGCATGAACCAACATTTTAACGACAAACAGCTGCTCGAGAGACATTAACAAGTCAAGTGTCCAATTACGTTTCCACCTCTGGTATTTGGGGTCACTTCAAGTTAAAAAGGTTCTTTCTGGATTATTGTAAATCTACTTGAATACAGATAAATTTACAGATGATGTTAAAGATCAGAGTGGGAAGAACAAACACTTTACAAACACTTAGAGTAGATTCAAATTTTACCAGCGTTTACAGCTAAAGTCAAAATAAAAAACGTGCAATAGAAGTTTGAGTTTCAACGTTGTGTAAACCAAGAAATAAAATAAATTACATTCTCGTTGACATCCACATTTTTTTTATTAGATTTTTTCATATCCTGGTTGCACACACATAAAATGAACTTTGTCGTCAATGAACAGTGAACATTTGATTTCAGAAAAGTCCAAATGTTGCATTGGGTTTTTTTTTCATCAACAACCATCATCAGAAAAACATTCTGCTCCAGCAAAGCTTCCAGTCGCCCGTCTCCTCGCACTACATCCAAAGGTTATTGCCGTTTTGTCAGTGGACATGCTGAATGAATCCATGTACTTTTAATACACAAAGTTAAAGTATTCAAAATATAAAATGCCACATTCCAATGAACTTTACAGGATTTAATTAAGCATAACTGCCCCATTTCCAGAAACGGGTTCAACGTCCAGGGAATAAGGGACATGACAGAACATGTGATACCAAGAACAGACAGTACAAAGCATTAGCGTGAGATTAACACTGAAACCCATGATAAATTATCACAATCAGCCATTCGTCCACTCAGCGACATATAAGAAGAAAAAAAAATTGTAATTGAAAAACCACACAGAAGTTTCCACCTGAGTTTGGGTGGGATTAACTACCCAGCATGCAACAGACCATCTCCGGCACATGATCACACCATCAACCTGTGTCTGTGGTGCAGCGCTGGGTTTAACAAAAACTGGGTCCGTCCGTCAAATCCACTAATAACTGGTCATTACTTCACATTCTGCCTCCAACGTTCAGTTTTTTTGGTTTCTTTTGTCTCATTGTCTCTGACCCATCTGCTTCCAATGAGCTCTTTTGGGAAATTACCAATTTATTCAAATTCTGTGAAGGGTGGAGGGAGAACGGAACCGTTTCCCCTCAGGTTTTAATTAAATTTCCCGACACACAATATCCTTTTTTCGGAGAAGATCTTCTGCACAACTACATTTTGGATTTGGCAGAGTAGCATTTCTAAAATCATGTTTTCCACGTAAACTATCAAGAGCTATAAAAGGCCTGTGGGGATTTGCACTGTTCTGGGTATTTAATGTCGATACAAACACACAAAAACAGAAACAGATCAAATAATAAAAACACTGACATGGTGAAAAAAACCTGAAAAATCCTCACCTTAGAAAACCCAACCTGTCATTCTCTACAGGACAACTAGAAACATCTGAGACGGCCATGACACCATGTTAGCTTATTGATATTCTCTGTAACACACCACACACACACACACTGTACAATGATGCAATTCATATGCATTCTCAAATCGTATGTACAAGAAGTTTTTCCTTTTAACAGAGGAGAGAGAGACAAAAGTCAAAGACAGGCTCGGTGGGAGATGAGGCACAATGTTCAACAGTTTCGTGTGTGTTCATTTTTTTTTCTTACTGATTTCTCATGTTTGTTTTGCACAAAAGCAAGTGGTAGCAAAATGTTAGAATATAACTGTAGCTGTATTTCACATCAGCTCCAGAGTTACCCAGTCTCAGAGGATCAGGGAGCGGGTCGAACATCGCTCCTGGCTCCAGGAACCACTTCACCTCACTGACGGAGGCAGTTTGGCAACAAGAGAAGCTGAAGCCAGAGGATTTTTTTTTTTTTTTTTTTCTGGTGTAAACACGTAAAATCAGGGCGACAAACTGAAGCTCGACTCCAAAAATCGGACCGTTCACTCTACCGGTCGAAACGTGACAAACATGCTGCCTCGGCATTGCACATGAAAAAGTTTCGATACCGAGCGGTCTGAGAAAAAAAAAACCCTAAACGTTCCAGTGATCGTTAATGAGCAGATCCCTCCTCCTGAGATTTCTATGGAATTAGCATCAAGGAAATAAACGTGAAAGCACTCAGTCAGTTGTGTCTGTACCGAGCCGTCAGATGTACGTAAAGTAGAAGACACCAGAATAAGAGCACAACTATTTACAGCAACTGTACATCAACGTCAACTCCAGAAGCATTAGGACCCAAATACATTAGAAGAAATTGATAAATGAATAGTTAGGCTGAGAAATAACTGGAATCACAACAGAAATCAATGCTCTTATTTAACTTGGTCTTCATCTTAAATAAAATAAAAGAACACAGGAGTTTCTGGTTTTAAATTCAAAGCCAAGCCGAAAAAAGAAAGGTGTTGGAAATTAAGACTAGTAGTGATTCTAAAAAGAGGTTTAATGGTGATTAGCAAGAATTTGTTGTCTTGTCTTCTTCTGGGTTTCATACTTTCATACATTTATTGGAAATCAGTCTGGTTTCCATGAGGGATGATTCATTTACTGGGTTGCCGGGGAACATTTACAAGATAAAAAATAACACTGAAGGAAGTTTTTAAAACTCTTCTACCTCAAAACAATAATCTCACCCGTTTTTTTTTTTTTTTTTTAAAGTCCCATTTATGCATTTAATTCTCAACACAATAAAATGTTCACGTACACGAGCTCCGACTCCCCCCCCCGATGCATTCACACGTTATCACAAATCAAGCAACTGTGACAAGATAAAAAGCAAACGGGATCTTATGAAGGGACAATAACAGAGAATATGTGTATTCAAATTAATACACAGTTTATTCAGTCGCTTATAATCAAAAGGAACTCAAACGTTTACATTAGAGGAGGGAGGTGCAACCTGCTCTCAAGCATCATGAAGGAGGGACTGATCCTCGTTTCCAAAATGGGGTCAAATGTCCCGAACGCACAGAGAAACAATGGTTCATATTTCAGTGACGGCTCTGTGACAACAATAACCACCGCACAAGAGACACGCACAACAGGGACGACACCGGTTCTTCCTACTGTTCATGTGTCTCCAGCTGTAAACATCCCTGCGATAGGCGGGACCGACACACGAGTCTCGTGCTCTTGTTGTGTGTGATTACTGTCGGCAGGTCGAGAACCCAGGAGCTGGATTTAGAGGAGTTACTACGGCGACGACAGGATCAACACACACCTCGCTCCTCGGGACAGGTTCACACACACGCACACACATTTACAGCGATGATGTCTGTGGATCAAATTAAAATCATCCTGAAACATCTTTGGCTATAAGCATTTGGCAACAGAGAAATAAATGCAGACATCGTGGAGGGAGGAAGATGAAGAGAGTGCAGAGAAAGATAAAAAGAGAGAGATGGGTGTGATGCAGAGGACATGACGGCAAACATGGACGCCTCTGTTCAAATGGAGACGTCACAGGTCACTTTCGGGGACATTACAAAGACTTGTGTTCACTTCCTGCAGATTTAACTCAAACCTAAACTTAACCACTGACCCAACAATAAGGTTTTCATGGCTTGGGTGGCATGGTGGTGCAGTAAGCACGAACAGCTCATAACGAGGAGGTTCCAGGTTTGAATCCCGGCGTTACTCTGCTCAGGGTGAAAACAGCCTCTCGCCCAATGTTCCTATGTTTTGAGGGTATCTTTGACGAGAGGGCTGAACGGGGGGGGGGGTATCGGCTGCATTTTATCAAAGTGTATCCTGCTCTTGCTGAATTTCCCAGGATTACCAACCCCAGCTTTAAAGGATAAGCTGTATAGGAGTGGATGGAAGGAAGGACATGGCTTCAGTACCAAGATTATCCCCAAATGTGGCCTGTGACACACACACACACACACACACACACACACACACACACACACACACACACACACACACACACACACACACACACACACACACACACACACACACACACACACACACACACACACACACACACACACACACACACACACACACACACACACACACACACACACACACACACACACCTCTATCTCCAAATGTCTCCACGACTTCACCTCTGAGTATCGGGCACAATCGACCGGTCAAGTACGAAGGTGTGTATTAGTGCAAATGTACAAAATGGATTTGATTTCAACAACAACACTGATCATCATGGAAATGGTCGTAGGTGGGAAAGAGGGGAAATAAAAAACAAACAGCGAGCCGAGTCTACGCCTCTTCACAACATGCAGGATCAAATCAGCACAGCTGGCTGCCGGTTTGATCTTGTTACGAGTCTCTTCCCATTCACAAGCATCGGCCAGGTTCATGCAAACCTCGTGTCATGCCTGCGTGTTCCCGTGTTTTGTGTTAACGCTGCGAAGGCCAGAAAAAGACGAGCCAGGTTTTAAATATTAGAAAGGACACAGCAGCGAGCAGATTGCTGCTGCTGTGCGTAACTGTGCTTAGAATTCATGTCCTGAAACGTCGATCGGCGGCCGAGCACATGCAAATATTCACTTGTGAGTGCGAGGCGCTAATGTCCAGAGCTGCATGCAACAGCTTTGGATTAACAGTGTTCGCTGATGTTTGTGTTTGTGTGTTGTGTGTTGTGTGTGTTGTGTGTCTTTGAGGGCACCACTGAACAAAGTTGAAGGACGGGTTAGAAGATGGAGAGGGAGACAATAATCAGGAGGTGATGTCTGGATCGTCTGGTTTGATTGGCTCGTCCATGGAGGGGGTCACGTCCTGGGTCACGTCTCTGTCCACACCCTGAGTGCGTTTGGTTCCTCAACAGAATCTTGGGATTCTTGTGTGTGTTTCTGTGTTTTGGTTTCAGTCCTCTGCAGTTCTCGGTGTGTTTGGCTCTGATGGTCTCTTGGTCGGGTTGGGCTGGTTTGGTTCTCGTGGTTCGGACGTGTCCGGGGTTTCGACCGATCCAGTCAGGTCTGATTATGCAGTTGAGGCAGGAAGACAGGCGGTACGGTTCGGGCTGGCAGTGTGGTCGGATGACGTGGAGTCAGTGGGTCGAGCCAAAGTTCGCTTCAAGACTTTGGCCACAGCAGTTTTCAGTGGCGGCCGTGTTGACCTCACAGCTGTTTTCTTTCAAATGTGCAGCAGATGAATTCAAACGCTCGCAGTCTCACCCCCACCCTGTTGTGGAGGTTTACGGCCGTGGTTCTTCTCACTGGTGGAACCTTGCCGTTCCAAACTACAGTCTGTGGTCGTCTGTGTTCCTGGGCGGATGCAGTCACAGGATGGAGACAGGAAACAGCTGAGCTCTACCACAACGCAGATTTCTTCACTATGTCAGTTTGCAGCACCACAGTGATATTTCCACACAACCAGGGAATTATTTCACTGGTTTCATTTCAAAGCATGAATGCTCCAGCACTGCGATAATGTACGTAGATCCTGGATGTCATGGGATATGCTGGATGTGTCTGATTGGAAGAATAAATCTTAGTACCCACTCTTGAGAAGCTGATGAACGTCAGGTCGGATTTGGTTGTTCCTTGGGTTCTTGTTGTGTTTCCACTCAGTGTTCATCGTCTGAGCTGAGCAAGAATAGCTTTGTTGTCCTGGGTCAGGTCTGCTTGGTTAAGAATCTGGCTCCGTGTTAGAGGTTCAGTCAGTAGAGGTACTAGATTCAGGACAGGCCAGAATGGGATGTGGTTCTGGTTGCTTGTTCAGTGGGAACTACTACTGGACTCGGGTCGGGCTTGACCGGTGGTCCGCGGAGCACCGTAGAGGGTCACTGATGCTATGTGGTTGTTCTGCATCACCTGGGAGAGGAAAGCAGACAGAGGGGTTTGGAGCTGAAATATTTAGAAATCTGTAAAAACAAAACGTCTATTCTCAAGTTTTACAGTTTAAAAACCCTGTTTCAATCAAACTGAGGGGGAGAAACCAAAACCCTTGTTCAGACACAGTAATTAATAGTAATTTTAGCAGCTGGAATTATCAAAGAAGAAGAAAAACATCAGTATAAAACCGATTTGAGCCTGACAGACAGATTTTGGGGGCCGATGCTACTACTGATAATATAGCATCAGCATCAATATTACTTTTAAATTCATTTAATAAATGGTACATTTTAGAAAATTGATATAGCAACAGCTGATAAATAAGTAAAGTAAAATAAAGTTTTAATATTGAGCATCCAACGTTTCCTCTCGACCGGAACGTGAACAGCTGTCAATGCTAATGTTAGCAATGAATTACCAGGATAAACCTTCAAATAGCTCGTTCAAGGCTGTGCACACACGCATGCGCACACGCACGCGCACACACACAGACACACACACACAGAGTCAGCTACACCTGCAGAGACCAAAGTGTTCTGACCTCAAAGATCATCCTCTGCAGTCCAAAGCAGAACGTGGAGCCGAAGGGGTTGGTGTTATTGGCTGAGGAGGACCTGTCCAACACAAACATATAATGAGCATACTCATTAAATATGCTCACGACCGATTTGAGCATCTAGTATCTGTGCACTGTACCTGTGGAGCACGACAGGTTTCTCCATCGGGTGACCCAGAAGTTCCTGAATCTGATCCCACTGAGAGACAGAGACACACAAAGGTTTAAAAGACAAACACAGAGAAAGAGAGAAAGCTTATTATCCTCTGTCAATGCTGGTTTGTAGCACAGGGTGAAACTAGATGTGTATAAAAAGGGAGACTTGGGAAATAACAAGAGGGCTGCAGCTGTATCAGCTTCAAAAGGCTCCAGTTATCTGAAGTGTATGTGTTATAGTTGCAGCCGAACAACAACCTGTAGTAGAAAAATTAACTAAGTAAGGTTGATAAACTATTTTGTATTTGGAAGTAAGTTTTTGCAGCCTTGTCTAATGACCTGTATCAACATATACAAACAAACTGTCCAAATGCTTTATGACCTGAGCTGTTTTATGGTCTGAATTGTTTATGACCTAAATACTGCCAGACACCTTTGCCACTTATTTAACCTCCAATGAGCGGAATGTATGTCTGCTTATCTCCTTAGGGAACACATGTTATTTGTGTTTAGATTCCTCTCTCTCCCGCGCCTACAGAACCAGTCTGAACTGGTTCTGAGAGACAGCCTTACTCCTCCTATATAAGATGCTTGCATTTGAGTGTCCTGCATCTTCACCCTGAGATCCTTGTGATCCTCTGTGTTGATCCTTTCTGCAGAAAGCCCCTATTAAAATACACGTGGATAACTTTGGTGTTTCCAGCCTCTTGTATTTCCAGATTTCCACCACAAACCCCAACAATTACAGACTGAAATGTAACAATAACTTTAATGAACGTTGAAGAAATGTTTGGTTAACTTATAAAACATATGAAGATGAAATCTGTCAGATCACTACAGCCCAGCCACAGCGCCACCATGTGAAATCACATTAAACCCATTGACACCTGATAAAGTGTAACGCAACTGACCTTGTTGTAGGTGGTTAAGATGCAGTCCTCTGTCCGAGAATCAGTTCCTTCTGAAGAACGTGGAGACAAAACAGAGAAATTAGACTTAAATTAAAGATGCAGAATTTGCCTTGGTGGAGGTCGACACCGTCCGAGCACCTTTCTAGATCTTTAAGACGTGGATTTGCGACTGAAAGGGGTCTCACCTTTTTTGATGACTAGTGGAATCTTAAAGTCACATCGATGATATCTGTAACGAAGGAGAACACAATGAAAAGGGTGTAAAACAGGGACAGAAAGGACTCGATTGCTGACGTGAAATCAGAGAAATAATGTCATGGGAAGTAAACCTGTGTAAAGGAACGTTTCTTAAACAGCAAGATATTTACATGTTGAAGTTGTAATGTCCCGGGAAGTTGGTATGCAGGACAAACTTCTTCACCAGGTGAGTTGTCGAGTCAAACAGGATATCCTGAAAAAATTAGAAAAACACAATTTTGGGCTTTGTTCTCGTTTGCCTGAGCAGATCAGCTCAGCACAGTCTTATCTACTGTAAACAGAGGGCGAGTAAATGCAGATAGAAGCAGGGCTACACTCCCACACCCATTCATGTGAGGGGAACTGTGCAGCGGAGCTCAAGCTTCTCATTCAGAGGATATGAACAGTGGCTGCAGACGAGTTCATCTTGTTTTTACTCTCCCAGCACAGATTCTCAAAACAGGTCTGAAGAATGAAGATAGACCATAAATGTCACAGGCTGAAGGTACTTTATATCCACTACAGACGCAATTCAGTTGCTGATTTGACAAAGATTCAGTTCAAGGATCCAAATGAAGACATTTCGACGGGATGAGAGGAAACAGATGGTTTTCAGTGAAACAGAAAACCCCAGTAAACCTCACGTACATGTACTACAGGGAAAACAGGTTTTCTTTGTTGTTTGGATTTTTAACAACTACTGCACGTGTAAGCTGTGACTACCAGCTAGGTCACATTTCTTTGCATCAACATTACCTGTGTTCTTCCACCAAAAAACATTAGCAAGAACAGCTGCGTGTTTATGACTCAATTTCTAAATTACATCTACAAACATCCTCAAGAGAGTAATATGTTCACATCACACAGATCTTCAAGTTGCTCTGTGGCGTTAAAACTGTGACAAATATACAGGTACAAAAACACTGAAGACAAACAAAGTCCAGGCCGAGCTCACGTACCACTCCAAGGGTGAAGTAGTTGAAGAAGTAGTCGTTACATTTAGAAGGAACCTGCTTGTGAGGCGATGGAGAGTGAATCTTCATCTAAAACAAACGAGGAATGTAATGAATTCAGAACAAGTATTAGACAACGCATCATGTGGAAGAGGAGAATGAACTGATGCAATCTCCTCTGCGGTAAAACAAGCTAATAACATGTCATTAAAATGTTCCTACCTTGTCCTCAGACTTGTAAAAAACTTTATGAGGTGAGCCCAGAGCACCGAGTACATCCTGACAGGAATCTCCAAAGTAGATGCTCCTCTCTAGAGACCTCACTTTAGCATCCGCCATCACACCTGGACCACAACCTACACGCACACATCACAACACAACATTAGATTAAGGATAAGAAAACATAAACTGTAAAAGAGAAAATATAGACAGTTTGAAAATCCTTATTAGGAACATCATACTAATACTGGGCGGGGCCTCACTCTGCTGTCAAAACAGCCTCAATTATTCGTGGGATGGATTCGACAAGATGTTCAACACTTTTCTTTGAGATTCTGATCCATGTCTACAGCTAAGTCATTGTTTGTCTGAGACGTGTAATACCTGCAGTGAGAAGGTGGAGTTTGAGCCCCAGAGCCCCTGCCCGGTCTCTCAGGACGTCCACACACTCTGCATAGATGTTGCCAAGGAAACAAGCCACCGGCATCGCCGGAGCTCTGAGGAGGAAGAGAGCAGAGAGTTTGAGCCCCTTATTACTGACATTTCTTAATCCTGAGGTTTTGTGTTTGTGTCAGCTGTAGCTTACAGACCAATATTTACCTAATATACTATAAAACATTCATATAGCTGCAAAAATAACAAACAAGCAAGTAAATCAGACGACAATGAGGCTACTGATTTCAAAACACTCAAGCATTTCTCATCATGTGAGTAATTATTTTCTATGTTTTTATGTCGTTGTGCACACGTTGAGCAACATTTACTTTGTGTAACTGTGTGTGTGTGTGTTTGTGTGTGTGTGTGTGTGTGTGTGTGTGTGTGTGTACCTTGTTTCCTGCAGGTTGTTGCCAGTGTAGATGTGCATCCTCTTGACCATGGCCCCGTGTGGAATCTGCAGGGAGGCCAAACCCAGGGCAAAGTTAGGCTGCCAAGGCAAAACAACTGGTAGTAGTAAAGCAACTGGAAAACAGTGTATTTTATTTGTGTCCAGAATAACATACATTTAAAGACGATATAGTAAATCAAAACAAAGAAGTTATAACACATGATAAAGCACAGAGGACTGACTCCGCCATTTTTTCACTGATTTGAAACGTGACATTTCATTCCGCATTGTGTCTCTATCAGCTCGTAACCTTTAATCCGAAAGGTCTGACATCCAATCAACATTCATCGTGACTCAGCGGTGGTTTCTTAATTCATGTGCATAATTGTACGTGTATTTCCAGGTTGCATTCATCAGCACAAAGCAACAGAGATGAAAACCACCGGCAGAGGATTTATTCTCATGTTAAATGAAAGCAAAAGCTTGGAATTTTCCATAAATTCTACACTGTGACAGTCTGATCATAATATACTCATCTGATAGTGTTGAGATTTAGACGAGGAAAAGCAAATGTTTTATATATCACTAGAAGCTGAAGGTATCATGTTTGTGCCTGAACACAACTACAAGCGAGGAATTAAAACGAACCCAATCGACCAGCTCTTCAACACGGAGCTCAGGATGTATCGGTAGGTTTATGAAATAATCAATAATGTGCAGATATGTTGGAGCCATAGACAGTCTACGGCTGGAGCAGCATGTCCAAACCAAAGCCAAACAGATAAACTAAAAAATGTGTTAATCTGCAAAAAAACCTGTCTGTGAAGTATGACGTCACCGAAGATGAAATAAATATGTGAACAGCAGCAGTGAAAACATTCCTACATGATTTGTGGTTTCAGAGAAGCGAGCTGCAGCTGAAGTTGGCAGACGGGCAGAACAGCTGGTTAATAACATGCATGAACCAAGACTTCCAAAGCTGCACAACACAGAGAGCACGACATCCACGGCACCTTTCTCTATTCAGGAGTGAGAACAAACCTGCATTAGAGTTCACGATGCAACTGCTGAGTATCTGCATTGTCTCTGGGAATTTAATAATGAATTCACGTTGCCTGCACCAGCTCAGGTCCCTGAACTCCCAACTGCTAATTAACAATGCAATGAGTCTTTTCTGGTCAAAACCCCCCCCCACTAACATCCATCTGCAATGCGAAAAGATATAATCGGCATTCACTCCCAGGTCAAATGACTCAGCAGCAGACACAGGTTTTTATTGGCTCTAAATCGGCAGCGATGGAATCCTGACATCTGGGTGAGAGGGCTAATTTGGCTAGACGGCGAGGTGAGAGAGTCGTTGGTGCGTTCATGATGCCGAACATGACGCACCGGGGGAAAAACAGAACAGCACCACCAGTGCTTGGTGTGTTTTGAGATCTGTCGTACTGTGGTTTGTTTCAATGCTTTAGAAAATCTGGCAGAAAACCTTTGCAATGTGGGGTTGGATGAGGATCACAGCTCTCACTGACACCCAATCAAATCCATTTGCTTTAAGTGTCTGCAGTCCCGCAATATTTATGATCACAGGACAGCGGCATCGGCTGATAGGGATTCAGAGACGTGCTCAAAGCAAACGCAGCTCTTGACCTCAGCCTGTCTGTGTGAAGGGTAATCACTTAAATTCACAAGGCCGCTGCCAATTCCCCTCGGACAAGAAGAAACGTCCACTCAGCTTCTCTCTAACGGGCCGACGGGCAAATCAATCACAGCAATCTCACCTCGTATTTCGGAGCTTCATTCCAAGAGTCCAGCTGGAAGGAGAAGGACAGTCCTCGAAAGTTGAGATGGAACAATTGCTCTGCGGCATTGTAAACTGGAGGGGGAGAGGTGGAGAGGACAGCGTTTCATAAAACAGAAAAGTACGATTTTAAAAATTGGGTTGATTAAAAAGTGTGCCTTTGCTTTGTAAGGTACCTCCGGGGTGCGTGGCTCCGAACGACTGGTCGATTTGCTCTATAGTAGGGGCAATGGCCTGAGAGTTGAAATGGACTCCACTGAAACACAACACACACAGAGTCAGCGTAAAATCTATTAACATTCAAACACACGCTGCATTAGCTGAGGAGCTACTGCCACTGATGTCAAATGGGCTCCACTGAGAGAAATGTAATCCTACACACATGCACTTCCCCACTGTGGAAGTGGTCTGAGACTTTTAAATCCCACTATACCATATAGGACACATTAAAGCAGGCAGACTCCCATTAGCTGTAGGCTTATCTGACTTGGAACTGGTCTCTGTGGCAAAGTGAAACACAAATAATATATATATATATATAGACGTATAACAATGACAGCTGAGAGTCTAACATGGTTTCCAGAGTGGTTAAAACCAGCTGTTATTCAGGTTTGTTAACGCCCACGACTTCCTTTCGGCAACATTATTGTGTTTCTACTCACCAGTATTTCAACTTGACTTGTCTCAGGTCGTACACTTCGATCACCTGCCCCCACAAAGATGCAAAACATTAGGACACAAAACTAAAATGATAGTTAAATATGAATAAACAAGGCCAGGAGAGTTTTAATATCTTTGCTAATTATCTTGGAAGTTGAAATGGGAGCACGTGTGTTAAGTTCTTTCACATTTCCCACCAGTTAAAATCAACAGTTGTTCACCTTGAGTTTCTGGTTTGTGGCATCAAACAGCAGTTTAATCCCGTCCTGAGTCAAGTTCAGTATAAGGTCATGGCTGAGTGGTGTCTGAAGGGAACCATAACAAACAGACCAATTAATTACACAGAGAGGCTGGTTGATAATCACCATTAGCTGCTCTTGAGGTGGACACGCCGATTATATAACTGCAGATATTTTACATCAGACAAAGAAACGGGCGGCAACATTTGTCACCTTTTACTGTTTGTTAATATGAAAAACTGCTTTGAATTTCTATTTGATCAAACTCACGCCCGAGTCTTAGTGTTTCAAAAACAATATTTCTTCATTTTAAGATTGGTATTCAAGTTTAGAGAATCAATCTTTCACATCTACTATATTATTAGTTTTTATGAGGTCATATTAACAGGGATGTCACTATATATAACATGATACAAGGCTATTTAACTGAAAAGATTTGGTATTGCTAAACAGCTGGAATTACTGCAACCAAAAATCTTGCACTGTTGCCCAAAATAGGATTCTTGCACAAGCTGATTAACATGTGTGTGTGTGTGTGTGTGTAAGTGTGTGTGTGTGTGTGAGAGGGAGAGAGAGGAGAGAGAGAGAAAGAGCGAGCATGCAACAGTTTGTCCATCTTACCTGCTCACTGTATAGCACCTGGACGTTTTTGATGATGCGGCAGTGTTTCTGTAGAATAGAGATGGCCTGGGCCAATGGCATCCCTGAAAAACACACACACACACACACACACAAATGAAGGACAGCTACATGACTTCCCATTTAGTCTGTTGTAAACAATTAAACTAACACACATGAATAATAATTAAACTTTTTATTTTACAACATAAAGAATGTAGAAGGTTGTGCATGTATGTTTACATTCTACATAAAAGAGTTTCATATACTTGATTGTAATGATTTTGGATTTATTCGAGGTTGAACTGTAAAATATCAACTTCAATTATATTTCTTTGTTGTAAGGTTTAATAGCATCACGTTAACAGTCATTTCCAATTGTTGTTTAATATACATATTGATCGATTTATCGGTATTAGACATTTCTCACACCCTTTATCAGTATCAACCATTGCATTGGAACTAATACGCACCTAAGGCGAATTCCCATTGCTCATTTCCTAGTGATCTCTCAGGCACCACCTCCAGATCCAGCATTGGCAAGTAGTGGGTGGGGGGGCAGCTCACCTCAAGACACAGTGGGACCCTGAGGAACCCTCCCTCTCTCTCCCTCCCTCCCTCCCTCTCTCTCTCTCCAGTCACACTACCGTATCACACTTATAACAAGGTGGCTGCTTCAATTCATAACTCCACTCACTTCTCTGAAGACTCTGTGAGTTACAGTGGATCAGAAACACACTGAGCTCACGTTGCTGACATGGAGCTGAACGACGAGGTTTGGATATTCGGAATGAAACCCCCCCCACCGACCTGAACTAGGGCTGACAGCAAAACATCGGATTTCAATTTCAGAAACTATTAAATCAAAAGTAACAGGCTACTCGACGGTGACTGACAGCGTGCACGTAAACAAGTGACGCAACCAGGGGGAGCGAGCCAGCTGTCACCGAACCTGCAGCTGATTGGGGTGGAAACCACCGTCACACAAAAGGGTTAAGAACAAAAACAATCTGGATTTCAAGGTAACAAGTCAACACCAGCTTGTTGATTGACAGTCCTACGTGTCCTCCAAGCTGACCCAGTGATACACAGATGATACCCACACACCACAGGGGCACGGATCTATTCCCCCCCCTGAACACCAGCCTGCTGCCCGGGTCCTGATCTGTCACTGTCACACGCTACGCGCTAACGTTAGCTCGCGGGCTAGCTGCTCCCCTTTTAGCCGGATGCTAACCAAGTGCAAACACAGATACGAGTCTTGAACATAAAAACGGAGGGGGGTGGGGGGGATATTGCGCTTCAGACCCGGCACCGCGCAAACAAAGGGAACCACGTCAAGCTGCTGCTTTCCGACCGCTTCCAGCTCGGGTGCTAGCTGCTGCTGCCCGCCGCCGCCTCAACGGTCCTCGCGACGGTGCCGCCTCCGCTCTCCGACACTCGTTCGCCGGTGTGAAAGTGTCCGGCGTGTCCCCCCCGTCTCACGGTCCTCGATGTCCCGCAGCGGAGACGAGCGACACAGGGTCCGAGCCGCAGCAACTTCAGGCATCAACAACAGCCGAGCGGGGGATCAGCTGATAATTCTACTTCCGGTGTAGGGACGCGCAGCGGCGGCGGTGGAGGTGGAGGGGCGCGATGACGTCACGGTCAGCTGACACGTCGCACGAAATAAACGGCGGGAAACCGACACAAAATAAAATATGAATATGAATATTTATGGTTGTTGATGACAGAAGTGAATCATGAAAAGTGAAGAGGAAGCTTTTAAATATATGTGTTTGTACACAACAGCTTTTATTTATTATTTCTGCCAAACAAACCAGCCACTCACTTTAAAGGTCCAGTGTGTAGGATTTAGGTGAAAAGGTTCTATTGGCAGAAATTTAATATATAATATAATCCCAGTGATGTTTACACTCGTGTGTTTCATCTAAATTGAACAAATTGTTGTTTTCTTTACTCTAGAATGGTTCCTTTATATTTAAATACTTTATATTTACATCAGGAGCAAGTCCTCTGTACGGAGGCCGCCATGTTTTTTACAGTAGCTCAAACTGGACAAACTAAACACCTTTTGAGTTTTTTATGACAACTGGAGGCTGCCACAGGTTCTTTCATGTTTGGAGAGGAGGGTGAGGTGAAGGGTGTTCAGCTGCGACATGACACGTCACCACACAAAAACAGAATCAAATACACAAATTCATACGAGTTTATTAAGAAAAACATCTAACATTTCGAATTTGAATTTCTCATATTTCAAATTCCTCTGAAAGGACAAGCTCAACCCTAAAACAGAGGAGAAGACAGACCGCACACACAGAGAAAAGAGAGTGTTTAGAAGCCATTACATAACACAGAGTTCTTCTTTGGATCTCTAAATGAAGCCAAAGTATAAATAACCTACACAAATACGAAGATAAACAGTAAAAAAAAAACAACGAAAGAGACGTTATTGTGGTTTATGTTTTGTCTTAATGCCTGCATTAAGAAAATTGAAGTATGGAGTATCAACTATGGTGGATAATCATCAAAATAAAAGAATATTGGCTGGTGTATTGGGGACACTCTGGGCACTTCCTAATGGCAAAATAGTAATCTAACATATTTTTTGAATTTTTCTTAAATTTTTCCCTTCAAAATAAACTGGTTTAAATCCATTAAGTTTTCAGGTTGGATCAGACTAAGGAATTCTGGCCCAGTTTCACCTCCTTCCAAAGTACATGAAGACGAGTAAAAGGGGTAAAAACTCCAGCTACATTTACAAAAACAAATTTATTCTCAGACGAACATGTTTGGGCTTGTGGTCTTCGTTGGGGACCTGGAGACCCACGAGCTGAAACCTGTTGCTCTGAGAACAAAGTTGTTCTTAATGTTGTAAGAGTTTTGGCCTCCTCAGGTTTCATGAGACCACCGATGGCTGGTGATGTTGTTTCTAGGATTTATCACAGTGTGATGGCTGCTGTAATAAATCATGTAGCAGGTGAACAGCTGAGCCCATTGTCCAAGTGAGTCACTTCCAATCTGTGTGAACGAGAACGCGAAGAAAATCACAGCGTGGCTTCATGTGCAGTTCAACCTTGCATTTCTGTTACCCTGCCTTCATACTGAGATAAGAAAATTGTTACCAACCAATTGAATTACTTCAATTAGTAAGACACAGATAAATTAAGTTTTAACCTTTTGAGTTTTTAGGACAACTGAAGGCTGCCACAGGTTCTCTTTCATTTTTGGAAGGTGAGGGTGAGGTGAGGGGTATTCACCTGCAACAAACAACTTCACCACTAGATGTCACTACATTCTACACACTGAACCTTTAATTAATTTGTGTCTTACAAATTGGAAGTCATATTTCAAGTTGGTAAACAATTTTCTTCTTTCAGTGCACATAAGCAATTAACTCAGAACTTATAAAAGCCCCAAACCTTTTATTTCCGACACCTACTGTACCTCCTACACTATACGGTGCTCTGTCCACTGATGTTAATACTGATGGACCAGTAATATATAAATATGTAGTTTGTACCACTGTCGACACTTGATGTCAGAGCCCTGATATCCTGCACTGCTTGCACACAGGATTCAGCCTGATGGAAACATAGCAGCCACTGTAAATATGACTCTTTCACCAACTTCACCCGAGACTCATCTCTGACCTCACAACACATTTCATGCCTCCTTCAAACTATTCACCGTCATTAACGTCACTTCACTTCTCACCTGCTGGACTTTCCTTAACAATCCACTCGACCTGACCACAAAAATCCACTTTTCACCCCACTGACTGTGCCTCTAGGCAGAAAGTATGTTTTCCACGTTCGTCAACTTAATGAAGCAGCAGGTCACAAGGTCAGCTGACTTTATATTAGAAGAGAAATGGGAGCATTAGAGCTTTTTCTCTCTTAAATCTCAGTGGGAAAGACATCAACCGAGGAAGCCAATGAGAAAATTAACTCCCTGACTGGTTACCCCAATTATATCCTCCCGGAGCATCCGAATGTGAGGATGACAGCTCTGCATTGTTATTGTTGTACTCTGGGCTCGATGATTTCGCTGCAGATGCAGGGAAACCGGAGGAGACCTTGTTAGTTCATGTTAATGAGGCTGTAGAGAAATCTTAGCTTTGCAATTTTAACATTTTCTACTTTCTGAGTCTTTAAAAACAATAAAACCTCTCTGAAGCCTCTCGGGCTGGGGAGCTATCACCATATCCATCACATTGTTTGAGTTTTCAATACATCTTTCACTTTTTAATTAGAATTCTAATGGTTGTTTCCAGCAAAAACAACATGTCTTTGCTCCAGAACTTAAAGTAAATCGTTACAAACACAATGTACAACAGTTTTCTTAGTTCATGTAAAGCTTAAACTTCTTTATAAGTCGTACTGACGAGAAAGAAAAGGATGAACAAAAGAGTTTTCTTGGTTATAATAATAATAATAAAACCGTTGAGTGCTGTAAATGTAAAACACAATGGAAAAATGAAAAATGAGCTTCTCGTTGCACAATATAAAAAAAGGTCGCCTAATAACAGGGCTCGAGTGAATCCACATTCAATGCATTTAACCCCAGGAAGTGGATTTCCTTTAGAGAAAAATCTAAACAAAAAAACAAAACAATAAAAAGACAATTAATAAAAAGAAAAACATGAAAAAGAAACAAGCAACAAAAGTCCTTAAAACTCCCAAACATCTGGAGACATTCTCTTATTTTCAACTTAACATAAAACAGGCTACTGCTGATACTACAGGTTCATAACGAAGCCGAAAGATGGACAAAAAAAATGAGTACATATACAGAAGGAGAAGTAATATAAAAAGTAAACATCATGACTTTCACACAAACAAAAACAATAAGAGAAGAAAACATAGCATTTCATTACACTAGTGCTGTAACAGGACAGGGAATAGTATTCAGATGCGTTCAGGCTTTTTCCAGTCCTTCAGTGATCAGGAATCTGTGGGTGATTGACGGATCCATCGATAACTGAGTCAGATCTATAGATGGCACAGTCTTTGTGATCTGAGATGATTGATTATTAATGCTTGTTGGTTATGGTGTGCGTTTTTGAAGAGCTTGTGATTATGTGTTCCTGGCTGAATCCATTTAAATTGAACTTTTCACTGCTGTCAGGTAAAAACCACATCTCATTTGGTTTCTGTCTGTTAAGTAGCAGATCGCGGCGGTGCGGAACTGGATGAGGATTTTTCAATTTCTTTAACATTGCAAGATAGGCAGTTATTTTTAATGTTTTCACCAGTTTCCATGGGAATAATTCAAGGATCATGATGAAATGATATTCATAAGTATGTGTAATTTGGTGCAGATGTGAATTTGAATTTAAATGTGGTTTTAAGTTATTTGGCTTTTGACGTTTTTCACAGCCTATAAAGGAGCAATCATTCCTTCAGCTTTCTAAAAAATCCAATGGTTCCAGAATACAGCCATGTCATGTTATGATGCACCTGAGCGCTGAAAAAGTAAGTAGCACACACATCCAGGTATGTGAGCACATGTCGACGTGAGGGAAAATGTGGGAAACAAGCGTTTTGAGCTTCTTCTTTGTTTTACATGAGCTCGCTGCTGTTTGCGAGGACAGCGCCGGACGATGGAGCCTTGAATCCCCCACTTATTCCCGACCAAAGCGCTGCACAGAGCGAACTCTGAAGATAAATAAGCTGCATAGGGAACGACAAAGAACACAGGAGCAGGCCTGTGCTTGGTTTCATGCATATAAAGAAAAATCCATGTGGAGTACAAGACTGATTGTATCACATAGTGCAAAACCCCTTGGAAGACAAAGGACATTTTGAATTGAGCCCCCCCAAGACCACCCCCCCTCAACACTATAAACACCTCATCATTTCCACAATTGCTTCCAGAGCTGCAGATTTCGGGAGTTTGCAGCAGTTTCCTTTGTTAACTCTGCCGCCTCGAGGTCGGAAGCTGCCCTTCTGGTGTATCGGGCGTTTCACCACAGCGAAGGCAAGAAGACATCAATCAAATTATAGTACAGCAAAAACACAAATTTCTCTCTGGATGCTCTCGTCCCCTCTATAATCCCCTCCCTCCCTCCCTCCCTCCCTCCCTCCCTCCCTCTCTCCCCTCTCCAGCAAAGTGAACTTTGGTCTCAGAAAACAGCAGGTTTCAGGAAGTGAGCTGGGTGTAGTGGGGGGGGGGGGGGTCGACAAGGGCACGTTCACACAAATGTGAGGTGTTGCACAACGCTGAGTGTTTTGTTGTCAGTCAACACTTCACTTTTGATACATGCTCGACTTGTAATCCTGACCAGCGAGCCCTGATCCTGACCCTGAGCCAAATAAAGCCTCTGTCTCTCCTCCACCTCCTCCTGTTAATGACCCCCTTGAAATTCCTCTCCCCTCTATTCTCAACCTCTCGTATTAATAGAAAATATACCTTTGGTACTCCAAACTCCCCCCCCCCCCCCCCCCCCCCCCCCCCGCACCTATTAAATATTTTTAGACCTGGACAAAAAACATCTGAAACTCTCGTCTAACTGGAGAAACAACTCCACCTCCGGATGTGTCACATTGACAATACGCTCATGTTCCTTCCTCGGTATTAATATACGTTCAAGTACTTTTTGTCCAGGTCTGTCGTGGCCTTTTAATCCGTCTTGTCTTTGGCTTTTATTCACTTTCAATTCAAATCAATTCAGGAAGTTTGTTTCCCTCTACATTCAAATATTCAAAAAATAATCTTGGCATTGGAAAAAAACCCTTTTCTAGAATAACGATGAGCAATTGGTCTAAAGCTTTTTCTTTTCTATTGATTGTGTTGAAAGTGAACAGATTGCCAGCACCCGGTTTCCTCCTCTTCCTCCTTCCTCATCGCCCTCCTCCTCCTTCCTCATCGCCGCCCTCCTCCTCCTCAGCGCATCTTGTGCTCTATGTCAGCGTTGGCCATGTTTGAGCCAGAGCTGGGGTCCTGCTGTCGTCTGAACTGGGGAGAGAGAGAGATGGAAGTATGGGAGGAGGAGAGAGGAGAGAGGAGAGAGGAGAGAGGAGAGAGGAGGAGGGACAAAAAGAGGGAAGGAGGCGGAAGGTGACATAAGACAGATGAGAGGGAAGGAAGGAGGATGTAAGAAAGGGAGGAGAGAGAAAAATACAATAAATTAAGTACAATTTTTAGGGTAATAATCAGATTTACCCTAAATAGGATACATTCAGTCTTTCAAATATAAAAATATACACATTTACACAGATTCTCCTGACTAGTATGTTCGCAATGATCAATGATATGCAAGGAATTACTATTTAAAATAAAGATGATTTGATTGAAGTTACTAAAATTCAAACAGGCTCACTGCGAAATAGACAAATGCTCATTATATATCAGAAAAATGCAGCTGTCGCCCGACTTTACGTTAAATAAACGAGTGAATGATATATATGGCAGAAGATCTGAGTAATTGAAACCTTCTTTCCTCCTGGAAATAGGACGATATATTTTCCCCTTGTTGTTTTCGATGTGCCAGCGTCTACGTGTGACGAGTTTCTCCACATTAAAGAACAACAGATCTATCATCTGTGGCACCTGCTGAATCTCTGTCACACTTTCAAAACAGTGCCACTGTCTTATTGCTTCATTTGACGGCTCAAATAAATAGAGACGTCTGTTTTGGGTTTTTATCACCTCCACCAAGGAGGCTGTGTTTTCACCAGCGTTTGTTTGTTTGTCTGTTATTTAGCAGCATTACGCAAAAACTACATGAGAGACATGGTGGAAGGATGTGGTATGGGTCAGGGAAGAATCCGTTAAATATTGTTGTGGGTCTGGATCAGGGGGCAGAACCCTGACTTCCTTTAACATTGCGAGATTGGATGTTTTTTGAGGTGTTAACTAGTTTCTCAGGGAATTACAGATGGATCTTGATCTGACACATTTAGGGAACTGATCTATGAATGTGTGAAATGTGGAGCAGCTTGATTGAATTTAATTGGACTGTTGGGCCTTGGTGGAGGTATGCGCTCTGCTAAGTGTTATCCTAGTTGTTACTATCGTTCATAAATGGGCTGTTGATGCCAGTTTTACCTCTTAAGAGTTTGGACAGAACACAACTAGAACCTCAAAACACACAACAGTTTGGTTCCTGGGTTTAAAAAAGCTCAGGCTCGTGTGAGGCTACAAAACCACAGAGGTTGCGGTTCCTCAAACCGACACTAGAGGAAGCCAGAGCGCTTTACTGTCGGGTACGTGCGACTGTTTACACTCTTTAACTGTTGCGGATATTTTCGTCAAGGTAGCTGGCAGACAGACAGGCAGACATATAAACTGGCAGACATGCAGGCTGTCTGACACACACACACACACACACACACACACACACACACACACACACATTAGGTCATCTATAGAGGCCATCAGCATGACAGGACTTTAAATATATTTCATGACTGGGTATAGTGTGCGTGTATTTGTGTGAGCTGCTGGCACGACCCGGCTGCTGCTGCTGTAAAAAATACTTGTGGTTATGTGTTTACACTTAAGTGATAGCTGGGAGAATTTAGCAGATGGGGGGGTAAGGGGGTGCGAACGCTGGGGGGGAAGAGGTGAGAGAGTGTGGGCAGAGGTGAAGCAGGGAGCAGAGCAGACAGAAATGCAGACAGAGATAGTAAAGCGGTTGCTTAGTTCAACTGGAATGCAGTTTGTGTCATCTCAATGACTCACCGTAATAGCAACGTACACACAGTCACATGCACACAAACAAACACACACACACACATACAGTATGTCATGCTACCATTTTGACTCCTCACAGCCAGACTGACTCCAGTTTGCGTCTGTCTCCTCTGGAAAGCTTTCCGTAGCGTTATCAAAACTGCTGCCATCAAATATTCATGTGTGGCTCAATTAGAGCGACTTGATTTGGGATAAAAGTGGCGTCACAATGAATTTCCTCAGTGCAGCAGCATCTGTGGTCCTCCCTCTGTCCCTGCGCTCGTAATGGAGGATTCTGCAGCACATTTCAGAGCCGGTGCAAGAACAAAGAAACACCATGCGGCTTTTTTACCTTAAAATAGCAGCTTCAAGATTAGTGTGAGGGTCTAATGACTTGGACCCTGAACGTCTGTTCTATGTAACTTTGGTGAGTGGGTACGATCTCCTGTGAGAAGTGAGGAACTGACTGTCCAGCAAGTTGAAGAGTCACAGCTGAACTGCAGATCAGTTAAAAAGACGTAGGATTCATTAAAAACCTGCATTCCCCCCCAATAATCAGCAGGAAACTTTTAAAATATGAAGAATTCTAAACAGAGTTTGGTGGATTCTGAATTCTGGTCCAGGAAGCTGGGGATCATGGGTAATATTCAGTGTTCAGTTGTGTTTCAGTTTCAAAGCTCCAGTACAGAGATTGAATGAATCACCACATGTGGCTGCAGAGGGCGCTGTTGCTCAGTGAAAGTGACATAGTGTCGCTTTAAAGAGCCACATATTTCCCTCAGGAGTGTTGGAGATGAAAAAGTAAAAGGAAGTCGACAGAAATGCGTCTTCCGATGAAAGATAACGTTGTAAATAGGTGTTAACTGTTTACTAACAAGTTCAACAACAATCAACAAAGCAGCTTGTTAACACTGCCCCCAAGTGGCAGGTTTCAACACACTGAAGCCAACTTGTTGTGGCAATGTGTGATCATTTCCAGACAAATAAATTCTATTGGTTCTGAATCTTCAAAAATGCAGTTATTGAATGTATCTGATATATTAAACAATTACAAAATAATTTACATCTGGTAGGATTTAGCTGTTCTCATTTTTCAGCCATGTCCCAATTTTGCAATTTGAATTTTATATTCATTTTCATATCTTGACAACCTTCTCAGCGTCAGAGCTTTTTTTAAATCTCCTGTTGGAACTAATAACATTAACATGTGATAATTATGTGATTAGCTTCACCCACGTTTGACAAGTTAAACTGACTGCTGGGAAAAAATGACTCTTCAGTTTCACTTCAGATCATCACTTCTGCCAAACAGAAGATTTACAACTCCACTCGCTTGTTTTAGCAAATACTCATTTATCAGTTCACATTTTATCGTCTCAACTAAATGCAATTTTGAGACGGACGAGACAGAATCCAAGTTGTGCAATAATTCTGCAGAAATGAAGGGAGTGGTCTTTGCTAATCATAAGGGAAGAGGAGCTTTCTGTATTGATCCACACACAGATGGAAGCTTGCACGGCCACTATAGGGCTCCTCACCACAACTCAATACTGGAGAAGTGTGTGTGTAATGGGTGTGTGTGTGTCTGTGTAATGTGTGTGTGTGTGTGTGTGTGTAATGGGTGTGTGTCTCATGTAGACCAGATTTGCTTTATCTGCGATTTTGTGTGCTCACATGTGCCTGTAGAGTATCTGAATGTGTCTGTGTCTGTGACTGTGTGTGTGTGTGTGTGTGTGTGTGTGTGTGTGTGTGTGTGTGTGTGTGTGTGTGTGTGTGTGTGTGTGTAAGTCAAAGCAGGGGGTCTGATTGCGATCAATACTAATGATATATTAATGCTTTCAGTGCCAGCTCATCATTCACCACCAAATCTCTTACTGCGGAGCACTTGGCAGTGTGTGGGTGTGTGTGTGTGTGTGTGTGTGTGTGTGTGTGTGTGTGTGTGTGTGTGTGTGTGTGTGTGTGTGTGTGTGTTTGAGTGTGTTTGTGTGTGTGTGTGTGTGTGTGTGTGTGAGAGTTAAAAGCCACATTTCTTCTTGATCTATTTTTTCTCCATCCATCACACTGACAGGTGCCTTCTGACCTTCAGTGACTGGAATATCTGCTGCTTTTGGATGAAAAAAAACATTGGATGTGCATCAATGACGAGGCTCCGGGACTCGAGAGGGAAACATCTTTATATTCATTCAGCCGCCACAAGGAAAAAAAGTTTTATTATAAAGAAACCTACACGACCCTTCCTCCGCCGCATGTTTTAAATGTGACTTAAATGTGAAGCAATACGAATCTCAACAGATCTTATTCTGGGTTAGAGGGCGAGGTGATCAATACACAATATTCCCTGCCACTAGGGGTCGCACTAGCAACAGCATCTCGGCACAAAATAAAATGCTTTGACGGCCACGCCTCCTCAAACATTTTGATTAGTCCCTGGTGGTTGGCTACAGTAAAGTAAAGTGAGCATCCTCCATGTTAGTGGATGGGACATCGGCCAAAATAAAAAAAGGTGAAATATTTTAAACTGACTCGTGATTGGTCAAGCGGCGCGTGCGTTGGCGGGACCTTGTTACTGCGGATCCACTCCTCGATTAGCGTGAAGACATCTTGCTTCATGTTTGTACGTTGGGAGGACGTAGAGGAACATCGTCCATCTTTATATACGTAAGAGTCAAAGCTGCCTCCAAACACATCACCGAAAAAACAATCCAGCTACCGACGATGCAAACTGACAAACTGCCTCCATCAGGTCTCATCTGCAGCTTTGAGCTACGTCAGTGTCGGAGTCCACTTCTCTGTCCAACGCCTCACAACACCGGCATCTCTCTCATACCTCACTTCTTTGGTTCACTTTGCATTCTGGCCCGTTTCTAATTCTTCTCTGATTAAGTCCAGTTAAGTGGACGAGTGATCACTATTGCATGCACTTCAGCCGTTGGCACATTTTGAATGCAACCCTCATTATTTCCTAGAAAGCTGACTCAAACCTGCCTGAGTCACGGGTCAATGAACAGGACGTGTGGGTCGACGTGCGGATCACTACACACAGACGGAGTGTGACTGCTGTTACTGCAGGACGCCATTATACAGCACCATACCTTTATATAGACAACGGTTGTTGGCTGCTGTATGAAAACCTTTAGGGGGTCGACACAGATGTTTTGTTGGGTAAAGACGTCGGCTTGAAAATGTTAAATTTGAATATGAGACTCCACAAGCCATATATCAGTATGAGCACCAGATAAATAAACTATACTAAAATGTTTGTCTATTTGCTATTTTCTGTCACTCACTGTGGCTGTGTGCTGCCTTTCTGCGTTTCTTCTTCTCGAACTGATTATTATGTTTTATTTATTTACAACAGATCACATGTGACACATTTAACGTTCAGAGAGAAAGGGAGGCAGGAGGAGAGCTGGAGTTCAGACCACAGAAATGCTGAGGCTGAGTCTGAGCAGTAATTTAGATCATCAGTCACACCCAGAGAAGAATCTTCTCATGAGACAAATATCACAATAACACGTCAAACTATCTGCAAGAGAACGGGGAATATTTCAGTTGATTATTCTGTTTTTCAAAATGTTTTAACTTCATCTATGTTCTTCCATATTCAACATTAATCTATTCATCCACTACTTTCCATCTGTTGCCTCTATAGACGTCACTGGGTCACATTGAAGACAACGGAATGAACACGGATAAAAAACAGCTTCTCTCTGTAAAACTGCTCAAGTCTGAAATACCACGTCACTACGTTTATTTCTACATTCTGTGGTGAAATATACAACAAGTTCACGGCCTCTGTTTTATTAAGGTCAGACAACAGCCTGGAAGTGACAAGATTGAATATGGATTTCAATCAAGAACATCTGGCTCTGATGACGCCAAACAAAACTATTTTCAACTCATGGGAAGTTATAACTCTGGGATAATTATCAGGATTTACGAAGAAGTTAATCTGTCATAACTCAAAACTCTAAAAAGCAAAAGACTTTCTAGACCTTGAATATACATCTGTTCTCCAGATTGTAGCTAAACATACTTTAAAAGCCTTTTAAGTTGGAATTCATTAACGAAAAATGAAAGTAACAATCACTATAACTTCAGTGAGGTCCCGAAGCATCGAGCAGAGACTCTCAGTGTTGCTGCTCGTCGCCAAGAAATAGTTTAATTTCTCATCAAGGAATCAAATATGCATAAAAATGAACCTGTTCTGGTCCCTTGACATTCATGTGAACTTAATGACGGACATTTGTATTTTACTGTACATGCTCACTGCAGCAAACCAATGACGAAAGTTGAGCTACTGTTCAATGATCCCACACATGTTCAGAAGAGCTGTAGTTAAGTATGTAGTGATGCATGGGACCAGACTAAGACCTGAACTGTAGATAAAGCTACAGCACTTCTATCGATTCAGCAGGAGACACAAGGTTTTCTTTCTTTTATCCTTTTTGCCTCCGAGAGCCTCGGGGAGGAAACACGAGATCAGTCAGATGAAAGACGACCTTCAAAAAAATGCCTCTTTCTTTCCCTTCTTCCCCTCTGCTCTCTGCGTGTGGTGCCTTTCGTTCCCTCTATAATTTCAGCAGGGCCATGTGCCGCAAAGCTGCGGTAGGTCTTGACGTGTGTGCGTGCGTGTGTGTAATTGTGCAAACTGTAAAAGTGAGCTATGAAATCGTCTCATCTTTTTGATTCTGAGTGGGTATTATAGTCATTGAATATATTAGAAAAGCACGCACGTTCACAAACCTATAAAAACGCATGCACACACACTAACAAACACGCACATCGTATGTGAAAATGCTTGTGGTCACAACAGACAGAAAATATAAACACAAGAATACACGTATATATAAATCAAACAGGTAGATACACACACACTCACAAACACTTGTTCACACTCTCTCTCACGCACACACACGCACACACACACACACACACACACACCACACACACACACACACACACACACGCACACACACACACACACACACACAGGGGGGTTTAGTGCATGACCGTGTGACAGATGATGAGAAATGAAGGAAACAGACCCTGTTCTTTCCTGCTGGCTGTCTGTCTGTCTGTGCGTCATCAGTCCCAGATTTTAGAAACCACAGGGTCCTAAAAAAATAAACAATTTGGGGTTCATTCGTTGGGCGTCGTCTCGGGAAGGAGGCGTCCGATCTCCCAGAAGCCTCGCTGGGAAGGTGGGTTCGTCTCGAGTATTGAAATGCACGTGGGACAGTTATAGATTTCAAACGTATAGCATGTGAATGACTGAATCTAAAGTATATATAGGACACTGCAAACAGTATCACTATTAAATGATCATTGCAAACATGCAATTCAGAAAGTGAAATGGGAAGAAATTCATTATCTGAACAATCATTATGTTATTTTTCCACTTAAATCTGGTACAAAGTCAGTAAACTAGGTTCCCTGGAGGCTTTTGGGGACACCTGACAATAACTGAACCAGTCATTCACTAGCTCATTATTATGAAATCAAATCAATTATCAAATTAGATTTATCATCAAACTGATCATGCACTAAACCTACTATTCAAACCGTAGAAAACTGTGTGACTACTGAAGCATGCAACCACACATCACACAACCCTGAGCGCTAAGGAAAGAAGATCAAACTGGAAATTTGACTCTGTGGTTTGAATAAAACCCGGTTCAGTCTTCTTTAAATATATTATATTTCCCATTATATGAGATTGTACATATTATAAAAAAGTGATCACTATTCGGTGTCTCAGAGCATCTGCAAAAAATGTCCAGTATCTAAAGGCTAAATTTCACATTTTACTTTCTAAAGAGATGATTTTCTAATTGTCTGCAAGTTACAAACTGCTTATATGTGATGTTTCTCTATTTCACAGAGAATAATACATTTCCAGTCGGGTAAATCAAGTCTTGCAAAGCCAACCTGCAAACCTTCAATTCCCTTTGCTCACTGTGGTCGGCCAAGACTCAAAGACAAAGATATTTGTGACAAGAACAACTTTGTATATGTACATTTAAATGGAAAATGAGCTGAACTGTCATCGGTTCCCATTTTCAAACTTAAAAAAATGTCCTGGAAATGTGAAATAATGCATTAATTATTCATTCATTTCATGTACTTGTTACTGAATCTTCACTGCCGGGTGTGGTCACAGAGAAGACTACAGATTAATGACAACCTCCATTTGTTCTTATATATTTTTTGTCCAACTGACTTGGGAAATTCATGTTAGAATATTGCAGCAAAAATTTAAATTAAGTTTGAGGTTGGCTTTGCAAGTTCATGATAAGGAGGCAGATCCGTCCAGTTTCAGAAACGCTGCATCGACAGCCCCGGGCCCTCTCACCTCCAGATCCTCTCTGTGTGATCGGTCTCTGTCTTCGAAGTCTCTGGTTCTGCGTCGGGTCTCTTCAAAAGCTGCCTGAGCCAAAGCGTCCTCATGCTGCACACACACACACACACACACACACACACGCACACGCACACGCACACGCACACGCACACGCACACGCACACGCACACGCACACACACACACACACACACACAGACACACACAAACGGAGGCAAAGAGTGTGTTTATCTTTCCATGATGTCTTTTTGATTATTAAATTGGTGTTTGTGTTCTTGCTCGATGAGATGTGAAACTACAGTGCGGCTGTTTGTGATATTTAAAAACCACAAATGTATTTTTGTTACGCTCTGGAAACAACCGAGATATTAAGAGGAAACTGAGGTGAAAGGATGACGTGGAGTATTTTGTTTTTTTTTATCTCTGAGCGTATTCATACAAAGTGAGAGGTGTTACCTGTGCCCTCTCATCATCATACTCCAGGTATCCCATCCCATCCAGCCTCTGTAGGTCGATCCAGCCTCTCCACATCACACACACCCCATTCAAGATCATAGGGGCTTTTAAATAGACCTGCAGAGAGAGAGAGAGGGAGAGAGAGAGAGAGAGAGAGAGAGAGACAGAGACAGAGATAAATAAATAAAGATAAAAGCCAGCCACAGTTCATTTGCACATCCCTGCAGTGCTGTACTTTACTGTCAGTGCTGCAACACATTTAAATGTGTGTCCTGTGCATTGACTGTGTGATATTTCATCCTGTTTTTATGACGTCAAATAACTGATTAAAAAGTTACAGTATTAATGAACATTTGAATAAACCTCAGTGCAATAAGAACCATCGAAAATGACAGAGAACGTCTGTGAGACAAATGTATTTATCATGTACTTTGACTTTGTATTTTGCTCCACGTTCCGTCCACTAACATGGAGGAGGCAGGGATTAATGGCCTGTACCGCTGCCAGCCAGTAGGTGGTGCCCAAGACATGTTGGCTTCCCTTTTAGAGAACAGTCTATGATCCTGTGTGAGACTCGAGATTTGCTCTGTTGAGTTTAAATGAAGTTGGTATGTTTGGTGAATCCGATGTTTGACTTGTTCAGAATCACAGTGGGACTTGTTCTCTGCTTCCCAGGGTCACTGGGAAGAAAACACTGGCCGTACATTGATCATACGTTCGCCTAAAGCAGGAGCAGCAGCTTAACATGACGCAAAGTTTTTTTCATACAAATTGATGAGAGACTCTCGGCTCTTCCTCCAGAATAATACCAAGCTCTGTGTTTCCCTCCCCCCCCCCCAGAATGAGGAAAACCACCAACTACGTCAGAACCTCGCCCGGCGCAATCGATTGCTGGAGTGGAAATGTGAGTGTGTGTGTGTGTGTGTTGGACTGAGTGGAGGCAAAGTGATCACAACTAAATATCATGTGCTTCAGGCCCATTTACTTCTTGTATGTGCCTTCGTTTTTATAGCCAGTGCTCAGGGTCTGATACGGTTGTGAAATTATTTATTAAGAATGTGACAAATATCTTCTTATCCTCGGATAATGATCTCATCATTCTCATTTTTCAAAATGAATGCGTTTATAGTTCAGTTCTCGTCCTACTTCGGTTAAATCTGACAACAACAAAAAGAGAACGGCATCAATATCGGTCAGAGGCCGTGTTTGTCGTCTTTGACCTTGTGTGTCGTCTATGTTTCGTCTTGTGGTGAGAGACGACAGGGAGTAAAAAGGTTCTCACTTCTATTCTATGAGCACCTTCCTCCTCCTGGAGCACAAAGAGCCGCTCAGTCAGGCAGACGGAGGAGGGTCGGCCGCACTTTGTCTCTCTGCTGGTTAGGTTACATGGCTGTGGCTCTTTGCCAGGACGGCTGCAGTGTAACCACCAAGTGTGAGAGTGTGTACATGTGTGTGTGTGTTTCCCTGAGCCGAGGGGAATGTGCTCATGTGTAGGATCACAGAACCGTTCCTCTGTTTAGATTTGCCAGAACGTCTGGAGGTTAATCCAGGCTGGTGCAATGTGGATTTAACTTAACTGCCTCTAAAATTGGGACAATAAATTATATTTTGTGAAAGGGGAGAATTTCTTTTTTTTTTTTCCACGTCCCACAGAGAGAAGCTGCATTTGAATCTACCCTGGAGGTAACAGATCCGTCTTAGAACAATTTCAAAATACATAAAATGACCATAAATCAGCTTCCACGCAGCTTGTGGCAGCGTACAGCTCTGTTATATTAATAAATATCTCAATATTGTCCTTGATTTCTTGATTGTTTGTGCAATATCAAAATGGTTTGATAAGGGGACTGTTGGGCGGAGCTATGTGCTCTACAGAGTGATATTCTACTTTTCCTTATTGAATACCCAGTGTTATCCAGGGAATTCAAAAAGCACTGTTTTGCATCCAATATTATAAAATATAATTATTTCAGTATCAGTATATGAATCCAAATACACACGGGCGTTGTTCCAGATCTGCCGGATGTTCAAATTAGCAACTATCTGCAAACAAAGCTTTTAAGATGATATATAACGATTAAGTATTTTGTCTAAAATAGCCAAAAAGTAGTAAAGAGACTTTTTCTATTTTTTTTTTTACATTTCATTTGTGATTTAATAACTAAAAATCTAATCCCGTTTCTCTTCTTCTCTTTCTCCCTCAGTCTTCTTCTTTCCCACGACACTAATTTCCACGAGGACAAGACGCCACTCAGTGCGTTTTATTCCCAGGGTAAAAGGTTTTAGGTATTTTTATCAGAGTAAAGTATTTAGGAGTCAAACACTTTCCCCCCAAAAAAAACACACACACACACAGACACACACACAGACACACACACAGATGAGTAGATTTTCCTGTGTGACACCGGCCGATCGCCACGTTCCTGCATTTTTACTCAGGCTATTTTTGGACAGTCTCTCT
>CM031674.1:3983512-3998512 GCA_006182925.3 Reinhardtius hippoglossoides
TCGGATTCTCTCCGGTTAATTGGATAGAAGAAAAGTGATGATATTGATGTCTGATAAATGTTGTAAATTCCGACCTATGAGAATGAATGAAGCTCTGCACGTGTGTGTGTCTGTTCTCGGTTCTGCGTTTGAACTCCCCCCCCCCCCCCCCCCCCAGTCCACCCTCCTCCATCATAAAGTTGAAAGACCGTCATCTGCTTCACATTCACTCCTCCTCCACATGACCACTAATGTCTCTTTGTCTCTTTCTGCCTCTTTTCACCCGTTTCTCTCTCTGCTCGCTCTTGTTTACTGTTCATATGTTTGTGTGTGATACGTCCGCCTGGCGCCAGCGTCTCATCGGCATGCAGGGGCCGCGCTGCAAACACACTCACTGTGCACACACACACGCACACAGATATGCATAGAGACTACCTTCCAAACCTGATTCCTGCGGGTTACCAGTAATATTATTATTATTAATCTCACTGTCCAAAGTCACATCCTCAGATATGACTTTTCCAGCAGCAGACGATCTGTAACGGAGACAGTTTCCAAACCACATCTTCACGTGTTTTCCTGACTGAAAAAACAGTTCGTGCCCAGAACGGTCGACTCGGTTAAGTTCCCTTCACTTTGACACTTAAGTGAAAACGTAATGGGAGCATAATGAACAGCAGTCGCTGCTCCTGAGCTGCTGACATGTTAATCAGTTGAACATGTTTCACCAGTAGCGCTCCACACTCAAGTTCTCTTCACTTTATTTGGACCTATTTTCCAAAAAGCTGTGGTGCATTAGGCGCAGCATCAGCGGTTAACATCTGAAGAGAGTGAGAATGACACAGGAGGAGTGAAAAGCCTTTTATCCAGAAGCGCGACAAACATTTGACAGATTCAGATTGAACGGTGCAGTAACTTAAGAGAGAGAGGGAGAACTGAACGAGTACGTGCACAACTCCGAGGTGTGACCGTCTGCGTGGATGGTAAAAGCTTTACGGACGATAGTGCGAGCATGCAGCTATAAAATGCAGAAACTGATTCAAACACCAGGTCAGAGATCTCGTATGTTGTTATGTAGCGGGACAAATAAGAACATGGCGGGCCGCCACAGTTTCGATAGTGACTAAATTTACCTTTTTGCATGAAATGCTATTTTAGACAGAAACAGACATTTTATCACTAAGTTAAAAGCCACCAGAGCCCATTGAGGAAAACAGTAGTTTTACTTCACAGAACAAAGAGCTGCTGGTCTCACTGCCTCAATCGCTCAGTTTGTTTGTGTTATTGTGTTAACGTGAGGTTCTTTGAACTCAATAAAGGGTCGTCGCAGACACACACAACAACACAACTGCAGTCTGTTGAATCTAAGGCCGTCGATGCTACAACTCATGTCCAGTACAGGGTTAACGCTTGCTATCAAGTTAGCAGCTAGCACTAAAATTAACCTCCACCACAGCTGGCTCCCATTAGCACTGTGCTTCTACTCTCCCCCCCTCCCCCCCATCTCCCCCCACACACACACACACACACAGTATATTTAGCCGCCAAGTTCAACCTGGCTGCGCTACCCTTTTGGTTTGGCACCGTCTGTGTTTGGAAAACGAAGGCGGGAGAGAGGGACGAATGGAAGGGGGGGGGGGGGGGGAGTGGATGGAGGGAGGATGGGAGCGAACGAGGGAGGAGACGATCGACGGAGGGAGCAGGGGGATGCACGGTGGGAACGAGGATGCATGCAGAAAAACACAAGGAGTGGAAAGAGGGAAGAAGGGAGGGACGGAGGAGAGAGACGTGCAGCATGGACGTGCATATAAAATGCCACAAGAAAAATAAACAGAGGAAGGAGCAGGGGAATCTGAGAGAGAGAAAACATGTGGGGGAAAGTAATACAAATAAAGAAAGACGGGGCCGAGCTGCAGCTTGGGTCTGAAGCACAGCTCGGGAGCTACTGTCTCATCCTTCTCTGCCCCTCTTCAGTTTATCTTTCAGTCTTTGTCCTTTAATCAGGTTTCCCCCCACTGTTACTGGGAGCGACTACTGGTCATTCGTTTGTTTTCTGGTCTTGCAGAAAAGAAATCGACGAAAAACGTGGAGAGAAAGAAGCCAAGCATTTCAAAAAGGGAAAAAGTATTAAACAGTTTTAGGTGAGATATTTTGGCAAACAATAAAAAGCTGTATTGTGTTTTGCGAAATCTCGAACTTTCCCCCATGCATCAGAGATCTGTGTGTGTGTCTATGTGTGGTGTGTGTGTGTTGTGTGTGTGTGTGTGTGTGGTGTGGTGTGTGTGTGTGTGTGTGGTGTGTGTGTGTGTGTGCAGTAATTAAGAGAAGAAGTTGCAACGTACACACGATTTCTGCCCTGGTCTGACAGTTGTATTCTGCAGGGAGGTCCAGAGGTGGCAGTGGCAGTGTGTGTGTGTGTGTGTGTGTGTGTTAAAAATATACACTAAACAAACAATTAAAGCCTCTGCATTGTCTCAACATCTTTTTACAGTGCAGTGCACTCATGAAAACACATCCTGCACTCGCCTGTCATGTTTCATACAAGAGGGACATGAAAGAATATCACAGAGAAGAACGAGTGGAAAGTTAAACTTGTGTCTCGTGTTTGGAGGAGGATGAAAAAAAACAAAAAAAGTTACTGTGAGGAGCATGACTTTTGTTTTTCAGTTCAAGAGATGATTGTGGATCAAAAGAGCACATGACAGAGATGTTTATAAGAATCCTCAGATGTGTGTGTGTGTGTGTGTGTGTGTAACTGCTAGCCTCATTAAAACTAGCATCATTGAGGTGACAAAGAAGATGATGTTGTCGAAAATACTCACACGCGCATTCTTTTTGTCTTTGTCTGACACCTATAAACACACACACAGACACACACCTTTACCAACTATCAGAGCACTTGTGTTAAATAATTAACAGTGTGTGAGATTAGTCCGTCAGCCTTGGGCCACGGAGGTCTATTGATTCTCCCAGAATGCATTTTTAATGAGCTGCCAGCCGGCATTCATTTCAGCTGGCCAGTGTCCGTGGAGGGCCTTCTGACACACACACACACAGACACACACACACACACACACACACACGCACACACACACACTCACACACACTCACACGCACACTTAGCACCAGGGGAAACAATTAACATACACATAAACACAGCGGCAGCTCCACTGTATTGTGGATGTCACTGTGACAACAGCAGCAAACTAACATCCTCTGAGCTCTTTACGTTGTTTCACTTTGTTAATGTGTTCCCTTATTGATCCGCGACAGGACGCTCAGCGATGACTTCCCCCGTGGGACCAGATCAGCACGTGCTGCTGTACGAAGGGGATCAAGGTGAATTGTTCCCTTTACTTTGACTTTGTGGACGTCAACATGGCCCCACATCAATCTGCCTCCTGCCGAGAGCCGTGAGCTCTAATGAGACGTACGTGTTGGACTCACACGTGTGATCAGGAGAATGAGGCTTAACGCTGTCACTCTTAAACTCACACAAAGTTATTTTTTGTCTTTGTGTTGGACTCGTTTTCATTTCATGAAATGAAAGAGGAACAGAAAGCAAAAGAGTAGGAGGAGACGGACATGTTTCTGCAAATTCTATTTCCTGTCAAACATCGAGTTGGGATGAACCAAAGTCACATGACTGACTAAAGAGGTGTTTTGGGGATTTTAATCACAATATCTCTTTTCACCTTCCATCTGCTGCAACTCAGACTGTGTGACCTTTGCAACAGGTGAAGGGGAAATGGAGAGACATGTGTGTGTGTACGTCACGTGTGTGTGTGTGTGTGTCTTTGAGAGGGTGTGGGGATGTGTTGCACTCGTCCTACCTTTCCAGTCTCTCTTTCAAAGTCAACATATTCCCTCGTAGGAACCTGTCGCTGATCTCCATGCACGTTGGCTGGAAAGAACTGGAGAGAGAGGTTGGTGCCTGTAGCTACAAAGGCCTGGAGAGAGAGGGGGGAGGGGGGGGAGGGAGAGAGGGGGGGAGTCAGTTATGAGTGACAAGCTTAAAATAACAAAACTTAAAGCTGCCTCAAGTGTTTTTTCCCCCCACATTACCACTAGGGGGCAGAAAGATTCCAAAACAAACTCACAAACACAACGTGACACGAGATTTTTTGTGGAAACTGTTGTGACTCAAAAACATAAAACGTACAATCAAACAGACACAAAAGCAACATCGTCACAATCCCAGTAGTTCATTTTTTCTGGTAAGTTTGGTTACTGGTTATTGGTTAAGCTGAGACTGACTCACGATTGGTCAAGCCCACGAATCTGCGGGACCTTGATATGTCGGCTTCACGCTACTGTGGAGACTCTGGCTCTAAATGACGTCACCAGCAAAAGATGGCAGCACCCACACCGAATACTTTGGCTTCATAAAGGTCTAATGAAGGATCATAGTGGAATTGCATTATGGGAAATATAAAGATTTGGGGAGTTTGACTCAAATTTCACTAAAAGTCAAGAAAAAACGTTTTCAGATGGTTGTTGCAAACCTAACTGAATGTTTGAATAAGTTTAAATATCATATTTGGGTCTGGAAGGGTTTAAATTTGTCTCCTTTCCACCCCCCCCCTGAGTTTCTTCTGGGTCTAACCGCTCTCTTCTTAAAACAAAAGCTCGGAGTGAACTCCTGCGCTGCTCCCGTCACACACATATAATCACATCATAGTTTTACTCGTTTTCAGATTTCTGTAAAATGACTCTCTCAAGATAAACACACACACACCTCACACATAGAGAAACATAAATAAAATTAAAATCAATAGAATGCATTTCTCTATTGCAGTCAGAAAGCAATGAATTACAGAGAGACAGAAAATCAAGTTAGAAATGGCTGTTTTTCTAATGCATGTGTGTCTTTGTGTGTGTGTCTGTGTGTGTGTGTGTGTGTGTGTGTGTGTGTGTGTGTGTGTGTGTGTGTGTGTGTGTGTGTGTGTGTGTGTGTGTGCTGTGTTGTCTTTGCTGGGACAGATCAATACTAAGGGCATTAGGGCTGCGACTGAAGCTAGAAGCATATGAATTATGCACCCTGTCAAATCTGTTCCTCATCAGAGAGAGAGAGAGAGCATGAAAGAGAAACACTGGATGAAGGAGAGAGCAACACCGAGCGGAAGAAGAAGAAGAAGAAGAAGAAGAAGAAGAAGAAGAGAGGAATAAAGGAGGGAGAAAGCTGAAAATTATTAAGTGTGTACATGGACACACAAAGAAGAAACGTCTCACACACCCATGCACACACACACACACACACACACTGAAACGAGAGCTCAGAGAACACCCGAGTCATCGTTTCTGCTGTATTTGAAGTATTGGATTACAACCATCTGATACCAATTTGCTGCCTACTACTGCTGGAAAAGAAAGAGAGGGAAGGAGAGTCTGAGGGAGGAGAGAGAGAGAGAGAGAGAGAGAGAGAGAGAGAGAGAGAGAGAGAGAGAGAGAGAGAGAGAGAGAGAGAGAGAGAGAGAGAGAGAGAGAGAGAGAGAGAGAGATGGAGGGAAACACAGAGACAAAGGAGGAGGAAGAAAAAGTGAGTGAAACGTAGAGAACCGAAAAAGAGGAAGAGGGACCAGGGGAAAGAACGGCAAAGACGACATGATGAATGTAAAGAAAGTACAGAGAGAGAGAGAGAAGAGAGAGAGAGAGAGAGAGAGAGAGAGAGAGAGAGAGAGAGAGAGAGAGAGAGAGAGAGGACATGGAAGTGAGATGAAGAGAAGACGAAGGAGAAGAGAGCAAAGGAAATTAAATAAAAGAAAGTAAAGAGAGAGAGAGAGAGAGAGAGAGAGAGAGAGAGAGAGAGAGAGACGCAGCGCAGCATGAAAATCAATAGTAGTTTAGAAAGTGACTCATCTCTAATGAGCTGAGCAGAAGGAAATTTATTTTGAATTATCGTCTCATTTATCAAATCGAACCTGAACATTTTAGAGTCGCCCTGTGATTCAAACGTGTGCGTGTGTGTGTGTGTGTGTGTGTGTGTGTGTGTGTGTGTGTGTGTGTGTGTGTGTGTGTGTGTGTGTGTGTGATGTTTTCTGATTCCTAGAAACTGGCGAATACTTTTTTTTTTACATGATGAGGATAAGACTGTAGTTCAAGGTTTATATATTTAATACATATATTATTTATTCTAAAACAAGACATATCACATATATAAACATGCAACATGTTCAGTATAAAGACGTAAAGTGCATTTATTTACTTTGTTAATAAATCTCTTAAAAACACAATTGAAGGCAAAACAATGTAAAGACAACTATTTACAGTGTTTCTGCTTTAATTTGCAGTGATGAAAAAATAAATATCTTCACAGTATTAAGTGTTTAAAGACTCTTTAACAGCTCTTTAATTTATTTACTGAACCAGTTTCTCCTTCTCTTTAACTTGCACATCTGCTATTACTACATGCACGAAATGACAGCAACCTAAATCTACAGTTGTATGATTAAAAATGTGTTAGTCATCTTTAATCTTTACTCTGATAACAAGTTTTGTCTATGGGGCAAGAAAGATGTCCTGTTTTATTTTATTGCAAATAAAAATACATGCCAATTAGTGTCTGCATTGTTTTTTTCCCCCACAATAAAAGTTAAATGAACTACTTTGAATTCACACTCACTCCATCGGGCCTCATAAAAAAAAAACTGAAATCGCTAAATGTGCAAATATTTTTCACTTCAAAAGTTGAACTTCTCGACTCATCACTGAAACTGGAATCTCCTCCACCCTGGCTGTGATGTCAGGTTCGAGGTGAAACTCTCAGGCTTCACCAACTGAATGTGGAAACATCCCGTTAGCGTCGAGCCCTGCTCGTGTCCGGTGACTCATCACCAAACAGAAAACTGCTTTGATTGAAGGACGACTTCAGATAAATTCAGCGTTCACGCGATAATCCGACCACAGTTCAGTGCCTGTGTGTTTCCGTGTGTCTCGTCTATAAAAGCAGAAGTGAACCTTGAGAGCAGCGTGTTCGCGTCTCATTGTGTCTGATACTTGTTCGCGCCGGCCATGAAAATAGCAGGAGGTCTTTCGGGCGGCGTCTGGCCGATGGTTAAATCAGCGACATGATGTCACAGCTGCCGTCAAACCATTAAAATCTCCATTCTCACAGCAGAGGGAGGCTTATAAATACAGTGAGGACAGACAGACAGATGGACGCAGACAGACAGGCAGACACACACACACACACACACACACAACACGCATCATGTCTTACTAAAAGATGGTAAATCTAGATGTGCCCCCCCCCCCCCCCCTCCCCTCCCGGCGATGATGACAGCGTGTTTGTGAAAAATACCTCGCGGGTGACTAAGACGGCAGGAGTTGCCATGTGTTTGTGTGCGTCGGTGCCAGCGGCCCGGAGGCCGCTCGGCCTCACCCTGTGTCGAGGGCACGATTTAGGAAGTTTCAAACAAACACCGTGAGCCCACAGTAATTACATGACGATAGTATGAATGTGTACGGACTCGCTTTAAAGTTATAAACTAAAAAAAGTTCAAACAGGTTCAGCTGCACTTGGGGAGGAGGTCAGGGAACACACACGCACACACACGCACACACACACACACACACACACACACACACACACACACACACACACACACACACACACACACACACACACACACGCGCGCACACACACACACACACACACACACGTCAAAAAAACCTATATTGATCATATACAATACAGTTTGATGTATTGTTATACAGAAAATCTAATTTGTAAGAATCAGCTTCATCTCCAATAAAGATCACCCCAATGAAAAAGTACTGATTTTCATTAACAAAAATCTGAATCCCTGTCCAGATCTGCACCAAAGTTCACCGCTTCATAGATATTAGCCCTCTACACTGATTTATTTATATTTTTTATAAAGAGCTCTACTTCTTTATCTGCTCCAAGGACGTCGTGTTTTCATGGACAGGACACATGAAACTAAAGTAGGAATCCGAATCAGGAGGCAGACACAGGATCCTTTTCACCTTCTGTAAAATTGTAATAAAGTGCGTTTTCCCAAATTGTCATTGTTTCCTCATTAGAGGGATATTTAGGGGACTGATAATTGGTGCTCGGCAAAATAAAGATCCGGTGACTTTAAATGTGGTTTGATGAGGAGACTGTTGGTGGAAGTTTGTGCTGGTCAGAGTGACTTTAGTTAGCTGAGGAAAACAACACGTTAAAGAAAGAGAAAGAAATGATCCAGAGCCGCATCAAAAGATAATAAGTCCTTATCTGGCCCGTCCAGCAAAATCAGTTCTGCAGCTTTTGTATAATCCTGCTGACAGATGAAAAGATCACCTCTCTGCAGGAGCTAATAATAAACACAGCTTTAAGTACATTTTGCTGATATCATTTAAGTACCTCAGAGAAATTCCTGAATATATATTTAACACCATCGTGTGTTTTTATTGGTCATAAAAAGCTCAGTGTCATTTCTTCACATCCACCTCGAGCTCGGACGAGCGGCTGCGTTTGAAAAAAAAAAAGCGTGGCTGCACACGAGTGTGGTTTGGAACCGGAGGGAGACGATTCAGCTGCGTGACAACAAACTATCTCCCGCTGCAACATGGCTGCTCCCTCATGTGTGTGGGTCGACACGACGTGTGGCCACAGACCTCAGCTCTGAGTCAACACCGAAGCATCTCACGGCCAAAACAAAAATCTGCCTGCCAAATAAGGATTATTTTAATTAGTAGGCGGCGTTTTGTGGTTGTTCCCTCGATTATGAATCAATCAATCAAGTGTCTGATAAATCACGTTTGACAAAGACTGATCAGCGTCAACGTTCAGTGTTTTTACTACTGAGGTAAAGAAGATGTTGACAGTTGATAGTATTTATCACAGGGGTGTTGTTTTGTGTTATTGGTTCTGGTCACGTCATAGAAATCCTTTGTTTGCCGAATGCATCTGCGTCATGTTGCTAAAATTAGACAATGACGCGGGAAATTTACCTCAGGTGAACAAACTTAGGCCCCAAATTACAGCTCTGACAGAGTTTGTTGTCACCACAGACGGTTTCACACGTGTTAATGTGTGTTACTGCAAAACAAAGGGATGGTGATGACCACGGCTGCTGCACTGGGAACAAGTGATGAGTCTGGGAGTGAAGTTAAGCCTGGTGGGTCTGCATGTCTGATAACACGTCTACTTCCTGCTGCCGACACACACACGCACACACGCACACACACACACACACACACACACACAGACACTGTACCGCTGCACAGACTGAGCCGATTGCTCTGTTCTCATGATACGAGCTCATATGTCTGTTAAAATGGAAACAACCTTGAGATACATCCTCGACACTGAGGAGGATTTTAAAGTTTCTTTCATTATCTTCCTTCATTGAGATGTTTCATCTCACAAAACACGTATCTGTACTACAACCTGGTAAAATACTCCTAATACGCATATATTGACCGATTTATATATTTTTTTAATTGGCGATTATTCCTAAAATGTCGTCATCGAACCCTCGTGGCAAAGAAATGAAATCATATTTTCCAGTTTAACCTTCAACAAAACACAAATACCACCGGATATATAGAACTTGAATTAAGAAAATATAACGTGTTTTTTTTCAACGTGAAATGTCAGATCAGAAAATATAGTCAGATCTCTTCTGTGTTGTTTATTCTATAGAATAAAAGTTTTCACATAAAGCAAACATAATCACAGATATCGATTCGTCCGTGAAAAACCTCGTATCGGACGGTTTTTATCGCCCAACCGATAAATCGATAAATCTGAACCATTCGTAAAAAAAATGGCAATTCTATTTCACTTGTAAAGCATCAAATCCCAAACCTGCGTTATCTCAGTGGTCGTTACATCGTCAGGTCGAGAACTTACAAACGCACAGAGAAGCCAAACAGTTCCCACGACGACAGGAGAGACTACAGACGTGTGAAGTCTGAGTCACTGTGCACATCCTCATAACCACACACCATGCACACAATGTCTGTACTTCTGTCTTTGTGCAGAGCAGCATCAGTGATCAGCATCGCACCCCCCCCCCCCCCCCCCCCCCCCCCCTTCTCTTTGGAAACTTCAAAAAGACAAAGAAGAGTGGACTCACTATTTCTGACCGTCCGTCCCTGCAGGCGTTCTGGAAGCGAGCTTGTCTCTCCTCATGGGGCCTGTCTCTGAACCCAGTGTATTTAATCTACATGGAAAAGACATGAAGAAGAAAAGCACTTTAACACACAGTTGTGTAGAGAGAGTGAACAACGTGTGTCTGTGGTGTGGGGCTGTTTGACAGGGATGTGGATGCTGTGGTGTGTCATTTGATGTTTCAGGCCAAAGGCATCATTGAGCTTTTGTGCTTTTAGTGGAAACTCATTTAAAATACACACAACAGCAAAGTAGTGACAGACACACATAAATAAAAATATTAATAATCAGATTGAAAGGTGTGTGTCTCATCAGGGGATCATCAAATCAAACTGTAATTTTTATTTTTGGCATTATTTATATTAAGGGTTTTATTTATCTGTTAGAATAAAAGTGGATGAAGTGAATTCTAAGAAAACACGAGACATAAGAAGCATGTTTCTCTGCTTCTTCTCTCTATATTTCCGCAGTGTGTGTGTGTGTGTGTGTGTGTGTGTGTGTGTGTGTGTGCGTGTGTCCGTGTGAGTGAATGGAGCCAGTGTGTTGCAGACAGACTCACCTCACACTCCCTGCTCAACTTGCGGAAAAACTCCTCGTTCTCAAACTTGCTCCTCTGGTCCGGAACTACCCGCGGCATCTTCTCCAGCCTGGTTCGCTCTTCGCCTCCCGTTCCTCTCGGGCCTGTTTGCTCGTGTCTCTAAAAAAAAAAACCGATCCGGTGACAAGAAGAAGTTGAACTTTTCCGTGCGTCCTCCGCTCACTCAGCCTCCTCTCTCACTCAACTCTCTTCCGTGTCTGAGCGTGTGTGCGTGTGTGTCTGTCAGTGTGTGTCTGTCAGTGTGTGTGTGTGTGTTCCCTGTGTGGAGCAATGTGCTGCTGCTGCTGCTGCTTCTCTGTGTGATTATCACCGCTGATCTTTATTGTGATGATGTGATCCTTGGCTGCGGCTCCTGTGCGCTCCGGGTCGCCTCTGGCTCCAAATGGCTCAGATTAAGTGACCCACTGCGATAGATGAGGCTCAATGTGTGTGTGCGTGTGTGTGTGTGTGTGTGTTTCTCTCCTCCCTCTCTCTCTCTCTCTCTCTCTCTCCCTCTCTCTCTCTCCCTTGACGCGCGTGTGATCTCAAAGCAAGTGGCCAGAAACGAGCGCGCGCTCCGCCTGCGTCCTACCTGCAACTTTCAAGTCCTCGTGGAATGAGACTGTGCGTAAAAGTGTGGAGCACAAAGGATCGCGGGGGTAGAGAGTGGCTTCATCTCCCGACGGGGGAGGCTTTAATAACGATCCCATGCATCGTGCGTGTTTGGCACGGAGGAGTTCCATGAGGAAATATTATAAATTATGTTTATAAACATAACACAAACAAGGAAATAGTTTAAAAAAGTAAACAAGTCATAGGATAAAAGGCACAGACAATAACAACACAACACAAAGGTTAACAACCGAAGTAGAATCCTCTTAAATGTTTGTTTTTATTTTGAATGTATCTTTTATTTTTATTTTTTTAATCTTTTGAATCACTCTCAAAAGTCTCTTTGATCTGTTTCTTCGTTCCGCGCAATGCCTTTGATGAAAATTACAAAACTTCGGCACTTTGGAGAAGCACCTGAAGGCATCACCAGTCTACTTCCTGGCTCCGTCGAGTCGCTCTTGTGACTGTACACCCAAAATACCGCCCCCCCCCCCCCCCCCCCCCTCCTCCTATTCCTCCCCCTCCCCTCCCCCATTCACAATAATAATACTACTACACGCACACACGCGTTACTCGGCGCCAGTGCGCACGCGTCAAAGTGTGGTACCGCAGGAACTTTATAGGATCCTTATGTGAGGAGGAGGAGGAGGAGGAGAAGGAGGAGGAGGAGGAGGAGAGGCAAAGATGAAGCATATGTATGGAGGGAGGAGGAAACAGGAAAAGGCGGCAGGGAGGAAGAGTGTGTGTGTGTGTGTGTGTGTGTGTGTGTGTGTGTGTGTGTGTGTGTGTGTGTGTGTGTGATAAAATAAAAGTCCTTAAATCCTCTGGAAGTGTTTCTGGATGTTTGAGTGAGAGACAGAAACAACCACAGGGACCATGAATGTTCACTTCACTCACTGGAGGCCGTTGGTCAGAGGGAAACGATTAAACTCTACAGACTGTTCCCGGGTTCGAACCCGCGGCTGCTCCAGGTTTCTCCTGTGAGGAGTTTCCTCCAGGTACGACATCTTCGGTTCGGTTCATTGAGACCCTGAATGGACCGTGTGGGGCGAACGTGAGAGGGAACGTCTGTTGGTGCGTTCCCATTAAACCTCGGAGCTCAGAGCTGGAAGTTGCAACTGGAACGACCCCTCAAGTCGAACTTTTGACTCTGAAGGTCGAAGGAACCTCATCCACCCCCCCCCCCCCCACGACTTCCAAATCCAAGATGGCCGCTCCATGCATCAACAGTAGTGAAAGCATTAATCAGCACTTCTGTCATTAATGATTCGTGAGATTTGTTCTGCTCTGACAAACACAATCATATCACAAACAGCCACAGTGTAGTCGAGTAAAGTTTTCATCTGTATTATTATGTAACGAAGCAAAACGTGTTTTTTTTTCACTCGCTGAGACGTTTTGGCACTTGCAACTTAATAAGGAATGAATGTTTGATTATTCAATGAACAGGCAGATAAACACACACACACACACACACACACACACACACACACACACACACACACACACACACACACACACACACACACACACACACACACACACACACAGTAAATATGACTATCATCTAAGGGGAGTTTCATAGTCATAGTCATAAACACAGATCTTAATTAAACTAGGAACAAGAACCATCAGGTTGAAAGTGTGTGTGCGTGTGTGTGTGTGTGTGTGTGTGTGTGTGCGCATTCTCGTGCAAGTGTAGTTCTGTCGTGACGAGTTGTTTGTTTTGCTTTGTTGCTGTTTGTGAATAGATAAGATCCCCCGAGACAAAGAGAGGGAAAAATAAAACACATATGATGAAGCTTTAATAAAACACACACACACACACACACACACACACACACACACACACACACACACACACAGACACACACACACACACACACACACACACACACACACACACACCAGCTAACAGAGGAGAACTGTTTGATCTGTTTCTAACATCTAGAACTTTCATGTAATAGTAGAAATAAGATGAAGTTATTTTTATAGCAGAACTCATTAAAAACCACAGTGAGGAAACTTGAATATGAAGAAAATGTGAAAATATGTAGAAGTTTGGTGGATTCTCCACAGCTCCTCTGCTTCAGGAAGCCGGGGATCTTTCTTCGGCACAGAATTAGCCCCCGTGTGGGGCTGCAGGGGGCGCTGTTGCTCAGTAAAAGGTCACATAGTGTTGCTTTAAAGTTAATAAAACTTATATATATTTTTTTGTCCTAACTGTGAAGCGTCTTCGCAGGATGAGAGGATGAGTGTTTGAATCATGACTGCTGGTTGCAGGGTTGGAAACGAGGCCTCAGGCTGCAGCATATGCTCCGAATCCTTTTATGATGCCGTGTCATTGATTTCCACCAAATCATGTCCCATTCACACTGAAGCCTGGGCGTGTGTGTGTGTGTGTGTGTGTGTGTGTGTGTGTGTGTGTGTGTGTGTGTGTGTGTGTGTGTGTGTGTGTGTGTGCGCTAGCTGCAGGCCAAACAGTGCGCGAGTGATTAACAACAGTAGCTGGTGACGTGAAGCAGTAAAAGGTTCATTAATTAATCAGATAATCTGTGGTTGCCATGGCGATGAGTTCTGACATGCAGTCTGCTCTCATCTTCGCTCGGCTCACTGCGCTTGGCGCCTTTCAAATCATGTCTCTTCCTTTTTAAGTCTCTTCTCGCGTGTTTATTATCAAGTTAAATTTAGTTCAGATTACATTTCATAATTTTCTTATGAGATTTTATAAGGTTTTCTTTCCTCCAAATTCATTTGAGTTATTTGTTTTTAATTGGATTTATGTTAGTTTGAGTTTGACATTTAGTTTCCAGTTTTGTCTTATTCATCATAAGGGACCTGCAGATTAAGTTATTTCAATAGAATCATTTTAGATTAATCCAACATTCATTTATTTGGGTTTAGTTTAGATTTTAAGTTAAATTGAATGTAAGGATTTCATGTAAGTCAAATATGAGTCGAGTTAATTAATATGATGAAACAAACTGTCTGAGACAAACAAATATATTTGTATTTTATGCACATTGAGCAATTTAAATGAATCTATTTTATGTTTTTATTTACGAAGGGGACGAACGGGGAAACGCTGTGATCCTCTTCTCAGCTGAACAGGGTTGGAAACGAAGCCTCGGGCCGGAGCACAAGTTCTGAAATGTTTTATTTTGCCGTGTCATTGATTTCTAACCGAATCTTTGAAGAGAGAGAATTCCCAGACGATAGAATCACACGTAGAACTTGTATCCTGATCCGTCTGCTCCAGTTAAGCCTGGTTTAAATATAGTAGCTATAGTAAATATAAACGGATTTTGTTTACACTCTGAATTTAACTGCTATTGAATTTCTCCATCAAGTCGCTGTTGACCTGTTGAGAGTTGAGCCGGAGGTCGTGAACCGGACACACGGATTTCTGATTCTGGCTCATTTACATGAATACAAATGTTATGTCACCTCAGTTTGTATATTAATTATTTCCAGATTTTAAAACATAGAGGACGCAGCTCCTGCTCAGTTTAAGCAGCTGATCTCATGTCTTAAAATAATGTGGCCGGAATATTTTTGCTTCACATGATCAGGTTCATATTCTGCTGAATTTCTTGGCTTGATAACTTTTCTCTTCCTCTTTATTTATTGTCGGCCGAGTGTGGAGAGCGAACACCGTGCAGCTGGTTAAAGGATGTGCAGCTGAAATCCCGTTGAAGATGGATTCACT
>CM031674.1:4003512-4028512 GCA_006182925.3 Reinhardtius hippoglossoides
GCAGCAGTTTCTGTGTCACTGCATCTTCTCCATCTCCTCGTCATGGAGACAGATGCTCCGGAGTTGGGCTTCTTGTCCTGATCCCTGGGTGTGGTGGTGCAGTGCCCCCGTCCGGCCACCAGGCGGGCGACCTGTTCCACTTCGGGGTAAGAGAGAGAGAGAGGAGGGGCAGAGAGGTTGGAGGTATTTGGGGCAGCTCGTTATGTTCTGCTGCTCCGGGTCAGGATGTTGAAATGAGACATGAATCTTTTATTCTCGTCACAATCACACCATCCTGTTTTTCCACTGAAGGTTCCTGGTTCGAATCCCTCTCCGGCCCAGGACATGGAGGCTATGGTCAGGTTTGTTTGGAGACTCCACAGTGACGAGGAGAGAGTGGATGGTTACTGTTGGTCCTGTGATGAACTGGCGCCCGAGCAGGAAGTAGCCAGCCTCTCGCCCAATGTCAGGTGGGATTGGAACCAGCTTCCACTGGGAGCTCACAGGAGAACTGGTCCAGAGGATGGAAATCACAACACACACGATCTCAAGGCACTTTGCACTCATACAAAACAATAATTCAGATATTTACCTCTCACTACTGCATCCACTGTAATGTTCACAAGCTGAAGGCACAGAAAAACATATATCATCATCATCATCATCATCAGACTACGTCCTAACATCTGATTTGAAACAAAATTCATCTTCAAGTTGAATTTACTCAAGATTTTAAAGCAGAGGAGGAAGTTGTAGTTTCTATGGTTGTGATGTTCACTCTCCGCTGGTCAGAGCAGGAAATGAAATATGAGGTCAGAGTTATTGTTCCTGCAAATAAACTGAGTAATATTTGATATATTTGAATTTGAAACAGGTGAAATCCAGAGGGTTATGATTTGATGTCAGAAAAGATTCATGAGGTAAAATCTCACTGATGATTCGGCTTGATCTCAATTCAGCCTCTTAAGAAGGATGGCAGTGGTTTGACAGGTGATATGTTTCACTCCCCTGTCGTGTCCTCGTCTCGTGTCCTCGTCTCGCTCCTCTCCTCCTCCACTCCTCTACCTCTCCTCCACTCCTCCCCCTCTCCTCCACTCCTCCTCCTCTCCTCCTCCTCTTCTCTACCTCCCCACTCTCCTCCCCCTCTCCTCCTCTCCTCCTCTCCTCCTCCTCTCCTCTACCTCTCCACTCCTCCACCACTCCTCCCCCTCTCCTCCACTCCTCCACCACTCCTCAACCTCTCCTCCTCTCCTCCTCTCCTGCACTCCTCCTCTCCTCCTCTCCTCCTCCACTCCTCTCCTCCTCTCCTCCTCTCCTCCTCTCCTCCTCTCCTCCTCTCCTCCTCCACTCCTCTACCTCTCCTCCACTCCTCCTCCTCCCTCCTCCTCCTCTCCTCCTCTCCTCCTCTCCTCCTCCTCTCCTCCACTCCTCCTCCTCTCCTCCTCCTCTCCTCCACCTCTCCTCCACTCCTCTACCTCTCCTCCTCTCCTCCTCTCCTCCTCCTCCACTCCTCCCCCTCTCCTCCACCTCCTCCCCCTCTCCTCTACCTCTCCTCCTCCACTCCTCCACTCCTCCTCCTCTCCTCCCTCCTCTCCTCTCCTCCACTCCCTCCTCCACTCCTCCCCTCTCCTCCTCTCCTCCACTCCTCCCTTCTCCTCCTCTCCTCCACTCCTCCTCCTCTCCTCCACTCCTCCCTCTCCTCCACTCCTCCTCTCCTCCTCCCTCCTCCACCTCTCCTCCTCTCCTCCACTCCTCCTCTCCTCCTCTCCTCCTCCACTCCTCCTCCTCTCCTCCATCTCTCCTCTCTGCTTCGTCACTCCATCACACATCTCTTTAAATCTACTCTCTAACCTATAGTTATTTCTGTGCTAGGCAAAAAAACAAAAACAAACTTTGAAACTATGACGCAGCAATGTGTCAGCTTCAGGTCGAATCTATGATTTACTGAATTCATACATTTGGTGCGAAAAGGAGACAAAATAGGAGTTTAAATCTAATATTCTGCAGCACACAACCAAAATGTGTCCAAACGAAGAAAAGATTTAGAATACTTTACTTTTCTTTGTGCTGCTCTGTTGTTGTCGGGACCTGTGAGCGCTTTTTAAAACCCTGAGAAATCAAAAACCAAAAGGGAAATCAAACCGTCACAAAGTATTCGCTGCATTAAACCTGACAGGGATTCTCCATCCTCCTTTATCCATCGCAATGGCTTACAGGAAGGCAATAAGCATCATGTTTCAGGAATTAGTCTGTACCCATGGCTATTAAAATGACTGCTCCAGTGGAGATCATGCTCTGAAATATGCACAGCCAATGATTTTCTACTCACCAGTAGGGACGAGACGGGGACGGATGAATATAATTATGCAGGAGAACTAGTTCTTCATTTTCTTCCATTCGGAGCAAATTTGTAAAAAGAAACAACACTTCTCTCGTTTGCCTTCAGCAAAAAACGCAGCATGAGTACGTGTGAGACTGGAGATGATAAAACACAGAGTGTTGTCATGTCAGCCGCTTGTTGTTTGTTACAAGAGAGAAACCCAGAGAGGAGGAGTCGGTTCAGGACGACAACAACAACAACGCTGCTGTTTCTCATTCCTTCTGATAACTTCCTCAAACTTCCTCAAACTTCAGTGTCTTGTTTTTATTCCAATTCTTCCATCTCTCCCCGTTTCTGTTAATCGTCTATTTTCTTCCTCTTCCTGTTGTTGGTGTTCGTTTCATTTGAACATATTTTCTAAAACTATTTAAACTACAAAGTGAGATAAGAAAGATAAACTGTTGATTCCCTCCAGAAGGAACACACACATCAGCCCACTGAGCATGTCTGATTTTGTAAATCACGATCTGCTCATTATTCCCTGAGATATTAATACAAATGTAGAAAAGAATGACCTGCGGTGCAATATTAAATAAAGTGGAAAATAAAATCAGTCACATCTGCACCAGGGCTTTCACCAGATTTGAAATGGGTTTGGAAAGTTTTTGCATAATCCTGCTAACAAACAAACAAACAGGGTGAAAAAACAAACTCCCCGGTGGAGGGAATTATCATAATGATGCTAAATGTAACTCAAAGAAATAAGAACATATTATAATTGGGCAGTTTATTGATAAATGTTTAATGAACTCAGCACTTTTTCTGTGTCGTGGGTTGTTTATAAAAGTCTCATGTCGACCCTGAGAAGAATCTCTGATTTAAAAACATACAATTATGAGAGAAGGAGGAGGAGGAGGTGAGGGAGGGAGATGGAATAATTTTATTAAAGCAATTAGTCTGGAGCAGGTTGATAAGATTCAGAGCTTCCCTTGCACCATCGCTCTTCTGGGCTCAGCCTCCATGTTTCCCTCTGTTGTCTGATGTGTCTCCATCTGCTCGTCCTCCCTCTGCATGAAGCGTGAACCCAGTGAACCAGTCTCCTCCTCGCAGCCTCAGCAGCAGCAGCAGCGGTGGAGATGAAAGCCTCCTCTCTCTCCCTGTGTGAATGAAAACTGTCTGACACAACCTCTCCCCGCCTCTGATCACCACAGCTCACACTTATTATTCAAGCTGCCGTGACAGTGTGTGTGTGGAGAACAGTTCAAATACACCCTGGACGACTCCTCTGCTTCATGAATGACACGGCTCCATGTGAAGTGTGTGTGTGTGTGTGTGTGTTTGTTTGTGTGTTTGCAGCAGATTAGCTGTTTTCATACCTGCACTGAATCTGGACATTTCCCTGGAATTTTGCGGAAAATCTAAAAACGCAAATTTCCCAGTAAGTTGCTTCGGACATTTTCTGAAAGGTTTCCTGTCAGAGGCCGAGTGAAATGTCCAGAAAAATTGTCCCAGTGAGAATAAAGCAGGAAAATATTTTAGAATCTATTTGTTCTCATGTGTTCGTTTGAGAATTCTTCATATTTTAAAAGTTTCCTGCTGAATATTGGAGATAAACTCTGGTTGTAATGACGTCAGGGTGAAAGAGGAAACTCTCTTTTTCCAAGTCACTGAACCATTCAACTAAATTTTGGAAGCAGCAATTTTACAGTAACACACGTTGTAGTGACTTCTGCCAACGAGGTTTTGTTCTCACCCGTGTGTGTATTTGTTTGTCAACTGCGATACACAAAAACTACACAACAGACTTCCACGGAATTTGTTGGAAGGATTTTGGGGTTGAACCAGGAATTTGTCATCATTTTCTGTAACTTGAGAGATGAGACAGCTTTCGACATTCCCACCACGTTCTCACGATCCAAATAAGAATCTAGATCTAGCAGATTCAAATGTGGTTTTGTAAAGATCGTCTTTTTTTCAGCCACTGTATGGTAATAAATACACGTTGGTTTGGATCTGGACAAAGAGGCAGATCCAGGATAAATTTATATTTTTCTATTTCATCGGGCCTTGGCAGAGGTTGAAGTGACATTCTAGTTAAATAAAGCATTTGCGTCACACCGGGCAGTTTCACATTCTGTGGTTTTAACATTTACGATCATAAATCTCAAGACTCTCTGTTAAAACTGGAAGATTTTCACAAACGCTCTGCACGTTGAATCCAGCTGAACCTGAAGCTTGACGGTGAAATCACAGACACACGACTGACGCCTAAAGGACTCAGACACAAGAAGAGGTCGTTTTTTTTGTAGTCATGAAAACAGTGGCTTTTTAATGTAAACACTACATTCGATTGGTTTTTCCAGCACGGACATCCCACATGAAATAACAACCATTCACTAAAGAGGAGTAGAGAGGGAGAGAGAGAGAGAGAGAGAGAGAGAGAGGAGAGAGAGAGAGAGAGAGAGAGAGAGAGAGAGAGAGAGAGAGAGAGAGAGAGAGAGAGAGAGAGAGAGAGAGAGAAAGAGAATAAGAGTAAGAGGAGAAGAGAGAGAGAGAGAGAGAGAGAGAGAAATCTGCACAGGGAAAAGCATTCACTGGGTAGAGAACCGAACATTAGAGGAGGTGAAATAAAAAAGAATGAAGGTCAAAGGAACAGAAACAGGTATATCATGTCATTATACACAGTTGTTTTCTCTTTTAAAAACTAGAAATCAAGAAAGAGTGGTTTATATAAGATAGATGGATGGAGAGATTGATGAGGGGGGGGGGAACATAGATCAGGAATGAGTAGATAACAAATTTCCAAATCTACTTATTGGGTGTGTATGTGTGTGAGTGCGAGCAAGTGTGTGTTTGTGTGTGTGTGTGTGTGTGTGAGAGAACTGTGCTTTTCATTGTAGACCTGGAAGTGGTGTGTCGAACTGAAAAGAGACAGAGAAGAAGAAGAAGAAGAAGTAGTAGAAGAAGAAAGGAGCATGACTTTATACAGCATCGATGTGTGAGCATGCGGCGTCCCTAACTAGCGAACGCAGCGAGAAACGTGCTCTCCCCCCCGAAAAAAAGTGGTTTGTTATTATTTATTTTTTTTCTTCTCCTGAAATGATAGAAAATAGATATTGTTATAGTTTTATATTTAATCGTTCTGAGTCAGGCTAAAGTGAGGACATGGTTCGAATGCAGGGGAACAGGCAAAACGGTAAGAGGGGCTGGGGCTGGGGCTGGCGGGGGGGCTGGGGCAGGGGGGGGGGTGCACAGTTCAGAGCATTACAACAACACAGGGTCTGAGATCGAATCGGCTCGACGTCAAAACATCGTGCTAATTAATTAAAAGCGGAGAAACGGACAAAAAGAACAAAGGATCATGATCGTTGTCGTGTGAATAAACATGTTCACTGGTTTTCATCAATTATTTTAGTAATAAACTTAAAATCCTACGTGTCACAAAATCCCCAAAATCTAAACTTCGATCTTCCCCACGTGACTTTTCTACACTTCCAAACTACGACTCTTTTTTAACATTTTATTTTTTTATAATTGACCCCGCCCCCTTAAATTCAGGAACCAATCCCCTCATTTGTTAAGTTGCTATTCTTAGTTCTTTTTTTCCCCCATCTTTTTTATTCATCTTTTGCAATTTTTATTAAAAGGATTTTTAAAAATTATTATCTGAACAGTATCGATGAGGAGCTTGTTTTTTTTTGTCGAGTTTTTTCATATACTGGTCTCTTTATACAAAGGCTTGAGTATCTCATGCTGTCTGTGCCAGGGCTTCAGGAGGAGCAGGAGCAGAGGGGGGGAGGGAGCAGAGGGGGGGAGGGAGGGAGGAGAGGGAGGGAGGGAGGGAGGGAGAGAGGGAGGGAAGGAAGGGCCGGGGAAGGAACGCTGGGGGGGGCCTTTGACCCCTAAATCTGGGCGCCAGGGTGCCATGCAGAAAGAAGGCCAGATGAAAGGGATGGATGTGAGGAGAGGTAAAGGCGTGGAGGTGGAGGAGGAGGTGGAGGAGGTGGAGGGTAGATGAAGAGAGAGAGAAGGCAGACAGATCGGTCATGTGTCGGACAGGCAATCAATCAATAAATAAATTAATAAATTAATCAATCAATATCAAACCAGGAGTGAGTTTTCTTACATGTTGAATGTTAGTGTGTCTAAAGGTTATAACAGTGAGGAAGGTAGAGTTATAACATCGTGTACTTGCTTCTAAAAGCGTAGCTATCTACAGAACAGTACCTCCGTTACATGGCACTGATCGGACATTTAGCACATTTCCTATTGGCTCTCAGGATCAGGCTCGGCTGACGCTCGGCCAATGGCTAAGGCCAGGTTTGGGAAACAGGAAGCCTCACTTCCTGTCGATGAAAACCGGGTCTCGGAAGAAGGAAGTAAAACAATACAAGTTACTCAAAAATAAAAAAAATAAAGTAATCGACAGCAAACATCGTAAAATGTCTCGGCGTATGTAAACAAAAGACTAAAACACAGCGTTGTCAGTTTCCAGCAGGTCTCACAAGTTGTTTTTAAGGTTTTGGCCGACCTGTCCGGTGTCTTTTTTTTATTTTGTATTTTATTTTAGTGCTATCGATATTTTCACAGATTCCAGCAAAACTTGTTATTATATAATCACTACTATGGCAACAAAATCACACACGAGTAAAAGGTGTCAGGTGAGGCAAAATGTGAATAAAAATCAGTGTTCAGACCGACACTCATGTAATAAATATACACACGATCAACAAAAATAAAAACAGAAGTCATATTCATAGTAATAATAAAAAAAGATGCGAAGGAAAAAAAAAAGCACAGGTTTTGTTTTGTTACCGATAAAAGACACAGCGGAGAAAGAAAGAGGAGGCGGAGGAGGAGGGGGGGGGCGGAGGCTTTCATCGACTTTGTTCAAGAAGTTTTCAAGGCTGCAGGGTCTCGTGTTTTCTACTAAAACTAAAATTTGTTTGCTTGGCGACAGGCCGAAGAACATCAGGGGGAGCGGGAGAGGAGAAGAGACGAGAACTAAAAACATTATATATATATTTATATTTATATATACGTATGCCTATTTTTTTTTTTTTTAATTATCCTCATTATTAATATGTACCTAGTTGCATTTTTCGTTCTATTTTCTTTAAATAATCAGCAGAATCGTCATCATCACCATTATTTCCAGAGCAGTGTCAAAGGAACAAGGAGGAAGAGGAAGAGGAGGAGGAGGAGGAGGAAGGGCAGGAAGGGCGGGGGAGAGGAGGGGACAAAGAGGGAGGATATCGATGGCAGCGCTGGCGTGCTCAGTACAAGCCGCACCCTCGGAGGTTGTTGGCGATGATGATGTCGGTCACGGCGTCAAACACCACCTGGATGTTTCCTGTATCGGTGGCGCAGGTCAAGTGACAGTAGATCTCCTTGTTCGGGGAGCGGTTCTTGCTCTCGAACTGTGCTTGGATGTAAGCTGCTGCGTCGTCGTAGGTGTTGGGTCCTGGACGGGGAGGAAAGAGACAGACAAGAGATTTTACAACACAATTATTAAACATACACTCATTCGTTTGATCATATTCCTACTACATAAAAAGGTCGACATGCCCTAATGTTCAGAAAACACATCACGTTCAGAAAACTGTTCACTGCTGCAGCTCCTCTTTCAGCCTCTGTCTCAAACACTTGGTTTTAGCTCCTGTCTCTTTAAGAGCCTTCTCTAGTCTGCTCTGATTGGCCAGCTGACCCACTCTGTTCTGATCCGTCAACTATTTACAATGCATGTAGGAAGTTTCTCCTCAAGCTGTTCAGAACAGCTGCTTTTAGCATCTTCAAATGACGGAAACAAATTTGTAGAGAGCATTAGAATATTTTTTATCCGGAGAGGTTTACATACATGTCGCTGCTGATTGGGCAACAGCTGTGACACACCCACCAAACTGGAGAAAACGTACCCCTGGCTTTAGACGTACGTATATTAAGCAAATGTGGGGCTTTGTGTCATGTGATATGATGGGGGGGGGGGGGGGGGGGAGGTATCGGACTATTGACGAGGTGTTTCAGGAGCTTTATAACACACAAGAGGAAAGAAAGACCCCATGTCCTGGTTAGTTTGCGCCTGTTCCACAGACGTGAGGGTTTGAACACATCACGTTTAAAGGTGCTTCACATGGGAAGGTACCGGAGGACACGATGAACTGTGATGATCGGAGCAGTTAAAGAGAAGTAAAGCATGAGAGACGGAGGAGAACGGGATCAGCTCAGAGATACGACAGGAGACAGCATCTCCTCTCTCCCGTCCTCTTGGCTGACCGAGCGTGACCGTCTCCTCTTCTCCTCTTCTCCTCCTCCCTTCTATCCCTTCTTTTCCTCTGCCCCCAGCCACGCATGCATCTCTCCTCCCTCTCTCCTCCCTGTTTATCATCGTCTCCTCTGCCAAGTCAATCTCCATGTACAGTGCGTCGCTCGTTTGACTGAGCGGCGTCACCTCAGCGGCAGACGCTCTTCACACGGGGCGAACATTTCAAACACCTGCTTGTTGGGTCTCAGTTTTCTCTCCGTCCTGACGAATCAAACTGACGTATTGCTGTAAACAAACTGTGATTCAAAGAGCCACGTTTTCTCAGTGCGGTTCATATCTCACTGACAGTTAATGTGGCGCTCGCTCAAACTAACTAATCTACCGCATCGAGCCGAGGTTATTCAGTGACCACGAAAACACGAAAGGGCGTTTACACACATTACTCACATCTGGGAATCGTATTTAGATATGACAGGGGGGGGGGGGGGGGGTTTCATTCATACTTTTAAATGATGTAATTTGAACTAGGCTCCTCACTCTACTGTACCTCCGCCTCGTGTGGTGTTAGCTCAGCATCTTGATGCTGTCTATGAGGCAGTTTTAGAGCTGCTCTTACTACCGCCCGCATCACTGGCTTGTTAGCTTCGTCATTGATGTGCAATGAATTCTGGGACAAGTTGGCCTGAGACAGATCCACACGTTGGATCCTTTGTCGCTCAGAATCAGAACAATTTTTTGGGGGAATTGTTGTTTTTACACGTTTGAAAGCAGTTTCGCTCCAACCTCCTACAGACATGACAGTGGTGTCAATCATCTCAACAAAGGGACTTGAAAGTAAATTTCACAACATAATTTCCACAAAAACATAAAACTATTCCCTTAAAACTGAATTCACTACACATTTAAACTCTTACTTTGGTGATTAGTGGTCCACTAGTCTGAAGTTGAACAATCTAGTAAACCTGTTTATCAAAATGTTGTTAAAAATGGATTTACCAGTTTTAATCATTTTTTCTCGCCTGTCTGCTTGATCAGCAGTTTGTGGCGGATCAGCTGTGATTGGATCCAGTGTTTCCAAGGAAACCCATTTTCTACACCTGTCAGGTTTCTCCCTGTTTACGTGCTTTGAGAGCTGGTTACTGTCACCAAATTAAATGTAAAGAATGAAATGCATGTGTATACTTTTCTCACCTGTGTACTCGGGGAAGCAGATGCTGAGCAGAGACTTCTTGATCTTCTCTGCAAACAGATCCTTCTTGTTGAGGAAGAGGATGATGGAGGTGTCGATGAAGAACTTGTTGTTGCAGATGGAGTCGAACAGCATCAGGGACTCGTGCATGCGATTCTGTCGTGGGTGATGGGAAGAGGTGAACAGAAATGAAAGAGAGGGAGGAAAGGTGAAGAACAGACAGAGACACATGAATTGGATGGATGATGATACACAGAGAGGAGGAAAGAAGAGGAAAAGTTACAACCGTTCTTAAACCTTTACGACAGCGCGACGGAGACGAACAGGAAGAATAAGAAAAGACTGTTGTCGTTGTGGCGAGAGGAAAAGAGAAAGAGAAACAACTAAACACGGCTGTTTAAACAAGTTCCAGTCAAATATTCTGCGAATGAAAAACACAGACACGTACAGAAAATAATTAGGCCACAGGAAAATAATCGCACACATGGAGTTATTCACGTGGTCCTTTATTATCGTTTATTTTACGTATAAATACAACGTTCAATAAATTATCACAGCAGTGACGGAGTTACAGCAGACACATTTCAACTCACAGTGCTCAGTAAAATACAGCACTTGCTCGGACACATACAAATAAACACATTTTGCTTCAGGTGATCTGTACAGTATAGACAGGTGTTGTCTGGTTCGGACGGATGAGATAAACAGCGTTGAGAAGCTAAAAAGAGCTGCAGCGGTGAGAGCACGAGTGTGAGCGACATCTGCCAGTTCAGACTCTGCCTCTTTAATTCTACCCAGGCTCGTTATGGACGGGTGCCGCCCGGGGCGTTCCGACCTCCGGCAGGAGAGCAGGAGTCTGTGCTGAGGCGTAAGTGCTCGTTTCATCTGTCGGCTTCAGAACTAAACACATTATCAAGACGACTCAAAAGTATTTGCAGGCGAAACTCTTATCTCTAAATTTGAAAGCATAAATACGGCAGCAGAGAAAAAAAAGACACGACAGGAGCTTGTTTAAATCAATATGGGAAAATGAAACTATTCAGGCTGAAGAGTTCTTCATTTGGCTGTTGTGACATTTCCACAACTTATTTTTAATAGCTAGCAGGTGCAGGCGTCTCTTCTGGATCAGCAGCTGCAGCCCAGACAAACATCACAAGACCCGTGTTACCTGAAAGGACCTGTGGGGCTATCATCCACACCACAGGCAGCCACTGGGAAAACAACTGTGTTGCCCATAAACCCTCTGTAGCACGGCCTCAGACTACATTACCCACAAATCTCTCCTTTCATATGGGAAAACCATGATTTCTTGATGGGGCCGAAGCAAGACATAAACTTCATTACCCACTATCGTCTTGGCCTCGCCTGTTGATATGATTTCCCACTGGTTGTTCGGGGGGTTTATTCGTCATTCATCAGGAGCAGGGACGGGATGTGAAAAGCACACGCACATACACATGCACGCACACACACACATGCACACACACACTGTGGAAGCATCAATCCTGTCTTCACCCTATAAACCACTAATAGCTTTGGGGCGTCAGTGTTGCAGACAGAGGAGAGCAGAGCGGGTCAGAGCGGGAAAGGGAGGACGTTTCCTTCTCAGAAACAAAGACTCAAAGATCAGAGGATCACATGTGAGATGAGACGTGTTTAGCGTGTGAAGGTTCAAACCTCACTCCTTTTAATTTGTATCACTGAGCTCAGTTGGACGAAACTCAAACAGAGCACGACACTTCACTCGCTTCTCTGTGCTCGAGTCCGACCTATGAACTTTTTGAAAAAATTGGTTTCAGTCCATTTCATTGTTACTGTTAATTGTGGAGGGAATGTTTTTGCACGTATCACATCACAAGTGACAGTTTCTATGTGTTGAAGCAAAACTCTGCTGCAAAACTAATCCATTCCAATGGATCTGCCATAGTTAGTAGACCTAGTAGAGGTTTTGTCTAAAACAAGGAGGTTATGTTTTAACATGAGTAAAACGTGGTGCAGCTCGACTGACTATAAGGGGACGGTTGGGCCTTGGGCGGAGGTTTAAACTCAAGTTACTTCCAGCTCCAGATTAGATACGTGTCAAATACACAATAAGAAAGCCGGCTCGATTTAAGAGCTACTTGATGACGTGTTATTGGATGGATGCTCTTCCCTGGTCAATGTGTAGTTAACCAAACAGTCAATAAATCTCTTTCCTGAGCCACATCTTTGAAAATGAGCAGATCAATTATGCTGAACCACTTTCAAAAGGAGACTGGGCCTTTAATGTGTTCGTTAAAATGATTTAGGCAACATCACCCCCGTGTCTGTGCTGTGATAACACTGTTCTCTAGATGTGATGCAGTCCACACCGGAAATTCAATCTACAATTGAGAGACAGGATTTTTATATAATGTTAATGGCTTTTTGTCAACGGTAAGAAAATCACATTATGCTCACTTTGTGTTGAAATGCCTGAAAACCGCACTTTAAATGTCTTCAAGGCAACGCTGTGTAAAGTGAAATGGAGAAAAAGTCTTGCTGAAAGACAGAACTGATTTTTACCGAATGGAACTTGTAGCAATTGATTTAAATAACACAGTTACTGCCGTTTAGGTTCTCGCTAAAGTGGAAATATTATTTGTGATCGTACATATTTTGAATTGAAGGGTATTCTTACTTTAAACACATCTGATATTACCTGAATGAATGAGTAAACCAGGGAAGAATCTGTGCAGCAGAATAACGGCTGTAGAGTCACCTCGACCTGGGCACTTTCTGAGGTCGACACTGGCAAGAAAGAAGCCGAGCGCTCGAGCAGCAAGTGGCTGTTTCCGCCCTGAGGGCAAATAAATCACCTAAATGTGAACAGGAGCCTGCTAAGTTGGTGCGGATGGAAATTTCACCGGCCTGTTGTTCCACAGCTTGTGTCTGCTGCTGCCTGCCCTTTAGGCGCTCAGGCATGAAGCGTCTTGATTTAATTACAACAGAAAAGTCTCCACGAGCATCTTCGCCTCCAACATCTGAGGCAACAGCAAATCCTGAATCATGCAATTACACTGCGCTACTAAAGTACAATTACCAATTTGAAACTGGTCACAGACGCTCGTTGAAACATGTGAAATATATTTTTGAAATCTATGCAAGTGACAAAGAAAAGCGAACACGTGCACACTCGTGCATTAAAGCAGGAGAGAAGCTTCTAAACCACTGACAGGAGTGAGAAGTGAAGTACTCGAAACTGCTTTCATCTTTTCTGCATTAATGTCAGGCCAAACACTTTATGCATATTTCACATCCTGTCGTCCTGACATCGACAATCAAACAGCAACAGCAGGAAGATCATGTTACACGTAGTGGATGTAATGAGACAGAGGAGATGACGATGATAAACTAAACACACAGCACCACAGGCAGCAGACATCTTGTTTGGCAAAAGCACCTAGAAACATCTGAGGCTCTTTGGCTGAGTGCGGTGGTATTATCTGGTGCTGCCAAGTTAGGTGTTGTGACATTTGGAGAGTCCCAAGGGTGTGTTTGTGTCTTCAGTGGCTGCCTGTGCATGTGTGTGTGTGTGTGTGTGTGTGTGTGTGGAAAGGGTAGACAGGTGCCTTCTGGGTAATTAATCCACAGATACTGACTCCAGCGCAACACCCATGGGCTGATGTTGTCTCTTACACAACACATGTTCATGAGCATGAACGCACGCACACATACCTTTCCTAAAATCAACACACCCACACCCACACACACACACACACACACACACACACACACACACACACACACAACAGGATGTTGCCTGTGGTAGCTCTCTGTATCTAGTTAGAAAACGTTGGCACAGATGTGTGAAGGAGAGCTGATGACATCATCTACCTGATTAGAGAAGATGGCAGCCCCGAGCGGAGGGGGGTGACACGATCTCGCTGTTCAGAGTTTGGAGGGAAGAGTGGAATAAATGCCTTGCTCGTAAATAAAGAAAGAAACCGAGCTCAGTTAATATGTGACGCTGTCAACGTCTGCTGAAACAGAGAGGAGGGAGGAGCCGATTGTGTTTTCGAGGTGCATCTCTCTGGCTTTAACACCAAGGCTACAAATTCAAACCGTCCCTAAAAATAACACCCATCAATTTCCATTTCCCCTAAGCTGAGCGCTACATCAGACCTCGATCCTACGGCAGCTCTGGCCGCCACCAGAAATGAAACTCATTCAGCAAAACCGTGAAACATCACGGCTCAAACTACAGTCACAGGCTTGACATTCGGATCCCACAGGACTGCATCACCAGCACCATCTTTCAAAGCTCACTGCTGCAGCCCGACACAATGGATCTGGCCCTGGGGACCTTGACAAATCAATGCTTCCATTGAAGCAATATCTGGGAGTTGTCTGGTCGAGTCAGCACACTGGCTCTGGTACTTCTTCGTAAAAACTGATATTTATAGTGGATCCATGCGTGCTGCTAAAATATGACCAGAGGTGATGAAGGATGACGACAGCCTCCTCCTCCTCACACGAATAGCAACTTCCTCGCAAACAATAAATTGAAGATATGTAAATAAAAAAACAACAACAACAAAACGAGAACATGTCCATTTTGGTTTTTCTAAGTTCAATCAAAAGCATAATGTCACTCACAGTGAAATCCACAGTTCAACCTGCTGGGCTCTGGATTAAAACACTGACTGGAAATAACACTATTCATTTCTACTGTATAAACTCTGGCTGGGTGGTTTCTAGGAAGCAGATAAACAATTTTGTAAACTGAAAATTCTGTAATATGTCCATTGACATCATGTCTGTATTTATCCATTATAATTGAGTTCATAATGTCTTTTATATTCTTGTTTGCACGTAGGTATTCAGGTGAAGGTCCGTGGTTTAAAGGGCGAAGGCGAAGTGCAACAGTCTTACACAACGAGCAGGATCTTCCTCAGAATAAATATCAAATATCACAACATGGCACAAGTCCACGTTTTTCAGAAACACAGGAAGAGAGAGAGAGAGCGAGCAAGAGGGGGATACAAGGCAAAGGAATCTAAATGGGGATTTTGCAGTGATAACATATGATCTGAAACCACGAGGCCAGCAGGATGTCCCAGGAAATGAAGTTTGAGATGACGAAGCATCTGAAAGTGTTCTCGGTTTACTGGGCACAATCGAGTTATAAGTTCTTTCTGAACTAAACTGGGTATAAGTTTGACTTTGAATGGGACACACTGCACGACATAGTTGTAAATCAGACTTTCAATGGACTAAGGCACGTGTCTGTGGTGTATATAACTTCAAGCTTAATAAAAAAAAAGATTAGAAATACTTCAGCGTAGGAGGAGAGTGATTCCCACGTTATCATTTTTGAAGATAACTCGAAGAGGGATGCACTTGAACTGCATTCACTCCACCTCTATGAATAAGGCACGTTTGTGTATGTACAAATTCATCTCAGGAACATTGTGTCCCTCGAGAGTTCACTGTAGGTATTGTGTAAGATTGCTGCAGCACACGAGCTACACGTTTGGCATTAAGGCACACGAACACACAAAGAACAGTGTTACTGGATGCTGCTGCTGCCGGTTCCTCTTTAGGAGCCGACACAAGGAATCAAAAAAAGACCACTAGATTAAAAGAAGTCTCAACCAACCAGTCAAATCAATAATTAAAAGTCAAGCTGAAGCAATGATCAGCCTTGTGGTTAAGTTGTACGATAAAACTTTGACTTCCTGTCACATGATAGCATCACTGACAGAAGCCACATAACCATATGATCTATACCACATAGGCAGCACAAGTATTTACCCGTGTGACACCTACATGGGTAAATACTCGTCCAACACCCTGTGACTAACATTTAACAGCATCCTCAGTAGAGGCCACAGCCCCGCAGGCTAGTGGCTATAATGACATCAGTGACAGCGTCAAACACAAACTGGACGTTGTTGGTGTCGGTGGCGCAGGTCACGTGGGAGTAGACGTCTTTGCTGGTGGACTTGTTCTTGCTCTCGTACTGAGACTTGATGTGGGCTATTCCCTCCAAGTAAGTGTCAGGTCCTGAGGACAGAGAAGACAGAGAGCGGGAATTAGGTTCAGGCTGGAACGCCGTTTCGGATATTTTTCTAAAAACACAAGCTTTGACTTTCAAGCTCAGCACACAATCTGCTGAGGTGCGCTTGCCGCTCGCCAAGCTTTCAGAACATAAAACACGGGCAACGTTATGGAAGCAGATAGGGAGTGAAATATATACTCAAATAATGTACCTCCACAATAGCATTGTAAGTTCATACATATGGATGTGGCATTTCAGTAAAATGAAAAAGGAAAACGAAGTTTCACATTCAATTGATTCGTTTATTATAGTATTAAAAAATCCTTTGTTTTGGAAGAATCTGAACAGTGAGAGCTGCGTAAAAGGATGAAGAGCGGACGAGAGGAAACAGGCTCTAAATTCTAATTTTGCTTTTCTCACACTCTTGCTGTTTTGGTCTCTCACCATTTAGCAGTTGTGAGCTGTTTATATTGTTTCCAGTGTCTCTCAGTTGCTCTCGTCTCTCTCACACTCGTCCTGGACCCCTGGTAACAGCCCTGATTTCATTCTCCCTTTCACTTTGAATTGTTTGACTCTCATCTTCGTTTTGTTCCACATCCTGAATCTGCTCAGCCTTTTAATCTTCTGGTTACTATCCTGTCTCTTTGTAGTGGCCTTCATCTCAGAGCTTTATGCATACAGTCAAACTTCAACTGTTTTAATGACTGGTTCACTAAGTTGATGAGGGAACTCTTCAGCTAAGATAAAGGACAGGATGACCCAAAGCTGGATAAATGAAGACTTAATAAATGAATAAAAATCACCATGTACCGAGTTAATTTAACCCACTGGTTTATTATAAGGTATCTTAAGGTGTGTATTGTAACCATAACTTTCCAGGAGCTGGTTTTAGAAAATAAAGATATACATCAATTACTCTTTGATAAGGTGCAAGTTTTAACATTGTGATTTCTCCATAATACTGGGTTGAACGTGCTTCACCTCAGTGGCCACAGTGCCTCCTAGTGTTCATTTAAATTGACAGTATATATGAATGAAGTACATAGATACATACCACTGTATTCAGGGAAGCAGATGGACAATGGCGACTTGGTGATCTTGCGTTCAAAGATGTCCTTCTTGTTCAGGAAGAGGATGATGGACGTGTCGTTAAACCACTTGTTGTTACAGATGGAATCAAACAGCTTCAGAGACTCATGCATGCGGTTCTGTAGGAGAGACATTAGCTCCAGTTCAATGGGCAGACATAGTGGGACACGTCAATAAATAGATTTGTATTTGAATGAAATGTAAATGTGTTCAGCGGCAGCCGAGAACACACAAACCACATACACACGTCATCGAAACACAAAGAGGAAGTGTGAAAATTAAAAACAAGAAAAGCAGAACAGAGGTACTGAGGAGTTCCTCTTGTCTATGGGGGTTTGCTGCTGTGCATTAAGTGTGTGTGTGTGTGTGTGTGTGTGTGTGTGTGTGTGTGTGTGTGTGTGTGTGTGTGTGTGTGTGTGTGCATGTGCATGTATGTATGTAACAGTAACAGAAATCATTAGAAAGCTTCTTGCAGCCAATCTGTTAAACAAAGCCATGCACGTTTAGCTTGTTAGCTACTGTTTGCTAACTGTGGTACACCGAGTAAGTGATCACTTAACGGTACCGTGTGGAGTTTTTTGACCACAGGGGGCACTGCAGAGCAACGTTTTTAAAAAGAAGTTCCTTGTATTGTTTGAATCACATGGTTTGTATCCCATGGTCAAGCAGCATATGCACAAGGGAATGATGAAACAAACGTTTGTTTCTGCCAACTGCGGAAGTAAAGCACTGCAGCGGCAGCAGGGCGCCAATAAAGGAGGAAAAGAAAAAGATGAAACCTTGTGTTTGAAACCTGCACGTTCAAATCTAAAGTTTCTCTCTAGGGTTGGAAGTTTAACTAAACACATTTTTTGGCCAGATACACATAATGTATATAAGATTTAAAAAGCACCGTTTACAAAAAACTATAAGGCACATAATTGATTATATTTGTTGAATTCTGCAGCTAAAATTCTTACAAAGCATCATTATTATTATATAAAAAATCAAATGAAATTTAGTAGTGTATATTTACCATCATTAGGCCATTATTCATGTCCGTAGATCATGTTTTTCCACTAAACTCCTGGTTTTCTAGATTAAATTGTCAGCACCACTACAGTGCTTTGTTCACAGGGGGCTTTGTAAATCATTCCACTTCTCGTGTTTGCTCATGAAATCTGTTATGTGGGTTATAATCACTTCTAGTGGTTCACATTAGTTTGTAATGCTCATGCAAAAGGAACCCCAGATCAATCAAGAAACGTGGTCACAGTGCACGAGGCGCCAGGTGAAGACAATCGATTTGTTTTAAAGAACGAGTTGAAAGCAGTTTCTCACTGGTAATGAGCCCCAGTGCAGAATAGAGGATTGATGGGGCCATCAACCAATCGGATTAGTGAGGAAATACGAATCACTGCAGATTGAGGAAAAGCAGTCTCTCAACAGAAAGAAGACAGGAGGTTTGAAGAGTTAACAGTGATTTACAGGTTTTAAATAGTGTATAGAAGGACAGATGGAAATAATCATGAATAAGATTGACAACAAAGCGTGCACACACACACACACACACACACACTGATTCTAATCTTTGCTTCACTAACACAGTGAGTCACTGCTTTCAACTCTCAGTGAGTGTATCAACCTATCAGGAGGTGTCATACCTGTCTGTGTGCGGAGCATCTGCAGAAGATCTGACTGCTGATTGGTTAGAGAGGACAGTCGATGGCGAGAGTGACAGGAGGAGCAGAAGGAGCCAGAGATGCTGCAGGGCGGAGCTTAGAGCAGGAACCGAAAATGCAAGGGGGAGGAGGGCCCACCCACCCAGATCGCCCACTCACCCCCAAGGAGGCAGGAAGACAGTGTTCACCGAGAGCAGTTATCATTTCAGAGAGTAGTCTGCGTGCGTGAGTGTGCGTGAGTGTGTGTGTGTGTGTGCGTGCGTGTGTGTGTGCGTGTGTGTGCGCGTGTGTTCACGAGTGTGTGTTCACGAGTGTGTATTGAGGCAAACAAGAGGAGGACAGCCAGAGAAACACACATTGCAAGCAGTTCACGAATAGAGAGAAGGGCAGGTGTGTGGCACTGGATTGTTTTCATACAGCACACGGATGTACTGTATATGTAGATAAATCCTTTGGCATAGAACCAGTGAAGTGCTCTTTTATTTCTTTATTGTCCCCGTCGAGATGAGGACAACAGAAATCCACAAAAACACTGCCTCCTCTTTGTGGCTCCTTTCTGTTTCATCTTTACAAGTCATAGAAGTATTTCAATTATTTTTCACCAAAAAAAAAAAAAGGGCCATGGAATATATTTAAAAATCTTGAAATGTTAAGGAACTGTTGTTCGTCAGCTGTTCACGGTGTCCTAGAGTTCGACTTGATCATTAAACAACGCTGTGAACTTTATGTGTAGCGTCTTGTGAACGAGGACATTTCGAGCTGCAATAGAAACAAAGATCTACCGTCACATTTTTCAAGCACTTGTCGAGACAGGATTAGTATTAAGGGGGAAAAGTTTCCATTCTAATTAAATTCACGGCGTATCAGTGACTTTAATGAACTGCCCAAAAGGGATATATGTTAGACTTTATCACCCCCATTAGCGAGAGGGTGTCTGACTGTGGAATATTTCTGTGTCTGGTAGTAGAACCGACGGTGGAACGTGGGAGCTCACTGAAAAACATTCGGTTATTTGCCTGCTAATTTAACTCCCACGCTCTTTAGCAATAATAACACATAATGATGATCAAAACACAGTCTGGTTAACAGTAATAATGTTTACGAGATTCGTGTTACATTTTGTTTGTTTGTTGAAATTTTTCTTTTCCCGGTGCACACACGATCAGGATCAGAATCAGAATCAGAGACACTGTTTTGATGCTCGGAGGGAACGATGGCAGTTAGGAAAAAGGACGTTTTAAAAGTATAAATGCACACAGGGACGTAGCCTCACTGCTAAACAGTTCAGTGTCTGAGCGTGTCAGAAGCAATGGGATCGGGAGTCTCTGACACGCGACACTTCACTCACGGCCCCTTGATCCCTCACTAGGGGCCACTTGTCTCTGTTATTGTCCAGTGATCTCAGGCTGCCCGTGAGGATAAGAGAGAGACAGGACTTATTAATACTCCTCTATCACACTGATTTCTGGACTTTCTCTTCCCTCTTCTCTTTTGTTGTGTAATGGCAGCGTGGCTGGATGAGAAAATTCAAAAAGGTTTGCTGAAAGACATGAATGATTCCACAGTAGAAACACAGAGGAGATTATCTCTTCACTAGGCTGTTTGGAGAGGAAGCAGCTTAAACAAGTTACTATCAAAACGTTGAAGAGATAAGAAACTCTGATTGGACCTGAAGTTTTGTTTTAGCTGTGTTGTGTTGAGGATTTAGAGGAGAGGAGAATCTCTAAGCTCCACCAGCTCGTTCCTCTTTTCCCAATCCTAACCTGATGTGTTTAGCCAACCACTTATGAGACATCAAACTTTAAAAGTCGTCCCTCTCCTGACATTCAGCTGTCATTTCAGTGCTGTGGAGTGTTTTGATCACCTCAGCTGTGGATGCCTGGCATCTCCATCAGACTCTCTCTTCAGAAATGTCCCTCCCACGGAGACCTCCCAGTATAGCGCTCCATTCCTCCCCACCACCACCACCACCCTCACCAGTGTCTGGGCTCAGGGGGATCCTTCATGTTGAAGCACCCACTTCATGTGATCCACTTCCACTGAAGCACAATAAATGTAATCTTACTTCAAATTTTCTCTTCATTCCACTCACGAGTCTCTTCTGATTGAAATCATATTACCATGTTAAATTGGCCACTTAATTAAAACTGGATTTATCATTACAGTGCAGGCTGATTTGTTGAGGCATCTGTGTACGGAACACACATAATACTAGAGGCTGTGTCTGTGTGTGTGTGTGTGTGTGTGTGTGTGTGTGTGTGTGTGTGTGTGTGTGTGTGTGTGTGTGTGTGTTGTATAAGGATATTTCCTCGCCTTTTGTGACGTTCCTCTGCTGCTCCCAGCACAGAGGGAAGCTTGAAGACATCTGCATAAATAGAGCAGCTAGTGGACATGTTTTCCCAGCCTGCAATCCTCAGAGGAAACACTCCGGGCTGATAAATAGCAGCGAGCACCGTGCATTCAAATCAGCTTATTTGTTTTTTCCCCGACTACATGGCATCATCATTGTTAAAGCCTCACGGCAGGTCGTGGCCTTTAGTTGAGGAAACACCAAGCTACTCCCTGGTAACTGTTTTACAATTCATAGACATGTATTGGAACCAAATATCCAACAGGGCCACATTTTCATTTTATCCTCTCCACCGCCCCTTATGGCACTGCCTGTTATTCAATGTGCAAAACTTAAACCACTAAAAAGATATAAATGTTTATTCAGTGATCTTTATACACGTATTTAATGCTAATGTCTCTTTTAAATTCAGTAAAAAAATACCTTAAATACTCAATTATTGATTTTTACACCTACCGTGTGTGCACATAATTTGAATTTCGTGCAACCTAATATGCAAGTTACTGTATCTGTCCTTCCCATTATGTAAAGCAGGCGTCACCACGAAGGTAGCTTTGTTTGCATCATCAATACGGGGAGGAATGCTTTGCATAAAGAAAAATAACTCACAGATACAATAATCCCTTGTATTATAGGAAACACCCGGAGGGAAGACCGTGGAATTATGAAATAAACCACATGCTGACGTGGCAGCATTGTTAAATAACACCAGATAATCAGACAGATGTAAAATAAGAAAGACAGAAAGCACATAAGTTGGCCTTTAAGTTTTGTCCCTCTTAAAAACATTATATAAAGTAAAACATAAATCTAAATATAAACATTTTCATGCCTTCATTTATTTAGCAACTCATCAGGGCACCGGAGATTTCTTTCCTCATGTCTCAAGCTTTTACACAGACCATGTATTTAATGTTAGTTTACAGGAGGCTACATAAAACAAGCATAAACTGTCTTTATTCATTGCTATTGTTTTATAAATCCTGTGTCAAAATGTACTGAGGGTGTATTTGCTGATGTTGTCCCACATCCTGAAGCCTACAAGAGCCCTGGATACGGTACAGCTCTGACTCAGTGTCTTTTAAAAAGGTGCGTTCCGATATTCAGAGTGTAAACGGGTCATTTGGCCGAACAGCGACAGAGAAAGAGCATCAGTGAGAGCAGAGCTACAGAGGGAGAGAGAACATACGTGTGGAGACATGTCCTTACCGTGGTCTCGTCCTCATGCAGCACCTGGTCGTAGCCGCTGAGCGCCACACAGAAAATGATAGCTGTGACATCCTCAAAACAGTGGATCCACTTCTTCCTCTCTGACCTCTGACCTCCCACATCAAACAGCCTGATGGACACACAGACACAGACATGAATTCACACAGGAACATTTCCTTTGCCTGCACACCGTCAGTTTCAGTCCGATTATACTTTATACTTGAGACGCACGAGCAGTTGAAGCATTTTGATGTGGCGCATCACTGGGGTGTTTATGAGACATTTCCTCTCCCTGGCGTATGTGCTCATTGATTCATGGAATGAGACAGAAGCATGTCCCATTAATTAACTAAACTGTGGTGCACGACCACAGGCACATTTGTCTCGCCACGGTTTCATAATGATCCCAAAAAACTATTTGCAAAAGATCTCTGATGTAGCAGCCAGCCTGCTGCATTGATGAGCCAGTGGACCGTCAGAGAATCCAGCTTCTCTCACTGTCCTCGGCCGAAAGGCACAACACAAGTAATCTATTGTACGTTTAAGAGCAGGTTTAGTTTTTTGACCTTCGCCAAAGTCTTCAGTGAAGACTCTCTTTATATATCTTGTGTCTGAGTCTGAGTTCTCACCTGTGTCCCAGTCTAACAAAATAGTGATCAAGTAGGAATGTGGGAAAACAAGCTGCCGTAGCATTCATCTAAACTCGGATCTGTCAAGTCACTGAATGATCTGTGTGGTTAATGAGAGCATTGATCTGTGTGGGTAAGGGAGGAGCTTAATGGGGAATTCCCGGGTAGTTAAAGCTGTTGTTGTTGTAATGGAACTGATTAGATGCACAAATTATTATTTGGTGCATTTAGCATGAAGCGCAGAAAAGCAAACAAATTCAAAACAGGATGGGCCACAGTCAGATGTGTGTTCTGGCCGACAGAGCTGCAGAGTTGTGACTTTAAAAATATCAAAATGTCTTAATTCTCATCGTGTTTGAATCTGGATAAGAGAGCTCTGAAGACAACGAGTGTCAATGAGGCATTTCTGACTTTCCTATATATCGTTAGCACAACAATTCGCAAGGAGAGGCTGATGGAAACACTGCATGTCCCCTCTGACGGGACAATTCATCTCACGTCTTCCTCCAGTAAAATGTGTATTCTTGTGGTGCTTAGAACAGATGGTGCTGCTACAGTACGGGTTCACTGTCGTCTCCCACACACGGCCTCACTGCCAGTAATAGAGCTAAGAATATTTAGACTTTTACACAAAACACACCCAGCTCCCTGCCTACTCACCTGCGAGCGTAACAGTGGAAAGCACCATTTAGTAGAACTAACATCTGTATTTCTGCATGTTTAAGATGAAATGTGTGTATGAACGAGAAAGACACAAAAAAATGAGAGGAAAAGTGAAACAAATATCAGTTGCAAAGTGCAATGGTGCATCCATGCAGAGGAATCGTGTCTACATTTGATTCATTTCCCCGCTCGGTGTGCGGTTCTGTACGCACACGCACACACCAGCGGCAGATATATGGTAATTAAATTAGAGGTCGGAACAAGACCCCTCCCGTCTTTTCTCCTTGCTTTCTCTCTCCTTTCCCTGCAATCCTCCCATAACGCCTCTCCTCCTCTCTGTCATCGTTCCCATAGCTCCTCGCTCTAATTGAATCAGATCTCATTAAAAAGGCAGACATTCATAAATATGGACACGTGTTCAAAGTATTTAATTACAGACTGGAGTTCCTACTGTACGCATGGATAGAGGAGCTGATGGTTGGATGCTGGTGACGGTAGAAGAACGAGCAGACTACAAACATCAGCGGTGAGAGTTCACACTGACCTGAAGTGAAGGTTTTTGAAGGTAAAGTGTGTCTCGACGATGCCTGTGGTCTTCACTCGGGTCCTCAGGATGTCCTGCTCTGTCGGCTGGTAGTCTGGCGCACCAATCCGATCTAGGCTGTCTAGGTAGCTGCACACAGACACACACAGAAAGAAAAAAAAAAGATTGTAAATCAGCAGTAATATCTAATGCAGAAAGGCGAGTCAGGCCTGTCGGGCTTTGGATTTCTTCAATCTGAGGCATGTGCATGGGGCTGTTAATAGCCTTTTCAAAAGCATGTGAGGAAAACCCAATGAATGGATTAGACTGTTAATCTGCTCTGATGTCAGCTGCACTTGTTAGCACCTCAGGCTAACTGGTTCACTTCCTCCACAAATAACTGAAACGTACAAGATAAAGGAGAAAAACATTTAACTTTTAGCATTTGGAGATGGGACAACATACTGATGCGGCAATATATCGTCATCCTATATGATTATCAATATTATGGAACCAAATATGGATATTTTATACATTGGCAAGGCACTGTGTACACTTTGCAAATTGTTCCATCTCAGTTTTTGTCAATCTCTGTGAAACTGACACCAAATTGCAGTAATTAAATAAACACATCCTACATTGCTGTTTCGTGATGTTATTGATATTGTGGGCCATGCATTGTGAATCATATTATATCGTATCATGAGTTACTCTGCGATTCCCCCCCCCCTAATACTGTTATTGCTCTAATACTCTATGTAGCACTTCTCTGCTGTTTAAGCCTGAATCCTATGTGAGTGCAGCTGTAGCAGCTTCTCTCCAACTGTTTAGTAGATTTGCAGAAGTTTAAACTTGTGCAACTCCAACAATTTACACAAGATGTGTTGGTCAAGCACGAGCAGTTATAACAGGCCTCATACTCGGAGCCTTTATTCATTAGCTGGAGAAGATGCTGATTTCTCGCCTGGGACACGCAACGTTCACCACATCATGTTTGACTCATCACAATTCTTGTTTTAAAACTAACCCCTGAGCAGATAATAATAAAAATCAGTCATTTTCCACCGACTCTTGAAGGGTGAGGGTTATAAAGCACACACTCAG